>WEIU01010337.1:2096-30714 GCA_013389925.1 Aegithalos caudatus
ATTTCTTTCTAGTACTTATATTTTAGTTTGTTGTTTGTTTTTTTTTCCTTAAATACATGCTTGCATCTTTCATAACTTGAAATTTTCAACAAAAGACTTAAATATTACAGCAAATTGATGATTTTGGTGCCTTTGTAAATGCCATTCTCAAGGTCATTATTGCAGGCCTTTATAACTTCCTTTCCAATGAGTTTTATGACATATGTTCATCACATGATATTGTTTATGCACTCTACTAAGCTGTAATGTGTTACTGAAGTCCAGTTATGGGAACAAAAGTTTTCATAAAGTTTATCCTTCTTATAATTCTCATTCCAGTTATATAAAACACACTGGTTTTGTTGTCAGAACAAGAAACTCAGGTTTTTTCCAATTTCATCTTCTCTTCCGCTTTTGTTCTCTAATTAGGGTGCTTTAGAAAAAGGTAGTAGTGACTGGTATCCAAAGGCAGGTATTAAAGAACGAATGAATGAATGAATGAATGAATGAATGAATGAATGAATGAATGAATGTAATTTGTGGCGTAGATTCAGATATCCAGAAATAGTAGCACTCGGTGTTGAAGAAGCTGAGGATGGTCTTTCTCTAAACCTTAAAGCCAAAATTATTCCTTGGTGGGGGTAGATAATAATCTTTTGGATAAAAATGAAAGGTATTTATCATTAACTAAAACAATTGCAAAAAGATTATCATATATGCATCTTCAGTAGTGGCTATTTAATTTTTAACTTCTTATCCTTTTGTAGCATGAGCCAGACCAGTAGAAAGCCAGCCAGAGGCTGTTAAAATGTTCAAATCCTGTGTGCTTATGAGCACAATATCTGAGCATTAGTGGTGTTAGCTCACTCCAGAGCCAGCGTGTGTTACCTTAATGTGAGTGCTCCCACCTTTTATGGTAGGACTGCTGCCACATTGGCCTATCCTTTGAAAGTCAATAATACCTTCTGTTGATTTTATTTGTGTTACCTTCCAGATGTTTCTAAAAGGCCTGACTTTGACCCTATGAGAAAATTATATGGAGCATCTAACTACAAAAATAGGCTTTCTAGAATATTGTTTAGAATTTCTAAGTTCTGCAATAATTTCTAAACATACAGGGTATTGGGTTGTTTTCATATTAAATTATTTAAAATAGATCCAATTCTACTGTAGCAACTTCTTACTGCAAAAGTATTTAGTCATTCCCTTTATGAACAATACAACCAGATACGTCTGGATAAGGTCTTCCAGCTTTCCAGAATGAATATGTCTGTCTATTCTCGTTGTTTAGAAATCTTACTTTCAAAAAGAAGGAGGAAAAAAAGTCTCCTTTCAGAGTTTAATTGCCAAAATGTGTTTATTTAAAAAAAAAGGCAATGAAAAAATGGGGCATTTAATTATGATTTTAAATGATTTAAATTCCCCTGCACCTGTTTAATCAAAAGAAAATAATGTATGCACGGTAAGGTCCTTCTATTATGTTTCTGATGACAATAGCAGGTATTAAGAAAGTATAACAGGAAGAGAATATTTAACATTTTCGTTCATTATGTCAGGAGACAGAAGAATTATTGTACTGCATAATTTTTAGAAAATTCTGCTATATGAAGCTATAAAATTCCAATTCAGCTTTATCTGATTACCATGTAAAGTTAAATGCTCACCCAAATATTTAATTAGATATTTCATATAACTCTTGTATGCTTGTAAGAAAAATGTATTATCTTCAGATACATACATCTGTAGAGAGTTTTGCAGAGCTGATACCCTGACACATGAACATTTTCTGCATACAGCATGGGAGAGCTGTAATTACAGGATTCAGTACTTTCTTTTCATATAATTACACCTTCACTCTGTGAAGAGCATGGGTTGTGCTGTTGCTGGACTGTGATTGTACAGTGAACTGAGCTGCTGTACAAATAATCTCCACTTCTTGGCTCCTGAGGTTGGAATGTGTGAAGGGGAAGGCTGCTGCAGAAAGAAGGGGTATCCTAGCACTTGAATGGTATGCTGAATTCTTCCACTCTTGCCAACTTGGGGAAGAGTTTGTGCAGGGTGCAGATCAGGCTACTGGAAACAGAACAGATGTGAGCATTCATCAGTAGATTAGATCACTGCAAGATGCTCTTTCAGCAAGGAAACCATTGTGTGGTGCCAAATATTCTGCAATAATGTGTTAAAGGTGTTTCAAACCAGAAAGTCAAATATGGTTTTAATCCCTGTTCCTGTTCGGTGATACATTAAATAGGGTAATGTCTGTTCCTCTCAAAATATGTTGGCTAAATATTTTCTAAAATGTTTCAAGTATTTTAAAATACTTTAAGTATTATTTCAAATATTTTTAAAATATTGGGTTAGTGTTTGTGAAGCAGCTGGGCAGTGATGCCTGCAAGAGAAAAGCATGAGAGAAAATACATAATAATTATAATAATGTAAGCTTTAAAGTGTGTGGTAAGTTACATATAAAGTCATTCACTGAATGCTTAGTAGAAAATACAATATTGAAGTAAGAGATTTGTCTCTGTTCTTTGTGCAAAAAGACAGAATAAAGTCAAAAAACAGTATATGAAACTTAATTATTAAAATTAATGGTTTCCAGTCATACCAATATTTTCAAAATTTTGTGTAACTGACTTTAAAACTGCTAAGAAACTTCTTGAATCTGTGAAAAAAATTTTATATGTCTGTTAGTACTGCAGCATTATCATAGCAGATGGATGGGGAAAGCATTTGTAAATGAGTTATTTTGTAGGATGAACTGAAACCAGGACACTGAATATTCTGGACAGGCAGTTCAGAGAATGTTTGTAAAAATAGGGAAAATATTTAGTTTATCTTTAATCTAGCTTCTGTCTAGGTGTTTCCCTCTGACTGCAAACTTCAGATTACTTAAAGTGCTGAGTTGATACATATTTGAAAATACCCATCCACATAATATATATCAGTCTTCCTCTTTAATACAATTTCTGGCTCAGTTTTTATCCCCTTATACAACAGACTGCATATCTTTACAGTCTTAACAGATACACAAAACAATTACTTTTTTTGTTATGGTTTTATATATAATTTCTTCATTTGTTCACTTACAATCCCAACCACTAATTCTAGTGAGACTTAAAGAAATTGTTCACTTCAGTTTCTTTTAGTTTGTCTCATTGTTGAGTCTTTAGTCTACATATGCTCAGCTTGTCCTGCAAAATTTGAGTCTCATCTCTCCAAGGAGCACAGTTCCATGAGCAATTCACACTTTTCTGTGATTGTGTCCTGTGGATTCCAGCCAGAACAGCGTTCTTTCTGTAGTAGCCATGAGGGACCAGGAGGGGCCTGGCTAGGATCCTGTGATTATTCTGTTCCACCTCTCATCGTGTGCAGGGAGTGGCAGGAAAGGGCCAGTCAGGTAGTGCAGTGGAGTGAGTCTTGGTTTCATGTGGTGAATTGTTTGCCTGTCCTGTACACTCTGTTATTAATATTGGGGAATACCATTCCCCACCCATGACAGGTACTTAACATGGTTTACTGTGGATAAGAGCCATGACCCTGATCTATTATTTGTTATATGTTGCAAAGGCTGGGTGCATATACCTTATCATAGACGGAATGCTTTCCCTAACCTAGCATCCATTCCGTGTCCTGCTTCTGTGGCACTTGATGTCTGATGGGTTATCAGCTGGTACCACTCTTCTAACAAAAATACTAAACATTTTGGGATTGTGTGGTACAGACATAAATTCTCCTGATTGCTGCCGTTAGAAGAAACTAAACAATTCAATATCCCAAGCAACAACTAAGTGCATCATTTACACAGTACGTTCCCCTTACTTGTTCCAAGTGCTCAGTTAGCAAAACTTGATCCCTTAATGAAGGCTTTGAATATGTAGTGTTTTTTAAACTACAGTATAGGTGGCCATTGTTGAAAACACTCTTATAATTTTCTTTTCTGTGCCCTTAGGAAAACAAAAGGATTTCCAAAAGTTGTTGTCTTGTTACAGGGTTCATCCAAAGAGGTCAACTACAACTTCTTTTCAAAATCAGAAAAATTTTAAGCTACCATTTCAACAATTACACAGCCATACATTTTTAGACATATTTCTATGTCTGAGAAAATAACTGGGAAAACAATTTTTTTTTTTTTTAATTTTTTTTTTTTTACTTTTATATATAGTTTGTCTCTTTGCCTCAAAGACTTGTGATCTTGCTGAAGTCATTCACCTCACCCATATTATTGCACTCCGGCACATTCTTTGCACATACATGGAAGCTGCAACTTTGCACTTAGTATGGGCAATAAAATGAGAGGATAAATGTCAGAACTAAATATTCTTGACTGTCAAATATAAACTTCTCTAGCATTCATGGCTAATGCTCTAATCATCAGTGCCAAGCATTGAAATAATTTGCTTTCCCTGAATGTTTTTACTGGCCAGGATGCACAGAGGACTAGTGTACTCAGTCATAATCATGCTCCAGAAAGGCTGGAAATGTTCCCTTTGAGCTGCCAATCATTAGGCCCACCGAAGTAAAGACAAGCACATTGACAAGTGAGAATGGTAATAATTTATTTTCTATTGATGGGTGGTGACAAATCATTTTTTGAAGCTGCTGCTGTGAGGCTACATGAAGAAAGACAGAGATGGCCCTAGATGAGGCTCGTCACACCTCATTTAGCCCAAATGTAGCCACTTGGGTGGTGAATCGGTTCAGAGTATCAGCCCAGGCATTTCCTCACAAAATTTGTGTGCTGTCAAAACGTGTATTGAAACAAAAGAAAGATTAGAATGCAGTCATGTGAGAAATTCAGGAATATAATTTACACCACATAACTTCAGGTACAGAAAAGAGATTAGAAGAAGAATTAAGTGAAATATTAAGGATGCTAGGGGTAGATTTTTAAAGATGTTAATTAATAAAAGTAGTATGAGGATTTATCAAAGCTTGGGCACATCCCCTTCAACTTTCAGCTGACAGGTGAAATTAATTCATGTGCTTCCTACCAGTGCATAATACACTACATATCTTATTTAAATTTACTTTTGCCAAGACCTGCTGATGTGCTTAGTGTCTGACATCCCATGCTCTTTCAGAGTACAGATGGATATTTTATTTTAAAAGAAATAGCAAACCTGTCCTGTTAATTTTATCAATTATATATTTTTTAATATCTATAGAAAAAAAATTAAAATTGTTGAGGTCTGACTCTAAGGATTTTGTGTACATTTTAATCTACTTCTTTTAAAATATGATTTTTGTTCCCAAGGAATTCTGCTGTCTGTATTTAAAGTCACATATTCTCTTAAGCAGAGATTCTTGAATCCTCTGAATTGAAGCTAGGCATTGCTTCAATTGTTGCGGGGGTTTGCACTTTCTTTTCATATTGTTCATTGCCCTGGAGGGAGCAAAAAGAGAAGAAACAACCAGAGGGGCAAAGTTCCTTTTATTCTCAAGACAGTTGTAAAGTAGGCAACTCTCCTGCCTGGCTTGTGCAGGAACAAAACCTCCCATGATAGTCCCATCCTTCGCCGAAACATGCAAAAAATAATTTGTACTTAAACAAGCAAAGATTTTATATGCCAAGAAACATAAACTACTAAATTAAGGTTTTCCTGCATCACATTTCCAAAAAATTGTTCTGCTTAGTCTACTAAGATATTATTTTAATTTCTCAGAACAAGACAAAGGCTATCATGTCTTTTAATATTGTTTAAATAATCTCAAATATAATAAGCAAATGTCTATTTGATTATGTATGTACAAATGGTATTTCTCTTCTAATAATTTAAAATTATAATTTACTTGAAAAAATGCAAATCAGAGAGGTAGAACTGGAGTTATTATGGCTTTTAGATAGCCTGGACTTCCCTCTTTGTATATTATGTCAGGAGGTTTGTGTACAAAAATGTTAAGTGTGATGATGGTTTATTATCATATTGTGCAAGACAGAGGCATGTATATAACATTTAATGTGTCAGGGAATCTGTGGGAAGCATTAATGATGTCAGTGAATTTTATATACTGTTCATCTTGCTTTAAAAAGGGCATCTGGCTCCCCTGTACTCTTTTAAGATAATTGTATCACGTAGTGATCCTTAGAAGCACACTGAGAATACAATGGTTGAAAGGTAAAAACATAACATTACCTTTCAATATACAGATATATTATGACATAAAGTATATGTAGTTTGTTTATACTATAGTTTCTGTAGGTTTCCTGGTTTTGTTTCAAATTTTTAGCACAGCTAATGCAGAAACAATATGAAAACAGTGTACCCTGTATGCAGCTCTGTACTTCTTGCATGTTGCACTAATATTGGAAATAAAGTAGTGAGTTTTTCTGAATAATTCATAAAACTAGGCACTTGAAAAACTTACTTTTATTAGGTATTGTTTAGTCCAAGTCACATGACAGGAAAGCATTTTTGCATAAAAGCCAAGATAACCACTCTTTTTCTGGTGATCACCTATCCATCAGTTTGTACTTAACTAAACATTTATGTATTAGTTCTTAATTGTAAGGTTCACAAGGCAACTACACATGACAGAAAAATCTGTAATACTAACTTTGTAATTATTCTTTGTGAGGATTCGAAGAGGTCTTGGTATTTCTGTAAACATTAGAATTTGTGTAGGCTTATTACAAGTGCTGATTGCTAAAACTGCAGCTCAGTTTTGTTTTTTCAGATCCAAAGCTCTTTTTGTGCTACATTCTTATCCTTCTGTTTGTAAACACACACAGGAGAATATGTGTATAGAGGGAGAAAATAGAGCATTTGGAGAAAAGACAGAGAAAGCAAGAAAGCAAGAAAGAAAGCAAGAAAGCAAGAAAGAAAGAAAGAAAAGAAAGAAAAGAGGGAGGAATGAATGTCAAGGGCAGCAGTTTGATGGCTGGGGCTTTGAGCAACGTGGTCTTATGGAATGTATCTCTGCCCATGATGGGAGGTAGAATGAGATGATTTTTAAGATCCCTTCTGACCCAAACTATTTTATGAGTCTGTAAATTTCAAACGGATGGATTGAGGAGAAGGAAATTACAAAGTAGACATCCCATACGAAACCAGCAATCATATAGTTGGCAGACAATGAAGAGTGAAAATCCTACAAAATAGTTCAAATAATTTACTCTGTATGCTACCCTAGTTTCTCTGAAAAGACAGAATCTGCTAGCAGTGCCCAGACTGCTTTCTTTTTGCTCAGGCTGGACGGAGAGGCCCTGCTGCTGGAATACAGGCACTCAAGATCCAGAAGAGATGGAGAAAACTTCTGACCTCTCACAATATTCATGTGCTGAAATTCCTTGTAAATTATCCTTCCTTTGAAACTGAGTTCTGGAAATGAATCTCTGCGTCATCAGCTTCACCCCGTGCTGAAACACTGCCCAGTTTCAGAGGAGCTCACCTGACACTGTGACCAGGAGGGATGGGGAAGCCAGGCAGATGTCTATTTAGTGACCCCTTTAATAACAGAGGAAAATTGCCCCAAGTGATCTTTATGAAAGTAATGCCTCTCTTTCTTATGAAACCACCTGCAGCAAAGAGAACAAATAAAGCACAAGGGAAAAAATGAGCTGAAGGATTATTTTGTTCCTTTGCTTCTTCAGTGAAAACCAGAATGCACAGTTAGAAGACTCTGAACTATGGGCCACTATAATCTTTCTGTTTCTTGTTTTTGCAGTCTGCTAAATATCTCTATTATGGCTTTCTGATGGCCCTGGACTAAGGTTTACAACAGAGATACATTTTTCTATGCGGCTGTTTTGAGGAAAAGGTATTTAGAAATCAGGTGTATGGGTTTATTGTGCCACTGGAAACTTCCATACAGAAGACCAAAGATCTGCATTGCCAATTCTCTTATAAGGAGTCAGTTTGGGGGATTTTTTGACCAGATCCTGTTCAGAGCTCCTCAAAGACAACAAGACATATCTTTTCTCTTCCCATTTTCATATATCAGTGAAGCTTTGCCCTTACCTGTGTATAAACCTCCTTCCTTTTCCACGTGAGCTTGTCACTCATCTGTCTCCATCTTATCTACATGCTTTACTCCTCTGCACTTGGAGCTCTATGAGTTTTCACCTCTTTTGAATAGATTCCTTTTGTAAAAGGATATCCTTACCATTCCTGCAGGTAGTGCTCCCCCAGAAAGTTTTCCCTTGTTTCATCAGACCATGGGAGGGAGACTTTGGGCTCTCGAGTGTCACCAAATGCCAGTGAGACCTTCTATACTGGATGTCTGCATCCTTAGAGGAAGTTACAGATTGAATTGCTCATATTCTGAAAATACATGCAGAAAAAGCCAAACTTTACAATGTCTCCCTTTTTTTACTCATAGAAAGCTCTAACACAGCTTCATATTTACTAGTTTGCTAGAACTACATTTAAAATTTGAAAAAAAAAATGTTTAATAAATATAGTTAACAAATGATAGACACTTCAACAAAGGTTGAAAATAGGTAGGGATAGCTACATATATTTATGCTGGATTTGAGGGTCATTAAACACTGGAGCAAGTGCCCAAAGATGCTGTGGACTTTCTTTGCTTAGAGGAATTCAGGATTTCTCTGGACAGGGATCTGAGCAAACCACTGTAGTTACACCTGGTTTTAGTGCAGGGCTAGATGACTTCTATACATGCCTTTCAGCTTTGATGGTGAATAGTATTTAATGAGCTCAGACTCTAATGGACAATGTTTGCATATGTTTTGAGCTTTAATCTATGGAACCTGGCTGAAGACTGGGTTGTGTAACTTGTGAACATCCATTGGTCCATTTCTCAAAATGACAATAAAGAGATTTAGCAGACAAGTAATCCCTCATCATAGTGACACCTTTGGAAGAATAAACGGAGCAGTCATCTTAGTAAGATTGAGAAAGAGCAAAGGTGTTGATAAACCTGGAAAACACAAAAACTATTTGAGATTAGAAAATAGATAGTGATGTAAATCCTCAAGGACTTGAAACTGTGCAGTTTGAAAGAAGGGCATTTTGTGGGAGTCAATACCTGAATATTGAAGTATCATTCCAGGGCACTGGATAAAGGCCCAGTATTGTAGTGCCTTGGCTGGCAAAGAGTGTGTGAAAGGGATAAAATAGAGTGACTAAGAACACATATGGCTGGATGCTTGTGCTTCAGCCTGGCTTTGACTAATAGAAACACAGGCCTTGTCCCCTTCTAAAACCATCAGTTAAATGACATATAAGGAAATGCCACTTGCATCAATTGATAAATTGGAAAGTTACTTTAAAAATATTTTACTTTAAAAAATTACAATATTTGGCACATGAGATTTTATGAAGATTGACTATTTTATGGATAAGTGTGGGCTAAAGATGGATACAACACAGTAATACTCAATTTGAATTACAATGCAACCACTGTGCCCCCATCTTTAAGCTTTAATTCTTACCTAAACTTCAATTAGATTTTTCACCAGAACGTCTTTGTCTGATTTAAAGTACCATGTAGATATGTTATAGAAACTTCATTTAAATATATATTTAATTAGAAATGTTTTATGATTTTAATGAGCCTTAAGAGTCTTTTGATGAGCAGTCAGTGTAATTATGGTATTTAAAATTATTGAAAGAATGCATACTTTATAATCTACCTTCCTTGCAACTATGTTTTCATGCTGGGTATTTTTAACATGAAGAATTGTTTCACTTTCTGTCAGTTTATCCTCCACTTCCCTCAACAAAATGTTTTATCTCTGAAATAAAATTAAATATGCATGATACTAGTTGTATTGGATAATATTGTAATAGCACAGTTAAAAATCAATCTCTGAGATGAAAATTATTTTGATTTTTTTAGAGAAGTGACAAAATTGATAATTTGTTATGCATACGTAAATTACAGACTAGCTCTGTCCTATACATGTTGTCTCTTTTGTGCTTGAGGAAATTACCTGCAAAATTGCTGCAGAAGATGTGTTGTGCTAGGTATTGTGCTATCAACAATATGCTCCACTACCACAACATAAAGAAAGAGAGAAGCTCAGCAAATTTAGAAAAATAAGGAGGCTGTAGAACTAGCTGTTAAAAGGGAAAAATAGGCTTTTTAATGCATCCTGCACTTTATCACACAACCTGCATGAAGACCACTAACTGTCACATGCTGAGCCTTACAATTCATTGTTCAGAAGAAGTACACATTAACTCCTAATAAATTGTTCTTACTTTGCCTTTTTCCTTTGTGTGTGTGTTTGGATATGGTTTTCATTAATGAAAACTGAGCTCACAGTAAGTTGAGTCTTTAATACGGAATAAATATGCTAACATTAGCGTAATAACCCTAAAGAAGGCAGCAAACAGTAATATTGTTTCTCAGAACCACAAATCAGTCAAGTGTCTTCCCCTAATTGAAAGAGTACTACAGGTGAAGAATACTTGACTATAGCATAAGGTATCAACAATTCTCATGCACTACCTTCTTGGGCATGTAGATATCTGGCCATGAGGTGGTCATTCCTGTCCAGCAAAGTTTTTATTGTCTTATTGTGCTGCAGTTAAAAGAAATTTCAAGGCAGAGAATGAAATTGTATACAAATACCCTTTCTTCTTTTTACACATCTTTTATAAGAAAGAGGTAGAGTATATTTGATGGGAAAATATACTTGTCTGTTTTCTGCAGCACTGTAGTTGAGTTTTAAAAACCAGTATGCCCACATCTGAAAAAGAGAACAGAGGTGTTAATAGTTGGTTGGGAGGGACTATTTAAGCTAGAAAATGTAGGTGTGCTGTTTCCTTAACCATAATTTATATGAGTTTAGGATGAAAATGAACCAGACCTGTCATAATTTTGTGCTTGACTTGTATGATGTCTCACTCTGAGGGGAAAGGGAGCACCCAAAAGTTGTAGATTCTTGTGGTCAAAAGAAATTACAAAAGTCAGAGAGTCCAGAAAAACTCACCAAATCTTATTTTAAGTTATAAGCTTGTCATGGAAAATGCAGGGATATCAGTCAATACATTCCAGTGTCAATCTAGCCAATTGAAAGGCCAGGGACATGGGACATGCATCCAGGCTTGCTGGGGGTATATTCTTACAGCTTTTTTCCCACCCTGAGGATAGCTATCTCACTTTCTATGCAAATTAGTTATCATGCACAGTCCATTCTTTCAGGAATGTGTTGGAGGGCCTCAGGAATCTTGGGTGGCCTTGTTTCTTCCCTGCAGTCCATACCCACTTCTTGGCCTCATTCTTGCGGTTGTGCTGTGCTGTGTTGTTCTTATCTTCAGGAACTAGAATGAGGATGTGTGTCTTGGATAAGTGCTGCCCTACCTTTGCATGGCCTTCATCTGCAGCCAAATCTTGTTTCTTCTCATGGTGGTTCCATAGCCAGCTGGCTATTGATGCTGGAGCCCCTTATCTTCTGTGATTCTACAACCTGTCAAAAGTTCTTATGCTCAGAAGAATCTTAAATAGCCATTATATAGCACATCATCTCTTCCTCAGAGGAGACTCAGTCACTAAGTCACTTTGTATTTAGGCAAAAAATAATACTTTTACACAGTGTCCGCATCTATCTTCATGGTTTCAGCCATATCTGTGACTGTTTCAGATACTTAGGAACCAGAAAAACTGCTGCTTAGGATGAAATAGACATTCCAGGTGCCAGCTGCAGCAGACAGTAGGTTTTATGGTCCTAAAGCTCTTTGTAATTTCTGAATATGTCAAGCTCATTAAAAATACTGAATAATTAAAACAATTCCAATATATTTTCAACCATTTAGTCTTTTAAAATTTATCCTAAAATAAAGTGCACATGATGCTCCAGAATGCTGTTTACTTTGAGCAGAAATGTAGAGAAAATTAGAATTTCCAAAAAGAGAGAAACGTTGCACTAACTTTGGCTTTATGTTCTCATTTATTGTAATATCCCTAATTTCTTCATTTCTTTGATTGTTCTTTATGCAGGAATCAGAGCTTTGTGCTGATTTCTGATCTTTAGAAACATAAAACCTATTACCAGGAGTTCAATAAATTATTACAGGTTTTATGTCTTTGGTATCTCAGACCTATCCTAGTCAGTGTCAATCTAATGTTGTTGCATAGTGTCATGTTCTTCTGAAATGTGCAAGCATCTGCAAAGAAGTTAACATTCCTATTTAAAATGCTGAAAATAGCATTAAATAATGCTTATTTTCCTGAACACTTTAGGCTCCACCTGCTTGTTTGTTTGTTTGTTTGGGGGTTTTGGGGGGTTGTTTTTGTTTGTTTTTAATTTCCCAATTTGTATCTGGATTGTCAACAAAACCTCTAACTTGGACTCCCGAAAAGTGGACTCCACACCATTCTCCATCATTTATCATCAGCCCTGGTTAACTGGGGATGTTCCAGGTGACTGGAGGCTCACCAACTGATGCCCACTGAATAGAAGGGTCAGAAGGAGGACCTGGGGATCTACAGGCCTGACCTCAGTGTCTAGTAAGGTTATGGAGCAGATAATCTTGACTGCCATCATGCAGCATCTACAGGACAACCATGGAAACATGGTTGTGCCCAGCCAGCACAGGTTTAGAAAATGCAGGTCCTGCTTGACATGGGTTATCTCCTTTTATGAGCAGGTGACTTGGCTGGTAGATAAGGAAAAGGCTGTGGATGTTGTGTACTTGGATTTTGGCAGAGCCTTTGACACTGTCTCCCACAGCATTCTCCTGGAGAAGCTGGCAGCCCATGGCTTGACCGGGTCACTCCTCACTGGGTTAAGAACTGGCTGGAAGGCTGAGCCCAGAACATGGCAGTGAATGGTGCTGCAGTTGGTGCTCAGTCACTACTGGGATTCCCAAGGCTCCCAGGTCCAGTCCTGCTTAATGTCTTTATTGGTGGTGTGGATGAGGGGATTGTGTGTACCCTCAGGAAGCTGGGCAGGAGTGTTGATCTGCTGGAGCGTAGCAGGCTCTGCAGAGTGATGTGGACAGGCCGGGTCAAGGGCCCGAGGCTGGTGGTGTGAGGTTCCATAAGGCCAGTGCTGGTTCCTGCACTTGGATCACCTCAACCCCATGCAGTACTACAGGCTGGGGAAAGAGTGTCTGGAGAGTGGTCCAGGAGAAAAGGAGCTGGGGGTGCTGAGTGACAGCTGGCTGAACATGAGCCAGAGTGTGCCCAGGTGGCCGAGAAGGCCAATGGCATCCTGGTCTTTATCAGAAACAGAGTGGCCAGCTGGACCAGGGCAGTGATTGTCCCCCCTATGTGTTCAAAAAGGGCAGCAGAGTTGGTGAAGGGTCTGAGAAGCAGGTTATATGAGGAGAGTTTGAATGAGAGACCTGGACTTGTTTAGCCTGGAGAAAAGGAGGCTTGTGGGAGACCTTATCACTCCCTACAATTGCCTGAAAGAAGGGTGTAGTGAGGTAGGTGTTGGTTCTCTTCTCCCAGTCAGCTAATAACAGGACAAGAGGAAATGACCTCAAACTGCTCCATGGAAGGTTAATTTTGAATGTCAGAAAGAATTTCTTTACTGAAGGGGTTGTTAAACACTGGAATGGACTGCTCAGGGAAGTGGTGGAGTCACCACCCCAGGTGATGTTCAGTAAAGGAGTAAATGTGGCACTGAGTGCCATGGTTTAGTGGATATGGTGGTGTTCAGTCGAAGGTTGGACTTCTCCAACATTAATGTTTCTATGATTCTATGATTTTGATATAGTCAACAGATAAATGTCATGAGAGAATTTCTGAGACTTAGAAACATGTTCCCAGCCAAGATGAAATCCAAACTTTTTAAAGTTCATCACACAGAGAGAGAAAGCCAGGAGCCTGGCAGGTGGGGACTTCACCACTACACAAGAGACCATTTCTCTGTCACTCTCATGTCTCCCATGAGTCATTTGAATAAGATACAAGCATCCCGCAGACATTCTTTCTCCTGTGTTAAAGAATTAAATCCTCACAGTATCAATTTATTGCAGCATGATGGCATCCTGTACACCTTCCCTTCTTCTCCCCACTTCTCTGACCAAAGTTTCAGTGGTCCTGGCTGGCAAAGGCCAACCCGTTAAACTTTCTGAAGGTACTTTCTTGATTTTTAGCTATGTGTTTTCATCTCGAAAATTATGTTAAAGAAGGTATACATTTGTAAAAAATGTTCACCAAATTGGCTTTCTGTCAGTAAAAGTTGTAAACACATGTTTTAATGAGTTTCCTGCTTACAGATATACCACCAGATTTTGGGTATCGTGACACTGTTGGATTAATAAAAAATAATGTAATAGGCCAATTCCTTTTGTAGTTATATTAAGTAGAAGAAAGTTCCTCAATCCCTGCTTGCACTAGTAAAGCATATATTACAATTTAAATTATTCTACTGAGTTAATTTGAAAACTAGAACCTTATGATTTTTAAAGCAAGATTTTTAATCATATTTTACAATTTTTAAAGCAAAATGGTAGTATTTAACTTTTTAAAGAATGAATAGAAAAAAATACAGGAAATATGATATGTATTAGGACATTTCATTATGTCACATTTATGTTTAATCATTCCCCTATTTAGAAACTACTCTAAGTAAACTATCTTGAAATATAGTAAAAACTATTTGCAGTTAAAACATTTTCATGTGTATACATTTTGAGTAAATTAATCTGCATGATTTTAAAACATATTTAATACACAGCATCATTAAGTTAATTTTTTATAGATGTTTTCATTAAGTTCACTCAGCATGCTGTTCTGTAGTTCTTCTGTTCACCAGTCTTTGTAGTGGGTTAAAACCTGATGAAATTCACCTTTGTTTATTCATTTTTTTTCTTCCAGTTAATAACAGTTTTAAGAGTGGCTTTGAACTAAACAGAGAAAATAAAGGTTTTTGCCAATTCATTCAGGAGTGCTGTTTCTTCTAGTGCTCACCCTTTCCACTTGGTTGCAAGGTGTGAAGCCTGCATGATGGATTTCCCAAGCTGTCAGTCATCATTTCACTTACCTTGCTCTTCTTAGCTTTTGTGGCTTTCTCATTTCTGGATGTAAATATTAGTTACACTGATGTAAGAAATATAATCTTTCTTGGAATGAACTGGGGGAAATTACTAGTTTTTCTGTACCAAACAGAAACAAACTCTTTCTGTAAAGGGTTGTAGTTCAGCAGGGAAAGACCTGAATGATGCCTACTGTGGACAGAGATCCTGTTTATCTATCTCCATCTTCTCTCTATTTTTTTAATATGCTAGTCTAAAATTTATTTGCTGGACTATGTAAATTTTTTATCTTCTTTGGGATGGTATCTCTGCTTCAATCAGTTGTTGCATTTTCAGTCTGTCCCTTGGAATCTTAGGAAGAGTGAGACAAGGTTATACAAACAGGTACCAGTTTTTGAAAATAAAATAAGAAGCATCTGCTAAATTTCTTGAAGGGCTTCTTGAAGTCAATTTTTTTTTGGGTCCTGAAAAAAAAATGGAGTATTCTGGCTGCAGGCCAATGTTTTTTCTTTATAATAGGTATGAAAGGACAAGGCTTTTTAGCAGACTATCATTTGCTTAAATTGAGTAAAACCATTTGATACCAATGGAAGTCAGCTTCCTGGTTCCCCTAAGTGTCCTGCTTACACAGCACATTTTTTTCTTCGAGTGAAATGAGTGAAATCCTTCTAAAAGCAAGAAAATTAATATTTGTTAAAATTTCAATGCATTAAGAAGGGGATTATATTACAGCCATAATAATCTTATGTTTTTTAAATATTAATCTTTTCATGCTATCATAGTAGCCTGTCCTTTAAAATTGGAGAAGGGTTCTTGTTGACAAAATATGAATCTTTTATACTTGTAAGCCTCAACTCTGTAAAATTATCAAATATAGTTTCTCAGCAGATTTATCTTATATTTGTATTCACAGTATATATGCCGCAGTAACCATATTTGAAAGTTTAATCCTTAAAAATATTTACATTGGGTTTTCAACATTCATAATGGAAATGCTATGTAAGTTGAAATAAAAGAGGGAGGGGTAAAGAGAGGGAACAAGTAGCTTATGATGTAAAGAACAGGATATGTTTAATAGATGCATTTCTGTCATGTAATCATAGGCAGGTAAGTCATATCCATTTGCTGAATGCAAATATTGTTGGCACTGTGATCATAACATACTTCCTTCTTTGAAATTCTTGAAAAATTATATTTATGCTCAAAAGAATTAAATTCAATTCAAGATTACAATTTTTTAAAATTATTGGAAAGATGTAATCCTTTGAATAGTCACTGGCAAGCACTTAGTGTTACTGGCCCCATCCTTCCATAAAATCAGCCCTCTTAAAGGCCTACATCATTGCTCTGTTACTAGCATGAGTGTAGGTACATATTTGTGTGTATATATAAGTATGTTCTATGCATATATATTTGAAATATATGCATTTCCCAAGTATACAGTGTTCTTAGTTCAGAAAGTCAGATAAGCAACTTCATGCATGCAATAGACATTATGGGGGTAAAGAAGTAAAATAATGGGGACTGTCCAGCATGCTTTTTACAAGTACACTGAAAAATTTTCTCTGCATCTCTGCAAACATATTTAACTCCTTTACTTTCTACAATTCAATGGAGAGAAATAAAAGTATCACAAAAAATAGTTCTGTAGAGCAATTCACATAAATTGATATATTAATGCTATTTATAGGCAAGGAGAGCACATCCATACATTACTAAGGAAACCTGAGCTGGAATCACTTGATATTCCTGGGTTACTGAATACTTCTCCCTTGCACTTTGTTACCTTGTGGATGTGCAAGCCAAGACTTCCTCTCTTGCTTCGTATTTATGAGGAGAAACAGAAGCCTTCCCAGTGCCAGTCATTCTGACCTCATGATCTAATATGTAAGCTGACCAGCAGAAAACTTCAGTGATTCCTATATTTATCTGCGCTGATATGTTTTGCTGCATCTGTCTGAGAAATATATTACTTTTTTTCCCCCTTGATTATCCACATGCGACACAGAAAGGAAGACTATACAGAGAAAAGAATTTAAGTGATTCATGCAATATATCATCTCCATTATTTAATATTTCAGCATATTTTGAAAATATATTTAAAAATTTTTATTATATATATTCACAAGTTATTACTGACTTGAAAAATTTTGGTGCTACCCTAAAGATTACAAAGGCGATGACATTTTATTCTAAACATATGCTTTCTTTTAAATATGAATAATATTAAAAGTTGGTCTTTCTGGACACTTGAATTCACCTTTTTGTGGTTAAATGAACTCTAAGAAAAATATAGGTGGTGGTATAATGGGTTGGTTCAAATAATTCCAATATCCTTTTAAAATTCTGATTTTAGTTAGTGTTCCAAGAAACATCAGACTGAAATAAAACATATGCCAACTCTAAATTTGAAATTTTTTTCTAAGCTATGTTACTAATGATTTGAAACAACAGAAGCATGCAAGTTGGCTGTTCAATTGGTGAATCTTGCATTTTGAAAGTAATTCCTGGTGGTAATTTTATTCATATTCACATTACTTTAACTGGTAGTTGGATTAGTATCAATTACGATTTCCAGAACAATTGTCACTTAGTTTTGATATGCTATTAAAAACATCTATTTTGGACAAAATTTTTACTAGTAAACGTTGACTTTTTCCACACAACAGCTAATTTCTCACCTCATTTAAAACAATAAACATGTGTTATAGCCTTCTTCCTTACAGTCCAGTAGTCTTTTTAGAAACAATATTGTCCCCAGACTTAAAGCATAAAATTGGAAAAATTTCTCAATTAATAAGGACCAGATGCTGGTCAAGCTCACTTCATAGATCTTTAATTCATGGATGCTGTTAAGTGAATACACAGAAGACATTCTTATCCTCATTGGATCTGCTTAAATGCCTTAAAAATAGATTACTTTTGGATAAAATGAAAATGCATTAGAATAACATCTTATAAAGTGAACACTAAAGAACTTCCAAACTGAATGATATTGAAGATTTTTACCAATGCTATTGTTTACAATTCAATGAAATGTGCTGACAAGTATGAAGTCACTTTAAAAGGAATCTGCTGATTTATTGTTAAAACTTCATTAGCCAACCTTGCTAGGTTTCTGCATTGTACCTCCAGCAATAACTGCTTTGAATGTATTTAATTAAGCATTTTCAGTTGTTGTCCTTGTCTTAGTCTAAGACAATTTTATGGTGCAGAGACTCAGAGATGTTACCTTCCTTCTCCCTGTCTACTGATAAGGAGAAAAAATGCAAAAAGTTTTAAGTGGAAAAATTAACATTTTACTAAAAGAAAACAGCAACAACAAAGAAAACAAGAAAAATCACTAGATACACAGGTGCTGAATCAAGTGGCTTCTCTGGGAGCAAAGAAGACAAGACAGCTGTCACCCAGGCAGCACATATGCCCCAGATGACAAAGACAAGATGGTAGAGAGGCTCTCCTGGCTAAATCTTCCCCCCTCCGGAAGTAAAAGCCAGGAATGCAGGGGGTCATGGTAGGATTCTGGTGGCAGATGGGATGTGCTGGTGTTATGTGGGGCAGGTCCAGGCCTGCAGTGCCAGTTTTCCTGTTGCCTCTGTGTGAGGCAGGGGTGTATGTCTGGCATGTCACATACCCCTACTGCTTGCTGCCACTTCCTGCCACCCGCTGGACTCCCTTTCAGCTCAGCCAGACTCGGACTCAGTTAGTGTCAGTGCCACTGATTCAGGTTGCTAGCCCATAGGTGGAGAGGGAAATTGTTCCACTGGCTCCAAAAACTGCAGTCCTGGCCCAGACATTCCTGGCTGCCGTTTTGGATCTGTCACTTCAGGAACTATAACTTTAGAACCATGAACTTGGGAGTGGTCGCTCTGCCTCTTCTCAGCCCACTTGTCCCGAAGAAATATCCTGGAGGGCTTGGAAATGGGAAGAGACCCACAGGTCATACATAATAGTGCCAGGGTCTGCTGATCACTTCACTTTGGTGAGCCAGACCAAAATGGACCCCTTCCTCTTCCAGACATGGCATTATCTCTTCCAAAACCATGCCTATGGCATGGTTGTGAATGGTATTATAATAAACAGCACTGAAAACCCCAACTCTGTACCCAGGACATTATCCACCCCTTATTCTATACCGTGCACATGACCTCCAGATGTTCATATGTTTCAACTGTAGCCATATACAGGTACAAATAACTATATTGATATGGGTATTATTTAGGTGGTCACTGACCATTCCCCCAAGATGTTTGTTGAGTCTATTTTAGTCCATTACTGGTGCAATTTGAGCAGTCTGTATTCATTGCTGAGGAGATTCTATGAGGTATGGTGGCAGTGTAACTCAACAACCAATATTACATATATAATTCAACATTACAGGTGGTTCTTACCAAAATGAGGCCCTTGAGGTACACAATGTCCCCCATCCCTCTGCATTAGCCACCAAGTGTAACCAGGTCCTTGAGCAAAAACAATCCAATGGATGGGTTTGCCTTTGCTTGAGATGGGACTAATCCCAACAGGCACCATATGCACCATGGGGCCTTAATCTTCATCTGCTATATGCAGGGATTCTGATTGGGCAGGGCTAGCCTGGTTACTGGAGCTGCTAGTGTTAACTAACCAGGTGGTCTTTGGTAAACACAGATCCCAATGTTTGAAGGTTCCACCACCCATTGCCTTCAGTGTGGTTTTTAACAATCCATTGCACTGACTTTCCCAGCTGCTCATGGATGATAAGGAATGTGATACACCCACTGAATACCATGTTCTCTAGCCCCAGTGTCCATGAGGTTTTTTTTAAATGATCCTATTGTCTTACTCTCAATTCTTTCTGGGGTGCCATGGTGCCACAGGAGAGGCGTGAGGCGCAGGGTCGGTCTCCAGCCATCCAGTGGTTGCTTCTACCATTGTGGGAATGTAGGGCCTGCCTGGGCAGGTTTTTTGCTGTGAGATGTAATCCATTTGCCAAGCCGCTCCATATTTATATTTAGTCCACGATCTCCCATATTAATGGGTTTTACCTGCTTGGCCTGCTTGATGCAGGGCATGTTTCACAATCATGGATTACCTGAGATATGGTGTCCATGGTTAAGTCCACCCTTCAGTCATAAACCCATCAGTATGTTGCATCTCTTCCCTCTTCCCTCACCTGAGGCATCATGGGCCCACCAAATTAGAAATAACTCTCCTTCATGTTGCCAGTCCAGATCTACTTTTGGCAGCCCAATCCACCTATTTGTTGTTGCAATGATCCCCATTAGCTCAACTCGTAGGTATCTAGGCATCCACATGACAAACTTCTGTGGTCAGCTTCACTACCCTATCAACAATGTCTAGGCATATTTTTGCAGCCTGGATGAATTTCCTTCTTCAATGCCAATTGGCCTTTTTCCATCATTCCAGCCACCTCCACAGAGTGTTTGCTACCACCTGCAAGTCAGTATAGAGGTATAGTGTTGGCCACTTCTCTCAATCAGCAGCATCCAAAGCCAGATTTTCAGCTCTGCATCCTGACTTGATCCACCTTGTCCTTTGGTAGCTTCTGTGACTTTCTGCTTAGGCTCCAATATGGCAGCTTTCCATTTTTGACTTGTCCTTATGATATGGCAGGAACTGTCAGTGAAGACAGTGTGTCATCTCTCACTTTCTGGTTACATGGTGGGGCCTCCTCATGCACCACCTAAGCCTCTTCCTCTTCAGTTCTCACCTTCAGGCCAGTTTGTGATAATGTCCAAGATCCCAGGGTCATAAGGATTTCTGAACTTGCTGTGTGATCAGAGTGATCTGCTGACTCCAGGTAGCATTGTTGGCATGATGGGTTGAAGACATATTCCCCTTGAACATTCTGCCTAACACTCCTCATAGTCATCTTACTGGGCGACTAGATTTGGTCTTGTATATTCTCCTTCAGGCAGGGGTGACTGTTGTTGGCTTAGGCTGCTCATCTTATTTAACTGCAGCCTCAGTGACTATGGTGTCTGCCAATTTGCTGTCCTTCTCTTCTGGCTGTAGCTGCTGCTGTATAGTAAAAAGAAGCATCCAGGTAAGCATTAACTGAGGCCCAACACAGGGCAATGAGTTACCCCTTTCTGTAACTGCCACAGCAATTTTATTTCAGATACTCTGCTACCTTATCAGAGTTTTGTATTTGTTCAGAGGGAACAAACTATACTTCCTGACATGCGGTATGAGACAGCGCAGGCTTTCACACTGAAGGTAGTGGAGATTCCATAGAGGAGTTCCAGAAGGAGGCAAAAATCTGATCTCTCTAGCATCAACCCCCTCTCCACAGCAGACAAATAGCTGGGCTGGAGATTCTTGGTGCACTTTCTCTCCCTGGCTCAGCTCCCCAAGGCTTGGGGCTGGAGCAGTGGAGCCCCGCTCCAGCCAGTCCCACTCCTGCAGTCTTGGATGAGCAGCTGTTCAGTTCACCTCCGCGTAGATGAAAGATTGCTGCGGCAGCTTCTCCAAGCCAGAGGAGGAGAACCTGGGCCTTTGCCTGTATTTTTTGCCTGGGCCAAACTGAATTGCACAGCGCCATGAAATGCCTGGGCAGGGAGGCTTAAGAAATGCCCAGTAAAAGGCCAAAGCTCCCACCTGCCCAATCCCACAGACTACCAGTCCCAGGTTTTAAAGATACAGCAACCATTTTTGGGCATAAAGCAGAGGACCATGGACTAGATTATCATCATAAATCTCCCCAGTAGACCTCCCTAGAAATCTCCATCATGACTCCAAAGGTGTTGTAGACTGTAAAGGGGAGACAGAGCAGAACCAGCAAGAAGAATATGATATCCTTAGCATCCAGAGGGAATTCAGCTTTCTCAAGAAGTGATGAGTCAGACCTGAAGGGGAGATGAAGGTGAAAGGCAAAAGGAAAAATCGTCTTCTCATCTTCTCCCCACAGGCTGTGTATGATTATTAATAAACCTCCAGACACAGCAGCCCAGGTCAGGACAGGCAAAAACAATGAATACATTTACCAAATTATCTTAATTGCCTTTGATGTTATAATTCCATAAACTGGTATCATAAACTGCATCAGCTGTATCTTGGTTTCTCTCCCTGATCTGAAGAAGAGCACTATCACAGGCAGATGTTTCCATGTATTTGGACACATATACATGGTTAGGTGCTGCAATGCCATGACCAGACCAAGCAATGTGGTGGCTAGGGAATTCTGTACCCAATATAGAAATGATTTGGTCAAATTTGTTATTTTTTCACTTTCTCTCTTGACGTTCTTTTTGTTGGACACCAAATATGTCTTAATTTAAGGCAATTCGACAGGGCAAAAACTGCAATAAGTTCCTTCCCCTTAGTTTTCAATCTATCCCATCTACCAGTGAGGAAAGACAAATTCAAAGAGATGTAAGTAAAAAAGAAAGAACAGTTTACTAAAAGAAAACAGCAATAACCAAGAAATACAGAGGCAAATAGTTAAACCCTCACCCATAAATGCAGAGGAGGTCCCCCAAACTGTCCCGGGGAGCACAGACAAAATGATGTATGGGCCATGCAGCCAAGAGAGGAGCAAAGGCAACAACACACCAAACGAGCATCCATGGTTCCAAAACTGCCTCGTTCCCCAGCAATAATGGGAGCGGGGATAAAAAACATATCCCAGAAAACTTATTTTTCTTCTAAAGGAGTCAGTGCTGCTGAAACGCCGGAAGAAACTTCTCAGCATATGTAGGGCTAACCCCCTCAGCAGCTGGAAACCTGTGGAGCGGCTCCGGCCCTTGGCGACTGGCGGCTGTCCTGAGCAGCAGTGATGGAAAGTCCGGAGAAAACACCTCACCGGGCGCTATAGCAACCGTGGCAAGGGTCACTGTCTGTCTGTCTGTCTTTTAAATCAGTTCCTGGGAGGCCATGGCTTTCAGCTGCCTGTCAGAGCACCCTGCTTTCTGAGGTTTTCATGAGTCTGGAAAGAAAAAACCGAGTTCCACGTGTCTGTTCCCAGCATTCCTCCCCTTTCCATGAACCAGGGTAACACACAGGTTCTGCTTCCAACTCTGCATCTTAAAAGAGATAGTAAACTACCTGGTATGGATTGATGCAGAGAAGATATGGAATACATAGTTTTGGGTCACCCCTAATGCTATACTCTACCTCCTATCTCTGTAACTATGACAGTCCTTCTAAGCAAAGAGCTCCCCTAGTTAAAAATATGCAACATACCTAATTAATTAATTAATTAAAATGAATTCACTCAGCTCATGTAGTAGTGTTTCTGAATAATACTGAAGACCATAAATTCAAATTAAGACTTGCACAAATTCTCCCTAGGTTTGAAGAGAAGGTAAACTACGCCCTGTTAAACAGCATTCACTGGGGATGCTTCCAAAAGTGACTGCACTGAGGGTTCCTACAGCCAGATTTTATATCATAATCCAGAGAATGAAGCCGACAGACATACCAATTAATTGTACCTAATGTTAATATACACATAAGGTTAAGTATGATAGCAGTCACACATGAGTGGAGTAATAGGAAATTAATTATTGCAAAACCTTGGTCATAGGCATTCAATGCTTATAGTTTTATTAATAGTATGCTTTTCTTGTTCTGATACTCCTTCAGGCAGTAATATGGGTTGTCAGATTCAGTTTTTAAGGTAAAGGTGTGAAGGATATATGCTAATTTATACATGTTCATTGAACATATTTTTTCCTAATTGTTTTTAACAATGAGATTTTACTACAAAGCGCTTGTTCACCTGGTTTTAGAAAGCTTTTAAATAGATACAAAGTGTACATCATGCTCTATGGCCAATAATGATTGTTCTCTTCTTTCAGATATAAGGAATGAAATATAGTCATCCCACCATTCTGTATTATATTTGATTTATTCACCAATCTAAACTTGTATATGGCTTCTGATTTTTGCAGTATGAATGAGGACCTAAGAAGTGTGGGGACAGGATTTAAGTATTGCTTCTGACAGTTTTCTGAAAGCAGTCCTTGTTGAGCTGATTATTTACATCTGCTACTTTTCTGCATCATTCTATGGCTCATTAACAACCTATTAGTTTTAATATTTGAAAATGTGATTTCTAGTTTTAGTATTGGTGTTTTACCTTTTGTCTTCAGGTGGTCTGAACTGGAAGCCTACACATTGTTATCTACTTAGAACAAAATTATATTAATATTAAAGGGATATCAAAGTCTTAAATATCCACAGAACTTGTAAAATAGGTAGAGACACAGAAGTGACCATTGTATAGGCATAATTGGAGTGGACCAAAGTTTATCTGACTACATATCAGCACTACTGCTGCATTTATTATCCTGATTTCTTTAACAGAATACTACTTGACTTTTAAGGTTCTATATTTGACTACTACTACTAAAAAAAAAAAAATCATCTTCACAGTCCTCACTTTTGCAGTTTTAGTGGCATTAGCTCTTAATCCTAAACTAGAAATAAGTATTCAGAATCTGATGTCTTTTATTTCTGTTTAGATCATTATACTTGATGGCTAAAGATACAAAGAGCCAGTCAGTTTTGTAGTATTTTGTAAAATAGTACTGTCACTGCCAGAGAATTATGACAACTCACATTAAATATTTGGGTTGGACTTCATGTGCTGACATTTCACTGCAAACTTAGAGAATATTGAGAGCATCTGCTTAACTTCCAAAATGTGTGTTAGCTCTTCCACTCTTCCTCTGCAAGTTTTACAAGGTTTCCACCTCTACCAACGTGTGTGTGATGTATGAAATGGAAAAAAAAAAAATACTGTTGCAGTATAGAAGAAAGATTTTGTAGTAGCTTTGACAAATTGTGTCAATTGCCTCATGCTGATGCCAAGTTCTGTGTGGCAAGGTTTTTGGGAGTCGTATTTTGTCTGATTCAGTAATCTCAACTGGTGTAACCATGGCTAGAGAGGGCAATGAATTGATAAAAACAATAAATTTTTTACTTGTTCTAAAGACTACTTTAAAACACATTAAAAATTAGTAAAATGTTTTTTCTTTCAGGTGGGAGATGAGAGAAGATGCAGATCTTGAAGATGAGGAGGAGGTTATGGTGGAACACTTAAAAAATGTTTATTTGACACAAAGGACTCCTATCTCAGAGGATAAAGAAGAAGAACAATTACCTTGACAGATTTTGGGTAGCATCTTTTTTCTGGATTCAACGAGATTAACTTAATGTCATAACTCACAGGACTAGAAAGCTCAGAAATATGTATATTGAGTATTCCCCTGTTACTGTCTGGTCACCCCATAGAGGAAGCAATTGTTCACACATGCATACGGTGAGGAACAGTACAGGAAAATGTCAGTGTCACAGAACGAGGAGGTTGTATCTCAGTACTGCAGAGGCATAAACCAGAATGACAAACTAAGAATTGTTTCAAAAATACAAAGTTCACTCTGAAAATAATGCAATTTTAGACACAGGCTGAGCAAATGGTCCTGGCTTCCATCCACACTTCGGTGTTGGAGTCAACCTGCACTCAGTTCATGTCACTCAAAGACCTTTTCTCTCCTTTTATACTTGTTCATTAAATCACCCAAATTATATAAAAAAGAAAGGTATAGACCATATACCCACAGTCCTTTTTGAATTGCTCCAGGATGAATATGCTTGGCCATTACTCCTAGTCAAAAATGCATCAGCATTACTGCCCTCACAAATCCTTACTTAACATCCAGTGTATTTTATGGCTTAAAAAACACATTATAGAGAAACTTTGTAAGTTTTGAGAAGCATATTTATATATAAAAGAATTATATGCAGGCAGTGCTCAGAGGATTATCTTAACAGTGAACTGAAAAAATAATAACTAATTTAATATTTATTTTTGATAAATACAGTAAAATTTAATATTTTAAATGATCCTGGCTTGATATTCACAATTGTCTGCATATTAAATATTTTTCTGAATACTAAATATTTTTCTTACACACTGGTTAGAACTATCAACATTTTTTATACAGAAGGTTTGGTTATCACTTTAGCTCTACAGAAATAATCCATATTTTTTCTGTAAATTTCTTTCATTAGAAGTCCAATGGAACTATTTTTTCTGTCTGATGAAGGACTCTGGCAGGATCTTGCTAAGGGTGCAATCTGAGCAGTTATTCGTGTTCCCAGCATATCTTCAGCCAGATGCTATTAGGGACATAATGTAGACTACATCAATAGGATGAAGGCATGCTTTTTTCCCTGAAGGCTTCAGCAGCATCATGGGTAACCATATTACTAATGCTGATTTGGGGTCTTATCTGAAATGCAGGTTTTTCTCCTCTTAATTGCTCTTTTTTCTTTTCATATAAAGCATCAGACCATTTAAAATGAAAATGTGGACAATTGCATCTTACAAATCTCCAAAGATCTTGTTACAACACTGCAACACAAAAGGGCTGTGAGGCACTGGAGCTTAAAAGATGTTCAAAATATTAATTAAAGAATAAAGTAGACATTTTCTTCTGCTGCCAGTGTAGTAATTTCAGATTATAAAGGAAGTGATGAAGTGTAAAAACCATTTATCTTTGCTTTGTATTTCACCTTAGAAGATTAGTGGTGGACTTCAG
Source organism: Aegithalos caudatus (assembly GCA_013389925.1). NCBI lineage: Eukaryota > Metazoa > Chordata > Aves > Passeriformes > Aegithalidae > Aegithalos > Aegithalos caudatus. Next base: position 28,525 of record WEIU01010337.1, read on the forward strand.
GTTTAAAACAGGTCTACAGGGATCTTCCATGATGGCAGGTTTGGTATTCTGACAAATGAGGCACACATATTCCAAGCCATACATATAATGTATTAATGTACATGGAAACTGGAGTTCAGAATATTCTCTCCTATTTTATCAAAATCTATTGTACATAATTAACTTTTTGTATAGTCACATAAAGTGCCTATGTGGTGAAACTGATTTAAATACTTCTTGTGAAAATGTTCCCCTTCTGGGAAATACCTACTCTGAAGAGGATAAACTTTGCAAGTGAACAAGCTAATTGAGGAGAAAACCCCTCACCTATACTTAAGTGGGGATATCCATACTGTCGCTTCCCTAATAGTGTTGCCACACTATCTCTGATAAAGGCCAAGATACCATTGGCCTTCTTGGCTACCTGGGCAGACTCTGACTTATGCTCAGCTGGTTGATGACCAGCAACTTTTCTGCTGTGCCACTTTCTAGTCACTCTGTGCTGCACCTGTGTTATTGATTTGGGTTGTTGTGACCCGAGAACAGGATGTTGATTCCACTGGCCTCAGCCTACTGATCCTGCTTGTCCAGATCTTTTGTAAAGCCTTCAAAGTCTCCAAAAGGTCAACACTCCAGCTCAATTTGGTGTCATTTGCAAACTGATTGAGGATGCTCTCTAGTCCCTGGTCCAAATAATTCATAAACAGGAATGTCTCCAATACTGAGCCTTGGGGAATCCTGCTTATGACTGGCCAATGACTAACATGCATAAGAACATAACAACATAAAAGCTGAACCATTGCACAGTATTTTATTTGGATGTTTTTCCTATCCAGACCTATACATGCATCTATTAGGGTATTTGAGTGCAAGCAAATGTGTATTTCAAATTGTACTTGACCCAGAATCCTTACTGAGAAGTATCAAGACTTGGTCTTGCTGGCAGTGTAACCATTCCAAGTACTTTTGAGTATAAAAGAGACATCAACTTGGCAATATTACTTAAAGCTGAATACATACTTGTATAACATTCATATTTATTCAATAAAATCACAGTAATAATAAGATTTGTACAACTGAGATTGCAAAGTAACGTGACATTAATTTATCAAGACTACTTGCTTTGAATTTAAAACACTTAATTGAAAATTGAAAGAGCTGACCATTTTTCCATTGCATAGATGTATGCCATAGATGCTTGTGTGTAAACTTAGTAATACTTTTATAACTGTAAAACTTCTGTTTTCTTTGGCTTTTCTTCCTAAAACAACAGTTCTATATTCTCTAAAAAGTTCTGCTAATAAACTGATTTAAGATTAAATTATTTTTTAAGAATAATGCAATGTTCTGGTTCTTAGACACTACTTACTGATCCAGCAATGTCTCATATGTATGTTTAACCTAAGTAAATGAAAGCAACAGGAGCCAGATTTGTTGGTTACAGTGTGGGCCCAAAGTGTCATGACCACTGCAATCTGATCATGTTAATTCCTCCTGAAAAGCTGGTCAAAGATAAGAACTAAAATCTGTTGTGTATGACAGACCTTTTGAGTGGGCAAGAGCTGGCCTCACTGAATTAGCTCAAAAGAAAATTACTATATTTATAGAAATTAATTGGTTCAGATAGCACAAACTAGGTTAACTATACATTACCATTAATGCTCACACCTAATTATAATTTAACAATTTAGTACACTTAGCTCCTTTTACAAAACAAATTTCAATAGGAGACTTCACGGCATGGAATATCTCTAATTAGGTTTGTTTAATGTTCCCTTCAGAATGCTCCAAATCTTAACATCTTTCATCTTTTGAAAGGTAATTAATAAAATTAGGAGCAGGGCAAAACTGAAATTCCTTTATTAATAGTGAAACTCAAAAGGAGAGGAGAAAGAGATATTTTGGGAACAGATTAGCATTTAGACACAACCCTGTTTTCTATTGACTGCTAGTCCTGACAGACTCCCATAGGTCATACTTTATTCTATGAGAGGGAATTTGATGTGTATCTATGTTATTTGCTCAGGAAATATGCACAATGGCAAATGGACATTCTCTAATTCACCTCTGTATCATCACACAGAGCATGGTAGGCATCAGGCTGGCTTCTTCCAATTAGCTTCCCTCTCAGCTGGAAGGTCTTCACAAAGTACAAGTGAGTCTTATGTACAGTAAAACATCAATTATATGCTGATATAATATTATTTTATG
>WEIU01010338.1:0-12622 GCA_013389925.1 Aegithalos caudatus
TTTTTTTTCTGTTGCTTTACGATCAACATTTTGAAACCATTTATCATAGAAAAAAGACTGCCTTCAGTTCATACCCAGTGACAGAAAAAAAGCCAGAAGTTAAAAAAAATTGTTCAACTTGTTTACTTGATCTTTCTCCAGCAACTACTCCAATGGAATCTTCATAATATGTATATTCCACAGGTGCTTTGCCATTTCTGGGTGAGCATCATGCACTTAATTTTTTAGCTCTGCTGGATGTATTCTGGACACCAGTAAATTAGTCTGTGTGTGTATACGACTTGCAATTCCTCTTTGAAAGTTTTTTTTCTCTCATGGGGAGCTCAGGGCACTGTAATCCCAAAGGACGAAAATAAGATGTGAACAGTCCATACCAGTCTTCAGTGCAATTACTTAGACTCCTGTGAAATTTAAGTGTGATAGAATTTGCCTTTTTACTTTTAGGTACTGTTACAAGTTCCTCTAAACCTCAACTAAAGTAGAAACATAATCATCAGAACAGCTCTCTGGCTTTTGTATTTGTAATGTTATTTCACTGCCATTTTCTTGATTTTTGGAAAAAATTATGTCAGTAAATGGCCATGAGTATGTGAAACATTAACTCACATCATGTCTGTCATTTGTCTAACATAGTTTCCTTCTAGCTCAGTGTGGGTTAAGAAACTTGGATGTGATCTGTGAAGAAAAAGAATCCTTCATGGCATTCATACAGCTGTGCTGTAGTTTCAACAGACAGTGGTTTGTACTTGCCAGCTGGATAGCTAGCAGACGGATTTTGGGAGCAGACCACCCAGCATGTTTAAGTAGATAGAGGAAACAGAATAATTTTCTAATTCTTTTTTACAACTCAGCTGTTTTATTCTCATCCTTTAGGGGAGTTAAAAAAAAAAAAAGCTTTACAGATTAATTATTTTCAAATTGTGTACAATAAAGTTTGGATAAACTAACCATGATACCTCAGCACTTCCTAATGTTTTTGCAGCACCTTGAGATGTACATTCAGAATTTATGCTGTGCGTGAAAAACACAAATGAAATATTTATTTCATCTTTATCTGAGTTGGCAATGTAATTTCTTCTATGATTTGCTAATATATCAGATTCTTCCCTGATAAAATACATTTATAGTGCTAGTCCTCGAGACATTACTAGTATAAAGAAAAAAACTAGGTCATTTAATTTGATCTGATTACGTTAGTTATTAAGCTTATTTAATTTACTACTATAAATCGTTTTGAAGCAGGAGATGGGCTTGGATTAGCCTTCAGATAAATGACATCCAAATCTAGCTCACTGGATTTGCCAAGTTCTTTCTTCATGCTAAAGTTATTATGAAATGTCAAAGTAATAATATTTATGAGCAGCTCTGTACTTGCATGTGGGAAGGGAACATCTCAGATTATGATTCCCCATGTCTATTTTTACTTGTGTATCCTACAGTTGGATAAAATACTAAGATAACATGTAACAAAATCCCCTTTCACTTCCATTTTTGCCTTTATGGTAGTCAGATGTTTTAGTGACTCATATGCAACCATGTTTTGTATGTTTGCTCTTTCTCTTGCCCAACTAGTTTGAACTCCTATAAGCAGTGTCCAAACTTTAGCAAGAGACAAAGGTTCTAGAAGTAGACTAGACATAGTGTTTGTGTGTCATCGCTGGGGAATGAAGACATGGTGTTTAAAGCTTTCTGACTAAGAACTGAATCTTTCTCACACATATTGGAGTAAATGTTTCCCTTTTCCTTGTAGGCAGAATGCCTGATTTCCAGAAACTGATAAGGTGCAGCTAGACACTTAGCTCATACATACCTAGCCCTGTCAAAACCAATGTAGCTCTGAGTGTGCCTGGAGGTGTGTTTTAAAACTTTTGGGCTAAACCACAAAGTGCCTCAAAAGACCAAATCAGTTTTTGCTCTCACATTTCTGGACATTGGCTATATCTGTATATGAATCCTACTTTGTGCAAGAGCATTCTTCAAACTGCTGACTGTCATGAGCTAAAGAGCTTTGTTATTGCAGAGCAGTATTGTAGCATTAGGACTGAATTCCTTTTATGTGAAGCTAGACAAAATATACTTTGCAGGAAAAAGCATAACATTTCCCAACTGCAAGTAGGTCTTTATGGAACCAAGATACCAGGAAATAGAATTCCCCAAATGTGTCACTGTAGAGTTCAATTCTGTACAATTTTTTCTTTTTCATGGCAATGTGTAAAAATTTTGCCTGTACTTGTTTTGATACTGGTCTGGCCCACAATTTCATAACTTTTATTTCTGTAGATTTTTTTACATAGATTTTGATTAAATATTTAGTTAATCAAAGTCTCCATGATTTTAGCATCATTTGAATATCAGCTGATTTGAATGACTGACTAATTTACTTACACATATTCAGTATTTTTAAGCCTTGTCTAGAAAACAGAGCAATATATGAAGTGACATTTTGCTATTATGGTTCCAGTCGCTTTAGTGCACAGAAATAAATGCTGGGTTTGTGTGTAATTTATTAGTCATATATAGAATTAAGTTATCCTGTTTCTTTTGTAATGGGATGACAATATATTTGGGTGAAAATCATACTGGGGTTTTGTTTCATGGCATACATTTTTCTGGTATTATGTATTTTTCAATATTTTTCTTTCTACATAATATTCCTTTGTGAGTATTTTTTCTTTCTTTTACATTTACATGCTGAATCTTATTTTTCAGTTTTCTGTCCTTTTGACTAGTTGTTTCCTAATCCCTATGATTTTTTCCCCAAGTTTCTCTATAAGAGATTATCACTATCTAGCTGTTTAAAATAAATAGATAGATCTAATCCAATAAACTGACTGCTTTAAATATAACTAAGAGTTTATAAAATGAAAAATCATAATCCCTCTGTATCTGTGTAAGAAAATTGAACATGGATTTTTTTTTTTCTTTTTTTGAGATTTTTTTAATGTTAAGAAAACTGCATCCTCTTGTTTAGACAAATATAGGCTCCTGGACACAGATTAGTGAATTGAATAAAAAAACTTAGAGTTTTTATTTTGACTACATTGTCAAGTCTACACTCTGTGTCTGTCTACTTCCTATTCTTCTTTTTATTTTGAGAATAAAAATATTACTTTAAAAAATAGCTAAAACAAAAGAAAAAATTAACCAATATGTGTTTAACACTATAGTAGTTCTTTCTAAAGAAGATTTAAGAAATTACTGTAAATGTTGGCAATTAGAGGATAACTCCCTACAGTTGCAACAGACAACAAATACCCGAGTTTCAGTACACTAGCTTTATAAACCCATTCCTTGTCTAGTAATGAATTCCTTGAGGTGAACATCAGAGGGTCCAATTTATGTTCTTAGTTTTTAATACTGCATGAATTTGACACTAGGAGTGATCACAGATTAACACAATGATGTCAGATCAAACGATGGAAATGTTAAGAAACACCTATATTTTGCCTTTGAGCGGCACATGGTAACTCAGTGAGTATACTCACTCTGAATAAAAAAGTGACTTAGGAGCTTAGTCACTCTCCTTCCTGAAAGGAAAAAATCAGACAATAATGGAAAATTGCATGCTAACTTCTCATTCAGCTTCCTTGATCTTTTGCTTTTCATTTAGATCAAGATATTTTGTATATTCTATTACCTGTGATCTGTAGTTCTTCATTAGAAAAGAGAACAGCTGCCAGTCACATACCAAGAGTTGACTCTACATCTGCCCACCCTTCAAGTACACTGTGGCAGCAGGTAAAAGAGGTAAAAGTATTCTTATGAACAATAAGGGTATTTAAATCCATTGATGCAACAAATTTCACTCAACTGCGAAGAGACTCAAATATGTTGTAAAAAGAGCCAGTAACATATGCTGGCTTAATCAATTGTCAGCAGTATTTAAATGATGAAACCTTTTTCTTCTTTTATAACAAATTAACTGAAGAAAGATAAATGGAATAAATAAAGGAAGAAAGGATGACCAATGAGATATTTTTGCAAGATTAAAAAAGGGGTGTATCACCATTTAATCTGACTGTAGGGTATGATATGCCTGCTTCTGACCAGATCATAAGAGCAACAAAGTCATAATGGTGTGAATTTGGAAGGGAAGAGCCAATATATAGTTAAACATAGTCTTGGACTTGGGCTTCTAGTCTCTGTATTATGAAAGGTGAAAAATAAGGCCTAGAACTTAGCTATGAATATCATGTTTTACATTTTGTTTGTTCTGGTGCCTTAGTGCTACAAGCTCATACTTAGAATATTTATTGAATAAAACTACACATAAATATGAGAATGTTTTTTATGAGCAAGTGTCAATATGTTTTGGGTATAGCTTAAGCTTAGCTTCAGTAAAAGAGTGAGCATTGAATGTAGGCAGTGCTATGAGTAACTGTGAACCCGCAGATTGTAGATGCCACCAATCTGTGAACAGATGGAAACAAAATAGTTGACTGGTCATTTTTAATCTCTACCACATGACAAAATACACAGATTATTGTATTAAACTCATGAGTGTTACAAGTTTCAGTACTGGAAAAGGAATTGATGAAATTTAAAACAATATGAGTTTGCTGATCTGAATTCCAGCTATGGATCTAATATTAGCAAAGGCTCACCTTCATAAGTCAAACCACAGTCTTTTTCAGTCTTTGAAACATTTCTACAATCTGCACATGAAGAGCAATAAGTAAAGACGCTGTACTTCAGCAACTGAATTATGAAACTACTGTGCATGCCTTTGCACTAATGTCTCTTGATATGAATTGTATGATATTCTGCTGTATGTTAGGTTATTTCCATCACCGAGGATGGTAGTGAAACTTTCTTGAACCGTCATGGAAGTATTATAACACAAAAATATTTTCCAGTTCATCCCCCAGGCACCAGGGGGCTGCCCAGCCCAGGTGCAGCATCTTGCACTTGATCTTGTTAAACTTCACGAGATTCCCAAGAACCCAATTCTCAAGATTGTCCAGGTCCCTCTGGTTGACATCCTGTCCTTCAGGTGTGGCAACCACACCATTCCACTTGGTGTCAACTGAAAATCTGCTGAGGGTGTACTCATTTCTCTCATGTATGTGATTAATGAAGGTATTAAATAACATTTATCCCAATATGGACCCCTGAAGGACAGCACTTGTCACTGATGTCCATTGGCACTTTGGGCCATCAACCACTACCCTCTGGATGTGACCATCAAACAAATTCCTTATCCATTTAATAGTCTACAGTTTAATCCATCTCCCTGCAATTCAGAGAGGAGGTTATTAAAAGGCAACAATGTCAAAGACTTTATAGAAATCCAGATCTGTAGCTCTTCCTTTGTCCCCTAATGTAGTCACTCCCCTAATGTAATAGAAGGCCACTAGTTTGGTTAGGAAGGATTTGGGGAAGTCATGTTGGCTGTCTCAAATTGCCTCCCTGTCCTCCATGTGCCTTGGTACAGTTTGTTAGGAGTGGATGTTCCATGATATTCCCAAGAACAGAGGTGAGGCTGACAGGTGGGCAGACCCCTGAATCATGCTTTCTGTCCTTTTTAAAGATGGATACAATGTTTCTTTTTGCCAGTAACCTGAGACTTCAGTTGACTGCCATGACTTTCAAATACAAAAAGTGACTTCACAACTACATCAGCCAATTCTTTCAGGACTCTTGAGATAAATCTTATCAGGTCTCACAGACCTGTGCACATTCAGGTTCCACAGGTGGTCAATGCACACAATCATTCCTAACAGTGGGAAGCATTTTGCTCTCCCAGTCCTATCCTGCTGTCCAGACACTTGAGAGGTCATTGAAGACTGAGGCAAGGAAGTTGTTAACCATAGTTACCCTATAGAAACCCTTTTGTTTATTGTGTCCCTTGCTAGGCTTAGTTCCAGCTTTGCCTTGGCCTTCTCATCTCATCCCTACACAAACTGCTTCCTTGTTCTCTTCCCAGGTTACCTGTCCTTATTCCCACTGTCTGTGCACTTGCTTATTTCCCTTTTATTTGACCAGCAGGTAGGTCCCTACTGAGCCATACTGGTCTCTTGCCTTCCTTGCCTGATCTCTTGCTCTTGAGGGTTACTCTAAACATTGCACTCTAAGCATTTCCTTAAAGATCTGCCAGCTTTATTTCACTCTCTTGCTCCTGAGGGAGGTCTCCCAGGGGATCCTGTTGACTATGTCCTTAAGGGTTTGGAAATTTCCTTTCATAAATTCCAGGGGCCTAACTTGACTCTGCCGCACACATATTCCTCAAGACTGCAAAACTCCATCAGTGCATGACCAGTGCATTCCAGGGTGCCTCTCATCTTGACATATCCATTTAACTTGTTTAATTGCATTCACTTGTTTAATTGTGACATTAGACTCAGTATCACCTCTCCTCTGTCTATTACCTGGCTCAAAGAGTTGTCCTCAATGCACTGCAGGACTGTCCTGGACTGCCTGCAGCTCATGGTGCTACCATCCCAGCAGATGTCACGGTGGTGTCTGAGCAGGACAAGAGCCTGTGAGTGCTGTGCCTTCTGTGGTAGGAGAAAAAAGGCTTCATCAATAGGCTCCCCTGCCTCAGGTGGTCTGTATTAGACATCAACTATTAGGTTCCCTTTGTTACCTTAATCTCTGATTTTTACCCACAGGCTATTGTCCTGCTCATGGCTCTTCTCCAGAGAAAGCTCTTCACACTCAATCCAGGTCTTATCATAGTGGACCACCATTACATCTCTCCTTTCTCCCCTGTCTCTTCTGAACAGGCTGTAGCCATCAGTAGTTGTACTCCAGAAATAGGATGTGTCCCACCAAATCTCAAATTCAACCCCATTAATCTTAGTCCAAAAATTACAAAATTTTGCAAAATAGTGCTGATTATTTTCATGTCCCATTTTTTTCCAGTGGCCATTTCCATAGATAAAGGTCATTAAGTAAAAATGAGAAAAAAAAAAAAAAGAAGTTGTGAGTTCCAGGCTTTTTAAAATAATACAAGACTGCTTTAATGTCATTAGCAAATGGTAATGGTGTGAAAAAAGTGCTGAGCTTTTTGAGAAGAAAGAGCTTTTATTTTTATACAGTCCTCTTATAAATATAGTACTGAAGAAGTTTTACCTATATTTTTGTTTAGTTTTTAATCTAAATTGCATGATTATTAATATTAGTAGTTTGTCTTTTTTCTTTGCAAAATATGCACTAATATATACATTGGACAGCAAAACTGAGATCTCACATAACTGTTTTTAGAAAAATAAAACCCCATAGATATAACTAAAGATAAACCTAGTTATATTTCTATTCTTGAGTGTAAAAAGGTGTAATAGATCTCACTCACACAGCTACTGAAATCTTTCACGTTTAGAAAATATTTTTCTCATTCTTCATACAGAAAAACTAATAGGTTAGAAATTTTTATGTTATATGTTTATCCTTTTACTTATTTTTTACTGCACTTTGACAAACTTCACAACCTGCAGTAGTTTAATGTGACTATTTTGATTTTATTAGGCAAAGAATATTTATAAAGTAGCTGTAATCAGTATGCATTCTATATGGAGCTGTAAAAAAATTGACATTTTGAAATATGCAATTTCATATCCAAAAGTGTTACTGGGTATCCTTTTGCCAGAATAAGTTCCTGAAACCAATTACTGTGACTACATTTATCAAATATAGAATAGTTGCATTTGTCTGTAGATACACAGCATTACAGAGTTGCGCTATACTGCTAATGTAATGAAACTATTCTTTCTTATGATTTAAAATAATCATAGATGTTTTCCATGTTAGGAAGCTGCTGAGAGCTGTTACACATACCAAATATTATTAAGATGATGAATGTCAAAAACCCCAATACATAAGTTAAATATGCTCTGACACACAGGTTTTTTTTTTTGGATTTTTTTTCTTACAAGCCAAAGTTAAATGTTATATAATAGAGTAGGTTTCAGAAGTCGTAAAGCTGTAAATATATAAAGTTTTATATGCTTAATTATAGATATCATTCATAAAACACAAAAGTAGTAACATTCCAAAAATTCTTATTTCACAGTGAAACAGATAATTTTATTTCAGATAGCTCTTCTATGAAGTCATTGAGTTACATAAAAAAAAGACAATGTAAAAGTTTGCCAAAGTACTCATAGTCTTCACAGAATACCTTTAATTGGATGGTACCCATAAGGATCACTGAGTTCTAGTCCCTAACAATAAACCGTGTGACTAAGGGCTTCCCAGATGCTTCTGTGAGCTCTGGCAGGCTTCGTGCCACGACCTCTTCTTTGGGCAGCCTGTCCCAGCATCCACCTCCTCCTCCTGAAGAACCTCTTACTAATCTGAACTTTCCCCTGATGCAGCTTCATTCCATTTCCTCATGTAATGATGCTGGTCACAGACAGATCAGTAGCAACTTCTCTACCCCTCTTGAGGAGGTTTAAGACTGTGATGAGGTCACCCCTCAATGTTTCCTTAGACAAATTTGATCAGATTTTGCCAAATAGTGTTTTCGCAGTCTGAAAAGCTCCTGCAATTTAATTATTCCTTCTTTGTCACACAGATATTGTCCCAAAATCTAGTAATTTTAAAAATTCTGTAAAGAATTTGATGTATCCTTTCTATTTTGGTATTCAGAAATATGAAGAGCAGAGACCTGTGTTACCCAAAGCCCATATACTGACCTATTGTGTGGATTATTGCATTGAAGATTACTTGTTGATTTAAAAAAATATGTTATTTCTTAAACAAGGTTGAATAAAGGACTTGAAGTCAATTTTTATGATTTACCACTCAGCGTATAGAACTTACCACACTGCAGCACACATACTTAAGAGAAACCTCTAATTTTCATGTTTTCACTTACTGATAAGGTTTTCCGTGATACTTTTCCCGTTTAATTTTTTTGTTTTGTTGGGTTTACAGTTTTTGTTTTTTTGTTTTGTTTTGTTTTGGGGTTTTTTTATTATTTTTGCTTGCTCTGGGGTTTTTTCTTCCCTTTTACCCTGTTTAAGACTTTTGTGGTATGGTTTTAGAACTCTTAGGCATTTTCAAATACTCATTCAGTTAGTGAGGGTTCTGAGAATTAAAAAAAAACTGTGAAGTCAAGCTGAGCTCCCAAATGAGCAAAAATGGGCTGCTCCCAGATAGAAAGCTCTTAAAACAAGAAACTCTTTAATATATATTTTTTTTCATATGAATAAAATTATAAAGCTGCAGGTCAAAATGTTTTAAGGAACACCAAATTGCTTTAAAGAGGTTAGTCATTTTAAATGAGCTTCCTATAGACAAAACTGAAGAATTGCTAATAGAAGCATTTAATAAAAAAAAACAAAACCCTGACTCATAAATCAAATTATGTACACATCACTGTACAATTAAAATAAAAGCATAAAAAGCAGTGAAATTCTTTGAACTATATAACAGATTACTTCTGACACTCAATATATAAGGACTGTCACTTTACTAACTGTTAAGGTCTAACTCTTTAAAACACTAGTCAGAATTAAGCTGAAACAAAGTTCAGATAGAAAAGGAAACCTAATATTTTCCATATGCACTGTCATATTCCATCCCTTTTCTAATATTCATGTTCCATTAACATTTAGTATTGGATGAATCTAGGCTTGGAGATACAAAAGATAAAAACAAACTAAAGTATTTCTCACTTGTTTTGATATTTGTTATCCATGCAGTATTTGATCAGCTGAAACCATATTGTTTTATGACAAGACAGTACAAATTCTGAGGCAAATGATCAAAATCTTGATTTCTTATAATATTGGATATAGAACTGCCACAGAATCATACTATGTTGACAAGATTGAGATTTGCAACACTAAAAACTAGTACAGCTTTGATCATTTCAATGCTAGAACTTAGTGTTGGAAAATCCTACCCTCGGCGTTGAGTTAAAGATGTCAAATGAAACTGGGAATGGAAGACCTCAGTTTACCTGCAGGCTATCTACAGCAATGGTAGTGTTGATGCATGTTTTTCTGTTACCCATTGAACTAGCTCAGTCAAATCACTGTCTTTCCTAGAAAAAGTTTTGCAGAAAGATAAATGTTTCTTGTGAAATAAATCGTTGTTCTTTATGTCTTTGTACAATAAAGTGAGTTATATTAGGCAGTTCTTATTATTTTCCTATTTTAAATGAGTGTGAAAAACTTTGATTCCACTGATAAATTCTGATTAATCTGAAATATATTTTGCAATATTTGGTAGACACAATTTTTTGAATGGCTTTCTATACCTATACTTCATAAAATTTGGCATTATTTGGATAAAGATAACACAGGAAAATCAAGAAATTGCAGTTAAAAGATGGCTGACATTTTTGTACATTAGAAATACCAAACTATAAATTCTTCATATTTCTCAAATGCAGAAAGCCACAGATACCTTGCAGTAGACAAAAAATTAGTAGCCATCTAATGGGATAGCTTATTTTTCCCCATGGTTAAGAATTTTCATTTATTAGAATGTTTAATTAGAAATGGGCCAATTTCTTATTCACATGATAAACATTAACTATAGCTGTAAGACCTACCACCTGTAGTGTGCCTGCAGCAGTGCATGTTGTCTGTTTTATATACAAATATTGTACGTCTGTGGTGTGTCTACAAGTTTCTGTAATATACCTGTAAGTGTTATGTGCTAACTAACCTTTCACAGGTACTGCAACCAGCCTTACCAATGCTTCAGACTTTATCATGAATCTCACAATATTTGGTGTGCGTGTGTTTCTTTTGATTTAATTTGAATTTTCAGTCCAGTCTCATAATTAATGGTAGAGAACATATACTTGTTCTAATTCCTTTTGAATCTGTCTCCCATTTTTTTTCATTAGGGCTGGTCATCAAATAAGTGATATTTCACTGTGCTTTCTGCATTAGAACTGAGGTTACCCCACCCCTGCCCCCACATGATTGTCATATTCTGTTGTTCTCAGACCCACCTTTATTTAGATCATTAAATATTCAGGGAAAAAGACTGGAAACTGAAACTTTCATACTGAAGGTGAGTGTTGTAGATATTTGAGGAAAGGAAACACCTTTCTGCTCTACAAACCTACGGAATAGTTGGTCCTTATAAAGCATGATGGAAAGGCAGAGACATTACCAAATAAAGCTCTCTGCTGTGATTGTTGGACCATTAAGCAAAGACAATCTGGCCTTCCCTTCAAAAAGGGCTTTCCCCACTAATCATCTAAGGTTTCCATGCAAGAACTGCTCCAGTGAGCTCTCCTGTGAAGGAGGCTGAGGGAGTTAGGATTGTTTAGACTGGAGAATGCTTCAAGTAGACCTTTTCAGTACCTAAAGGGTGACTTTTTACAAGAGCATGTAGTGATAGGAAAAGGGGAATGGCTTTAAACTGAGAGAGAGTAGGTTTTGATTAGCTCTTAGGGAGAAATGCTTTACAGTGAGGGTTGTGAGGTACTAGAAGAGCTTGTCCAGAGAAACAGGGAATGTCCCATTCTTAGAAGTATTCAAGGCCAGGCTGGATGGGGCTTTGGGAACCCTGATCTAGTGGAAGTGTTTCTGTCTATGGCAGGGAGACTGGAACTAAATGATCTTTAAAGTCCCTTCCAAATCAAACTATTCTCTATGATTCAATGTGGAGACCCCGAATACAACCTGAATTTGGTGTTAAAAACCAACACCTTATTGACACTTGCTTCTGGCTTGCTTTAGCAAGTGCCTTCTCAACTTTGTGTCCACTTCAAATAACACTCATATTCTTAACTCTGTACACACCATAGCACTACTCTCATTTACAGAAGCAGATTAAGCTAATTTATATTCTGCGAGTCCTTGATGGTTTTTCAAAGGAAGAAATGATTTAAGGAAAAGTTCTTTTACAACTGGCTGAATTTATGAAAATGACCTAGTATATGGTGTAGCCTGTAGTCTTCTTTAATGTTAAATGTAACTGAATCATACTGCAGTTTTGCTTAATAAGAGAAACTCTCTCATTCTGGTTAGGGAACATATAATCTGTGAGAAAACTGCCATATTGTCAGATTAGATGTAGATTAACCCCAGATTCATTAAATATTAGCTCTTACAGAGTGAGTACATGAAAACAAGCTCTTCAAGAAATGTTTTCAGCTATTTTTTGTGTATAGCCAACTGAAAGCATATTCCTTAATTAGTTTTAATTCTTTCCTATGCAAGCATTTAGCCAGCAACATAATATCATCAGTGAGCAATGGAAAATAGATCTTATTTAGATATTTGAGTAATTTAATTTTGCCCCAATCTAGAGAAATAAAATAGAATTTTTAAAATACAAAGAAATTTGCATTAGCAATACACTGAAATATATTCTAGGTATTAAAAAAAAAAGTGATGAGAAATGGCATGTGGATGGGAAATCTGGTTTATATCATGTAAGAAGTTTATGTGAATCAGTAAAATATGTTAAAATGTTTGACTTTGAACTTTTTTGAGACATTCTTAATGACAAATAAAATGTATTTTGTTTTTCTAGATAAAATCAACACCTAAATTTTATGATCCCTCCACCAAATTTTATTGTTGTCTTCTATGGATTTAAAACATTTGAAAACAAAAGTATGGGATCCCTTGAGAGTAGTATAAGGAAGTTCACAGATATACTAATTAGATGTGACAATAAAAGAATTATTCTGCAGGTGCCAGGGTTT
>WEIU01010347.1:11651-24192 GCA_013389925.1 Aegithalos caudatus
AGAAAGCTATCTAGGCTATTGATCAGCCAATTTGCAGAATTTCCTAAGGTCTTTTCACAATGAAATTCTGATACTGCTCCCTCTTAATTTAATGATAAATGCATCTCCTGGGATGATACACAACTCAATTTTCAGCCTAGTGCTTTTTCTCTTCAAAATTTAATTAATATCAAGTTAACAAGAAACCCTGTCAATTCTCAGAGGAAAATGTCCTGTACCATACAGAAAAATGCACTGAAGACAGCCAATTTTGTGAAAGGTGAGCAGAACATTCCTTGTATTATTCTGAAGAACAATTTTTGAAAAGATAAATTTTTTTTTGAGAAATCCAGAGAAGGAACAGCTTCCAAATACTGGATTTTCATATCCTCCTTCTAAATTCTTTTTTATGAGAAGAGGTATTAGGACACATATTCAGACCTAGGCATAGATGGTTGTTGTTGCTTATTTTTTAAACTACTTTTTGCAGAACTGTAGGTGTATAAATCAAATAAGAATATAGTTGAGCTAGACAATGTAGCTATGATTGCCTTTCAGAGTTTCATCTGAGCTGCAAACTCTGTGGCTTAGTCACGAACAAGGTTAAATTATTTCTCTTTATAACAAAAGAAACTGGCCCCTATTAGTCTTTCAGTTCTCTGTTATTCAATTAGATTATTTAAATTAAATTTGTTTTATGCAAGCAAATCTAATTAAACCTTACATGGAAATGTCTCCACAGGTTCATCTACTAGAGCTTTGTGTGTGGAGGACAGAAATTTACCTTTTGAGTGCATCTACAGCATTCAGCAATATCAGATACAGCACATAACTATCCACTTAATTTCATAAAATATTACCAAAGTACATCCTTTTAAAAATCCTATTTCTCTCTCTTTTTTCTTTTTTTTCTTTTTTGCAACTAAAAAGATGAAAAAGCAACTACAGAGAACATGTTTAATAAACACCAAGAGGAAGCTATCCAGACGNGGCACATTCATCGTTGGATGGCTCTTCTGGACATGTTGGAAGCTTCTGGCAGGTTCTCATAGAAGCTACCTTTGTTCCTCCCCCCCCCCCAAAAAAAAAAAAAAAAAAAAAAAAAAAAAAAAAAAAAAAAAAAAAAAAAAAAAGCCTCCAAGCCAGCAAAAATCTACCATATATTTCAGTATATGAAAGATAATATGGGCTAATATCTAAAACCTTAAAATATTGCCAGGTAGTCTATTTACTATAATTAAAATTATCCCTACCAAGCACATAACACTGTTTGCAATAAGCTTATCTTAACCTCTGCAATTTCAGTTTTGTGTATTTGAGCTATACCTGACATTAGCACTGGACTACACAGCACAGCTTTTGAAAGCACAAGTAAACACAACAATGTTTTTAATCATCATTAGTCTGAAAAAGTTAAAATGAAGACCATCCAAAAAATTGTTTGCTTTAGCCCAGTACAGCTCAGCAAATAAAGGACAAGTGACTAACCACTAGTCTATAATCAATTAAAAATAGCTACAAAATGAAAAAATATAATGTTAAATCTTCAATTTATGTAAAAATTTATGTAATCCATAGTGAGATTTGTAGAGACATTATAGTGCCAAAGAATTGTACATGTCCAATAAAAATGCTCAAGTTGATGTAATATATTATATATGGACACTATAAATATAATATACTACATAAATTTACTATAAAACACCATAGCTTTATTAATCTAAAAGTTCTGAACTTACTGCATTTATTCTTAACATCAGTGTGAAAGAATCCCAGTAAATGTTTAAAACTATTTTGGTGGGAGTTTTGAGGCTGTTTTGGTTGTTTGGTTGCTTTTTCTTAACTTCAGCACTGTAGTTCTAACACTACAGAATTGCAGAGTGGCTTTTTTTCCTGAAAGAAGTCTTCCATTAGATTCCAGCCATAAGTGGGATCACACAAAATTCAAAATCACATCAAAAGCAACAAATCAAAAGGCAAGGAATGAGATGACTTTTATTAGGGTACAGTAAATATTTTCAAGCAACCCTCCCACTGGTGATGACTTTGTGTTAATGGCTACAAACACACTTTGCTTAGTTCATCAGAGGTTGACAGATTTTGCATTTCTTCTTTTTCTATAAAGAAATCTTGTCAAGAATTTTTGAAAAACGATTTCTGTTTTGGGGGCAGTTGCTATCAAACTAGTTGCAAACTTTGCCATTTCATTCACGCTTTTGGTTAGTCCAAATTTAAAAATCTCCTATTAATCTTCAGAAATGTGGCTCATCGCATTAATTTGTATAAGTTACATGTTTAGTCAGTATATGTGCAGAATCCAACACAATACAAGAATTTCTGTTTCTAAATATATTTGAAAATAGTGTCAAAAATGTTTAGAGGATCTGTCTTTACAGTAAGTTACGTTAAGCAGGAAAACAATATTACTAAATAGAAATGGAGGAAAATACAAGGGAAAATGAACAGAGAAAAGCAGAGACATACTTTAAAAAGTTAAGGCAGTAGGCAGAAAATTAATGCATGTAATTTGAAAAAAAAAAAAAAAAATAGGAACACGATAAATGAAAATTCAGAGATAAAAGAACCCAGGAAATGAGATGACATTTTTAGCAAGTCCAAATATTATCTGCACTAATGAGCACTAGACAGAAAAAAGTTGAACCATCTTTCTTGAAAATGAGAGAAAACTCAGAGAACAGGACTGCAAGGACACCAAGAGAAAAGTCTGGCAATTGAAGACCATAGTGAGTCCACGTGTTTTTATACAATGTGCTGTATCCCCTGCAGCCACAAGGAAAAGAAATGTAGTTTTAGTGAGGGATATGAACAAGACCTTATATTATTCCTTAAATGATCCTTTCCTACCATGAAGATTTATTTATGAAGTCAGTATAAGAGTACTTGTAGCTACATTTATCTAAAAGGATGAAGGAAGTATTTGTCTGCTCGGCTGTTACTCCTAGGTTGAACCATTTTTGGTGTTGCTACTCAATCTGTCTAATAGGATGAAACATACTTGTAAGGAACAGGGATATACCATCACTACTCCATTAGAAGCTACTAAAAAATTACTCAATATACACTTCTGCTAGGATCTGAGATGACTTGAGACTGATCCTTTAAAATGAAAGGAAGTTTAGTAAATTAATATTGCTACAACCCCCAAAATTAAATTTTAGGAGTTCTGGAATAATAGAGAATATAATTTTAATGTCACTTGTAAATCTAAATGAGTGTTTTAGTGAGAAGTTGGGCAGAAACTATGCATAACCTCTGGCAACATGGAAAGGGATTTCTTAATCCACAGTCTGCTTTCTAGTTGATTGGCAGTGCAGAATGCAAGACAGCAAGAAGTAAATTCCAACCCATTCATGTCAGAAAATTCAAAGGCAACAATTCCCACCTGTTCCTTGCCACAACACACTCATATTTGATAAGTATTATGATCAAATATATTTTTTAATGTTCAAATTAATTCTACTAATTATATGACATCATTGAGCTATAATCAATTAGCCTTCAGCATGCCCTGCACTTGTCTTAGACCTTTGGATTACCTTATTATTATCAGCTCTGCTATTTGCTGCTCTCAGACACTTAAGAGTTGCTGACCATAAAACATTTGCAGAGGATCTTTCCTGAGTGGAAGATCTTTCAGGAAAAAATAGCACCTAAGTACTACTGGTTCCTTTTATAGATTCACTCCACAACAGATGAAGGATGTTGAGTCCTCAGATTATACACTTTC
This sequence comes from Aegithalos caudatus, assembly GCA_013389925.1. Taxonomy (NCBI): domain Eukaryota; kingdom Metazoa; phylum Chordata; class Aves; order Passeriformes; family Aegithalidae; genus Aegithalos; species Aegithalos caudatus. The sequence goes on from WEIU01010347.1 coordinate 15,379, forward strand.
CTCTTCTGCTAACTTTAACCATAGTTTCTAACACTTCATTTTTTCTTGTTTCCAGTTTTCTCTGGAGAAAAGTGCCAAGAGATGGAGATCAATACTTCATGTTTCTCCGTATTCCTCAAGTTTAGTTTTCTGTCCTTTTCTAACTCACTGCTAGCCTTCTCCTTGATCATTTTGCATCTAACGCATAACTTTTGCAATAGTCAAGAGATGCTTCTCTTGAGAGCTACTGTGAAGAACAACTGATGGACAAAGCACCCTCTTGGTACTGGAACCAAGACATGCTCAAAGTGACTTCCTTCTTTTAGGTGCTAGTCTTACTGACAAAGTGATATTTCTATCATCTCCAATGGCCAGTAGCAAGAGCTACTACACTAATCCACATCCCAGTGTGTTGCGTTTCAATGCAGAGATTTCAGTTGTGCTACATTACAAATATATTTTTGTTTAAACAATGAGACTGCCTAATGCTTTGCTTGGCTAGGTTTCATGTGATGGGTATAATTTCCTGTTTACATTGCCCTTATATGTTCTATGTCACTGTATTTCATTTTATCTGTAATTATATTAGTTAGGAAGAATGTAAATTAAATTAAAATATTTGATATATATAAAGTAATAGAGATTAACTCTTCCTAGTGATCTAGAAGGAAAGCTTCTCAGTGTATATATATTTTATACACACTGTTTTGCTCAACTATAAGCAAAATAGTGCATATAAAAGCAGTTTCAGTGACTAAGGCAGCATTTAATTTTTTTTTCTCCAGTTTTTACAGTTTTGAGGCTGTTTCTGTCACATAATAAGCTGCAGTAAGTATATTTTCATAGAGTAAATAAAACTATGGGTAAACCCTGCACACTTTGAACTACATAAAATAGGATTTTTATTCTTGAACTGTGTAGCCCTAATGGACACTGAGTGGTTCAAACTCCAACAGAGATGCCTTATTAATAAAGACCACAAGAGAGAAACAGTTAATGATATCAAGGATTCAGAAACAGATCAAGTAATTTATGAATTATTATTTGGTAGTTTCTTGTGTTTGAAATAACTGCCATCTACTTCATCCTCTCCTAAAAAACAAGAGATGTGTGATTTCCGAGCAGTGAACAAGAATGTGATGAGTTATTTTCCCTACAGCCTTCTAGTGTTTCATGCTTGTTTTCTCTACAGAAAAAGCACCAGCAAAACATGACTGCTGTAGTTGTAAACTGATATTTATATTTCTTTGTAAAATTTGTAAACAACATAGATTTTACCAGGAGAAACATGATATGTTCTAGGTTGAAAAATTAATCAGTGTGCCTAGAAATCAGATAGATGCATTAGCACAACACTGTGCTTGAATAAGCCCTGCTTACAGACATGACACAGCACCTAAGAAATGCATTGAATATTCATAGAATTGCTATGCCTGGAAAATATAATCTAAGATTATTTTAGATTATCTAAGACTATCCAACTGTTAACCTAGTGCCACCGTGTTCACCACTAAACCATATCCCAAGGTGCCACATCTGCATGACTTTGAGCACTTCCAAAGATAGTGACTCCACCACTCCGATTAGCAGCCTGTTCCAAAGCCTGACCACTCTTTTCATGAACAAAATTCTTAATATCCAACCTAAACCTCCAATAATACAGGCTGAGGCCATTTTCTCTTGACCTGGCACTTGAAAGCTGGGGGAAGAGACTGACGACCACATAATTGCAACCTCCTCTCAGGCAGTTGTAGAGCACAATAAGGTCACCCCTGAGCCTCCTTTTCTCCAGGTTAAACACCCTCAGCTCCCCCAGCTGTTCCTCATAAAACTTCTACCTCACACCCTTCACTGCTCTGGACTCTCTCCAGCACCTCAATATCCCTCCTGTAGTGAGGGGCCCAGAACTGAGCACAGGATTATGAGGTGTGGCCTCACCAGTGGTGAGTACAGGGGGGCAACCACTGCCCTGGTCCCGCTGGCCACGTCATGACTGATCCAGGCCAGGATGCCATTGACCTTCCTGCCCTCCTGGGCACACACCGGCTCAAGTTCAGACAGCTGTTGACTGGTACCCCCAAGTCCTCCTCCACTAGGCAGTTTTCCAGCCACTCTGCCTGTAGCACTGCATGGGGTTGTTGTGACCCAAGGACAGGATCAGCACTTGGCCTTGTTTGTGAAGTTTACTTCATGCAATTTTCCTCTGCCCATTGATCCTGCCTGTCCAGATCCCTCTGTAGAGCTTTCCTGCCCTTCAACAGATCAACACTCACACCCAACTTGGCATCATTTATGAACTAAGGATGAACTTGATCCCCTCATCCAAGTCATTAATAAAGGCACTAAACAGAACTGGCCCCAGTACTGAACACTGGGAAACACCACTGGCTGCCGACTCGATGTAACTCCATTCACTACCCCTCCCTCAGCCCAGCCATCCAGCCAGTATTTTATATCTAAGAGTACACCTATCCAAGCCATAAGCAGCCAGTTCTCCAGAATGCTATAGGAGACAGTGTCAAAAGCTTTACTAAAGTCCAGACAGACTACATCCCAGCATCTACAGCTCTTTAAAGGAAATAACAAAAGAGATCAGGTCAGTCAAGCAGGACTTGCCTTTCATAAACCCATGCTTGTTGGGCCTGATTCTCTGGTTGTCCTGCACATGCCAAATAATGGCTCAGACAATTATCTGTTCCATGACTTACCTTTGCCCTGAGGTCAGCTGACAGGCCTATAGTTCTCTGGATTCTTCCAACCCTTCTTGTAAATGGGCTAGCCTCCAGTCAGCTGGGACTTCCTAAGTTAACCTGGACTGATAGCAAGTGATGGAAAGTGATTCAATAAGCACTTTAACCAGCTCTTTCAAAATACTTGACTGGATCCTATTTAGACCCATGGACATGTGCCTCCAACTAGTGTAGTGGGTCCCTGACCATTTCTCCTTGATCATGTGTGCTTCATTCTGCTTCTGTACCTGTCTAAAAGGTCACGTCCTGGGTACCTTGAGGAAAAACTTGTCTTATTTTGAAGACTGAAGCAAAGAAGGCATTAAGTATCTTAGACTTTTCCTGAACCTTTGTCACTATGTTTTCTTGTACATGCAATAAAGGATGAAGAGTCTCCTTGGCCTGCTTTTGTTGCTGAAATAATTATACAAAACAATTTTCTTATCTTTTACAGAGGTAGCCAAATTAAATTCTATCTGCACTTAGGCCCTTTTAATTTTCTCCCTGCATAACCTCACAATATCCTTTTAATCCTCCTGAGTTGCCGGCCCCTTCTTCCAAGGGAGATACACTCTCTTTTTTTCTCTTCCCTGAATTCCAGCCAAAGCCCTATGTTCAGCCAGGATGGTCTTCCCTGCTGGCTCATCTTTCAACACATGGGGATACTCTTCTTCCGCACTTCTAACATTTCCTTCATAAAAATGTCCAGCCTTCCTGGACTCCTTTGCCCTTCAGGGATGCCTCCCCAGCAGACTCTCTCAACCAGTCTTCTAAGCAGGACAAACTCTGCCTTCTGAAAAATAAAGGTGGTAGTCCTACTGACCCCTTTCCTTACTTCAAGAATTGAAAATGGTCATTTCACAATCACTCTGCCCAAGGCTCCCTCCAGCCACCACATCTTGTACCAGTCTTTCTCTGTTCACAAACAGCAGATCCTGTGGGTCAGCTTCCCTAGTTGGCTCCCTCATCAGCTGTGTCAGGAAGGTGTATTCCTCACACTCCAACAACCTTCTTAGACTTGGAAACACTTTCTCTCTGCTATGTTGTATTTCCAGCAGACAGCTTGCAAGTTGAAGTACCTCATGAGAACAAGGGCTAGTGATTGTGGGACTTCTCCCAGCCACTTATACAATATTTAATTTAAAACTGTCTCTTAATCAACAACACAATATCTGCAGCTTGGCCTTCCCCTGATCCTTAACCATAAGTACTCAGCCCTTTTGTGACCATCATTAAGGTCCGGACAATCAAAACATACAGGTCTACATCCACTCCTCTCTTTCCTTTGCTGTCATTTCTGAAGAACTTATAGCCACCCATTGCAGCATTTCAGTTGTGCAAGTCATGCCACCACATTCCTGTGATGGCAACTATGTCATAGTTTTCCTCTGCTCAGTGACTTCTGGCTCCTGTTGGTTGGTCATGCTGTGTGCATTGGTGTAGATGTACTTCAGCTGGGTATTGATCCTGCCACCTTTTGGGGGGGGACATGTCCTAATTCCCACATTAGGAGCCATCCCCAGGCCTTTCTCTAGTGCTCCTGGTTTTATCCCCTTCTCCCTTTAAATTTAGCTTAAAATGGTCAGTGGGACCTGCTAATTGCCAAGCAAAGATCTTTTTCTACCTTTGAGACAGGGGTACCCAGTCTGTCATCAGCAGACCTGGTGTCTTGTAAACTGATCCCTGATCAAAACCCCCAAAAATACTGTTGGTAACTGCAGGCTCTGAGCCATGTATTCATCTGTACAATGTTCCTGTTTCTTCCTGCATCATTGCCTGCAATTCACAAGATAGAGGAGAGCACTGATTGTGTTCCTGATGCTCCCACTAGTCATTCCAAGACCTAGAGGTCTCTATTCATTGCCCTCAAACTTCTTATTGTGACTTCATGGCTACCGACTTGAACAAACAGTAATGGATGATAAATCACACCAGACTGCAGAATTTTGTGGTGATGTTTCTAATCCAGATCCCAAGGAGGCAGCAGTCTTCCACATGGGTTTGTTCAGATTTCTATATTGGAGCCTCTACTTCTCTCAGAATGGAGTCACTGATGACAACTACTCTTCTTTTTTTTTTTGTTAACAGAAGTGGATTGCTCTACAGATGATGGCAAAACACCAAAAATGCAGAACAGTCTGGAATTCTCTGTATATTAACAGAACTGGATCTCCAAATTCACTAATCTAAATTGTGTTCTGTGTTTTGTTCCTCCTGAAGAAATGGACATGCTTCTCAAAATTGCTACCCAGTTATCATGTAGAAGGGCCCCTGAATATGTAAAAATCTCAGCCAGAGGACTGACAGTCTCTGATGGAAAGGTCAGTTTCCAATTGAGAGTTTGTTTTTTTTCCCATTTCTGTGCAATAGCCCATAATGAATGAGCAAACTGTGTTTCAGGATTATAGCTCAACAGGAACACAGAAATTAATTGTGCCAATCAGTCAGCAAGTAGCAACCTGTCGTAAGTGCCTGCACATATTAACTGTGAAATGAGTCAAAAGAATAAATATTCAGCATGAAAACCTTCTGAGAGCATAACACAGTTATGTTTGCTTCCAGTAAAATTCACAGCACAGCTGTATTTGTTGTGCCAAACAGAGATAGAAGTCTAAAGCCAAAATTGGATTAATTAAGCAAGGGTTGTAGGATCACCACAGGCTGATCCCAGCATAACAAATGAGAGGATGCTTCCAGTTCTTCCTGTGTGCTGGCCAAAAAAATTGCTCTGCAGCAGGCTGTACTTGGAAAGACAGCTCTGAAGGCCATGCTATTTGGGTAACCTTTTACAATTAAGCCACAAATTAATCTGCTTGCTAATGTTTGTCATCATGGAAAGACACTTTAAAAATCCTAGATACATTATTGCTGCCCACTACAACCATCTGCAACAATCAGCTCCTTGGAATAAATTTTGAACTAGTGTATTTTGAGCTAAGGCCATGCTGAAAATTAATGGCTTGGAAAGGTTGTGGGTTTTATCCATTTCATTATATATGGTGTGTTAAGCATGTACATATGGTATTATTCGTGTATTAAAATCATTCTAACAAAGTAAAATTACTGAGATAAGTATTGAGTTCTCCATTTCTGTTGATGAAGCGTGACTCAGCTACCACCCTTGTTGACATACCATTGCTGCTCAGAGGAAACAAACCTAACAAGAAAAATAGAACCATTAGAACTGCATTCCTAGGAACTGAATACAACAGATGAAAAGCTTGAAACTAAGAAACCCAAAAATCCCTCTTTGAAGAAGTGGGGAGACATAACCCAGAATCCATGAGACAGAACCCCAGGCAGACAGACTTAGTCTAAAAGGGAGCTTCTTAACAACTGCACAGCAAAACCTCAGGGCTCACTACTGAAGAGCAATAGACATCCCCAAGTTTAAAAGTTTATCTAAGCCAGACCTCAATAACATTGGCTGAGACATAACAGGGCAGCCAAGATGAATTCTTCCAGTAAATATATATAGTTTTCCTACTTTTTTTTACTCCTCACCACCCATTTTGCCACCTCATAATTAAGACCACTATAATTTTATTTGCTGAAATAATTCTGGTTTGATTCTAATCACAGAACAATTTATGACAGAAAAGCAACTAGGTGAAGGTAATAAACTTGCAGCATATTTCCCCAGAGTCAATAGATAGAAATCAAATGGTGTATACCTACCACATGTATGTACAACTTTAAAAGATTTAAAGATCTTAGTGCTGTTTGAGGAGTTACATTATCCTGCTAAATAAAACTGAAATTCAATATAAAGACCGGAAACACCTCTTATTTTCTGGGCAAGAATTTCCATTAGAAATTATAATAGCACTTGTTCTGTAAGGAACAGGAAACAAAAACAGTCCTAAATCTTCATGAAAACTTGGGAAAATATAAATTGTAACTATAATTTAAACCACTTGTTTGTGTCTAATAAGAGCATTTTTATATACCTATCACCATAATTATACCCCACTATCTATATGGACATTAAATGTATTAGAATTAATGCACTTGGTTTAGAATTTTCTTTCCACTGTCTCTCTTTTTGTCTCTTATTTTTTAAAATACTGCTACTCGTACCTAAACAAGAACTCCTATTAAGACCTAATTCTACAAAAGACTTACAGCTTTTTACTCACTACAGAAAATCATAAAATCATGTATTATCTTGACTTGGAAGGGACCCAGAAAGATCATCAAAGTAAAGTTCCTGGAACTGCACAGGATCTACCCAAAAAATCACACCGTGTGCTTGAAAGCATTTTCAATGCAATAGAAATGCAAATGGGAAGAGGCAATGGAAATGGAGAAATGCAAATGGAAAGGAACCTCTATGCACATGGTCAGAATGCTGTCTGCATTCAGGCATCCCTTCCTGGGAACCTACACTTTGTTAAAAGAATCATGCAATACTATAAACAAACAGTATTTCCATGTTTTCACTCACTGAAAGATTCATGAAGCTTAACATCTTCCATCAGGGCAATGATTACTACTACTGCCAAATGTTTAGCAGAGAAAAGAAAAATCTGGAAAATTTGAGCCCAATACTGTGGAGGGCTGTGTAATTTTTTAGAACAAAATATTTTGAGACAGATGTAGAATCAAGCTTCATCCAACATTAAGAGCTGTCAGTGAAATTGAAGGAAAATAAAGGTAAGAAAAAGGTGAGGGAAAAAAGAGAGCTACTATATGTTTTAATATCAATTAGAAATTAACCAGAAATTCCTTATGTAGAAATTGCTTGAAGCATTATAGTAATGATTAAAAGGCTTAACTGCAGTTTTGAATAAAATGATCTAAAGATGTAATAAGGATGATTTATTATTTTTATAAATGAAACCAAATGTCAGACAATGTTGACTATAACACCCAGTGTCTGAAGCATTAAAAATTGTTTAATGGAAGACAGGTGTTCAGAGTTGTACTACACTGAGTTTTCAGAGCAATCACCAAAAGATGACTCTAATTAGCAAGGCCAGAGTAACTGATCAGGTACAAATTTGATATACTGACATCCAGTGGTATAGACAAATTCACAGATTTAAGCTGAAACTTACCAGGACTCAAGAAAGAAGAAAAGACAAATCAACCACAGGACTTGTGACATTTCCACATATACAGTGGAAAATAGAAAGGGAAAAAGAATGTCCCACAGCCATCAGTGAAAGGATAGGAGAAAGTTATGTTCTGATTCCATAACTTCTGCAGTAAAAGAGGACAACTAAATTCAAATCAAACCTCTGAACTTTATAATGCGATTTGTAAATAGACAAAGCTTTGCACTGCAGATAAATGACAGCAGCTGCTATGTCTTTGACTACCTTACTTCATGTATGCTAGCAGACAATGTTCTAGCTAGATTGTGAAGTCAGATATAGTAGAATCACTCTCACAATGCCAGGTTTCAGAAATAGCAGCCAAGTGCTTGTTTTTAATGTCCATTTATAAATGCCTACTACAAGCAAGAAAACGAGGAGTAGTTGAAATTTAGTTAACACAGGATCCTGCACTACTAAGAAGCATATAATGGGTGCTGTGGCTTTTGAACACAATTATCACCAAGTGAAACAGCAGGGAGATAAATCTCCATGGACATAGTTTAATATTTATCAAGATATACTTTAAGAAACTAAACATGTAGGAAGCTAGTTTGCACTAGAAACATTTTCCCATGTGGAATTCATTGGGGAATCAAATGCAGAATTCTGTCTCCCAACAGAGAGTCTGCATCATTATAGTACCTAAGACTGCTTCTAGTGCATCTGCAGTCTAGTGTGAAAACTCTAAATTCATACTCACAAAATTAGTAACAAGTTGTTACTCAGATTTTACAGGAGGGCAGATGGGCGGAGAATCAAATTATTCCAATTAATGCATGAGAGAAATGATTTATGGGCATGATCAACTATCTTTTTGAAGCAGGTACATACAGAAGCTTGTGGGATAATATACTGAAGGGTTTGATGAAGAAAACCATAAATAAAACTCCCATCACTGAATGCTAAAATGATGTAGTGCTCATGCAGTCATTTTGTAAAGCAACATGAGGATAAATGCTAGTGCTTAGCCAACATATCTTTGTAGTAATTACTAGAGACAGGAC
>WEIU01010350.1:8082-80752 GCA_013389925.1 Aegithalos caudatus
CCCCCCCCCCACTTTCTTGGTTGCCTGAGCTGTACACAATGAATACTGGATAGCCATGTCTGTTATTGTGGACAAATATGTGACCTAGTGACTCAGCAGTACTTTTATAAGCAGACAGAAGGACCCTGAAAAAAATGCTTCCATTCTGATAACTTAGTTATCTTATAGTATGCAAGTTGTATTTCGTAGCAACTGTGCAGCATTGATTTTGAAGTTTTGAATTACACAAATAATTGGGCAAACTTCTCATTTTAAGATACTTTTCCTCCTTTTCTGCCAGGAGGACTTGTGCTTCTGAAAGAGGCACTCAATAAAGACTTTTCAGACAGAAAAAACAGGTCTGAGATTTTGCTGGCTTTTGAATGTGTCCTGATGCATTTCTGACTTCCAGTAGGTCCACCTTTCAAAAGTTACATTATATATAATTTAAGTGGTTTTACCAGTATGATTAAAAAACAAAAAGGAAAATATGGATAAAACTGATTATCTCCCATAATTCTTTGCAGCCTTCCTTTGTGGCAGGATTGCCATGAGCTGTGGAGTAAGAAACGCAGAAGACAGAAGCAGATGGGCATGACTGATGACTCTACAGCAGCTAAAGTCCCTAGGAAGGATCTGTCTCTAGGCATGGATGAGAGCAGAACCAACACCCCACAAGGCATGCAAACTTCTTCCCAACTCAAAACTCAGGGCAGCTCTAGTGTAGCACTTGGTCAGTAATATTTTCAGTTCTTATAATTACCTACTACTTGGATTGCACCTCTAGAAATTTTAGATGTTATTTGCAGCATATTGGCATCTCCTGGATTCTTGAGGGAGGAACAGTATAGTAAGTTTAATATTTGTTACAAAAGATTTGCCTTTGCTTTTGGAAATATAAGTAAGCCTTTCCAATTTTACCCAACTTTTCAGCCTGGTCAGAGCAACTAACCTGCTTGCTCTGTATTTTGAGGGGATTTTAGCTCTTGCTCATCTATAATTCTTTGGTAATTCCACAAACCAGTGGCTGTTTAAAGTTGCTCACAATCTCCATAGACGAGATAAGCTTTATAGGTATTGATAAACTGATCAGAAGATAGACAATCTAGAATAATTGTCATTTCAAATGGAACAGATCCCGTCTGCATGTTAGGTTAGTTTTCAGCTTTCCAAGTTGATGGGGCTAAATCAAGTTGTAAAAACAACAACAACAAAATGCAAAAACCAAAAAAACCCCCAAACACCAAAACCATGCCCTCAGAAGCTGGTATAACATGAAGTCTCTACCTCTTTGAATTGCACTGCCAGTAATTCTGAAACTTAACCAAAGTGTCTTGCTTGAGAGAAGTTTTATAAATATAACAAAAAGTAATGGTTCCAATATGGAGACCATCTGAGATACTCAGCAGTTAAGTGATAGTTCTTACACAATATATAGAAATATAAAGAGTAACAACACCAAATGGATACCTGAAAGTTAAATGTTTAAGACCATTTTTGATTGTGCAAAGTAACCATAAATCATATGGCGCTGATAAAGGAGTTCAGCTAAAAACCACAGTTTATGCATTTATAGCAACTGACAGTTCTTTAATAGTAAACATCTTGAAATCAGCCCTTAATTTATTAGTAGAGCAGAGCTCCAAATATTTGGTGTAAAGATACATTGAAAGTAGTTATTTTGATCATGTTTATTGCAATTTATTGCTTCTTGCTCCAGTCATCTGGTTTCTCACTCTAAACCAGCTGTGAGATTCTGCTAATCCGTATGTTTAGGCTAAAGTTTTGGCAGCATTTTCAAGAATGACTTTCTGTAATGTTTTCCCCCATCACTGAAACTAACTCAGAAGTTTAAAGAGTCCAAAGGATAGTTACCTTCTTTGTGCTTTTATAATATAATGTGTGATGAGAGACTACTGTTAGTCATTAATACCGACTATGCAAAAAATCTAAGCAAATAGAGAAGGAATCATTCAGACCTATATTGCTGTTTACCCATATGTACACAGAAAAATATGTCTAGATAGAAAAGAAGACAATTTAATTTTCAGTGGAGCATAGAGGCGTTTCCTGTATTAAACAAAACACTTCTGGAAGCTGTAATGCACCTTATATAATACTGTTAATAAGACACATTGTATAACTCCATGACCAAATGCATGCTTTAGCAAAAACTCTTGCATTTGTTTCTAAGCACCCTAAAAGGAGAGGTTAAGAAGACATTGTATCAATTCTGATTCATGAATGGGACCCCTGGTTATTGCATTTCGCAATTTAACAGGAACTGTTCAAAGCTCAGTGATTTTATGACAGACTTCCCAGAAGACAGTTTCCTGTTAGAATGAACTTAATGCTAACCAAAAAGTATGGATGGAATAGGTAGATTAGTTTTCCCGTTTACCATTTTTCTGATGAGTTTTCCCTGAGAGTCTGAGAGAAGTTTTAATGTTGAGTATATATATCATCCTCAGATGTGACAAAATCTTCTGTTAATCACAACATTTGAGTGAGAGTCAGCAGCACAAGGCATAAGAAATTGTGATTTATTTTTTTGTATTGCTGAATAGAAGGTGGATTATATTCGTGTAGATACATAAAATTTTGAAGTCCCTGGAACCTGTTTAAGTAAGTTCCAAGTGCTCATATCCTGGTGCACATCTACAAGTAGAGTTGTGGGTTTTACAGCACTTTCCAGCTGTGCTGCTCTTAAATATTGCAAGGCAAATACTTACTATTTTTGTGTGTCGTGCATGGCTTCTAACTTGCTGTGAGTTAGTATATTGGTTAGATAGCACAATGACAAAGATAGAAGAGGACTGAATGTGTTTGTGCTGACATGGATTAAGAAAAATTCAGAGCTCAGCCAGCCTGCTTACACACTCATTTTCTAATTTTTAACTGCTTTCTTCTCTTAAGTTATTTGCTTATGTTGCAATCCATGCTGCTTCAGTTCTTTCAAAATAAATCACCACAGTGGGTGCTTGAAGCTGAGAAACTACTTTGATACCCAAAATTCCTTATTCATATTCCCCTGCATCATCATAATCTGCTCTTATTTGTGGCAATTTCCATTAAATTGAATTAACTGTATATTATCACATATTTCCTGCTACTGAGTGATTGACTTCTTGTCCCTCAAAGTCAGTGCTTCCTTTTGCATTTATACTGTGAACTCTTTGGCCACCTAGAGCCAGGTGACTTGGGCAGGTGTTAAAACCCAGGTGCTGAACTAGAATGGGCTGGACTATGCTTGGAAATAGATTTTGCAGATGTCTACTTTTCAAAAAAGTTTGTGGTATGTCAAAGATGGGAAATTTTATGGGGACTGGAAGTCTTAGAGCTGTCTAAAGCAGGTGGCCTTGAGTTCCAGCTTAGTTATATTGTGGAAAAGTGAGCTCTAGGTGGGTGTTTTTCCATCTGTCCAAGTGCCTGTGTGCACCTCATGGAAGTCACTTCTGTTATATTGGATCTTACTGTTCCATTTCCTATTAGATACTCCCTGAAGAGAGTTGATATGTAAAAGCATTCCATTTCTGTGTTGTCCAAACCCATGCTTTGCCAGTCATATCAGCCATGCTAGATTAGTCTACTTTTGAGTTTCTGAAATATGCCAGTTCTAAATAATGCTTAAAAACACCTTTTTTGTCTTCAGCAAAAACAAGCACTGGACAGCAGTTAAACCAGAATGAAGTGGCAATCCTGCTAAACCTGCTACAGTCTAAAACAAGTGTTAGTTTGGCACAGTTTGCCCAAGTATTGAATATTAAGGTAAACCCAGAGACTCAGCAGCAACTAAACAAAATAAACCTTCCTGCTGGAATTTTGTCAGCAGGTGAAAAACAGTCAGAACAGCAGCAGCCGCCGCCGCCACCTCCGCCACCACCTCCAGAGCAGGAGCCTCTAAAACAGCCGATGGTCACACAGCCCTCTGTGCCACCTGCTCAGCTGGCTCAGTCTAAAGTTGAGACTGATGCTGCCCAGGCAGCTGTGCAGAGTGCATTTGCTGTTCTGTTGTCTCAGTTAATAAAGGCTCAACAAACAAAACAAAAAGATTTTGTGTTGGAGGAGAAGGAAAATGGATCAGGAAATGAAATGTCATTACAACTCAGGCAGCCTCCAGAGCCCACCACTCCTGTGTCTGTCAGCCGGGATGACGTGGAATCTCCAGCACCTGGCTACCCACATCTGATCAAGTCATTATACATGTCTGCAGGTACAGAAGGCCTTTATTTTCTGCTAACCAGAAAATACCTGGAGCACTGGAGATGTAATAGTTTGGGGGTGGACAATTAACATGTTTGCCTATGAATCTGTGTGAGTATAGGAATTTAAATTGATTTGGTCACATTTTATGTCTGGATCAGAGAACTTGCGTCTTAGGTGCCATGCAGACAGAGCAAATGATACCCAACCAAAGCAGTCACAAGTATTAGTGATGAAACATAGGTTATTATTCTGGGGGTTGGGATTTTCTTAGTGGTGAATATGGTGGTGAAGACAGTTTTTTCTAGCAGATGCGTAGATGTAATTTGCCAGTTTTGACTGTGTGTTTAGGTAAAGCCTATTTTGGGTTTTAATGCTGACTAGAGCAGTTCCTTAATGTCAAATTCAGTGATTACCTGTAACTGTCACACACACCTGGCTAAAGGTTTCCATGGAGGTATAGTAGTGGCTTCTGTAGTCTTCCCACAGTTTAGAAAGCTGTTTCTGGATTTGGGTTGCAAATTCAGGTTTATTATGGTGGCTCATGTATTGTTTTGTGGTGTTTTGCACCTGTTGAAAGAAATATTCTGAAGTGCTTTGGGGCTGTTCTTGGAGTGGTTTGGGGGTTTTTTTGAGAGGTGTGCTTTTTGTTCATGTTTATTTTAAACCTTGAGATTTGCTGTTCTTTGATAGGGTGGCCTTTTGGCCCTTGAGACTTCTATCCTTATCTGTGAATCTTTCTTGGTACTTCTTTGAATTTTTAGTGTTTGTGTTGCTTGAGTTTTGTTCTGTTTTTTGTGGGTTTTTTTTGTGGGTTTTTTTTTGTTTGTTTGTTTGTTTTTGGGTTTTTTTGTTTGTTTTTGTTTTGTTTTTGTTTTTGTTTTTGTTTTTTTTTTTTGTTTTTGTTTTTTTTGTTTGTTTTTTTTGTTTGGTTGGGGTTTTGTTTGTTTTAAGGAGCTTGTACTGGTTTTCTTTAACTGAGTGCTTGGTAATCTTACTTTAAGGAGTAACCTGCATCACGCTTATGACGCAAATGAGCTGTTTCTAAATTTTATCCAAAAGAATCTATATAATTACTGATAAATTTAATAAATTCATAAGAATTGAAATTAACAAACCTCTGTGTTTTTCTTTCTGGTCCTGTTATTTGTATACCTTTATTCCAGAGCTTTTCTTTTTCATCTTCTTAGGTCAAGCGGATTTGGTTAGGCAGTCTGAGATGAGGCTTCTGAACCGAACACCCGAGCACGAGCGACCTCGGATCCTGCCCCCAGACCAGCGTCCCCCAGAGCCACCAGAGCCTCCGCCGCTCACTGATGAAGATCTTGATTATCGGACAGAGAATCAGAATTTGCCTATAAGTAACTCTTCAGGAACAGATCCTCACGCGGGAGTGAAAGCAGCTCTTCTGCAGCTGCTGGCTCAGCATCAAGCTCAGGCGACAACAGAGGAGCCAGTACAAACCAGTGTGGATTATCAGGCTAGAGACTCCTATGTAACAGGCCCAGACTACAAGGATAACTTTGGATCATCATCCTTCTCATCTGCCTGTTACAGCACTAGCGATGGAATTGGAAGCGGATCTTCAGGAGTATTAGAAAGGAGGAGTTTCCTTGGAAACTCAGATATCCAGTCTTTGGATAACTACAGTACTGCTTCATCTCACTCTGGTGCTGCCCCTCCTCCATCGGCCTTTCCAGAATCCTTTCCCAGCTCAGTAACTGGTTACGGAGACATTTACCTCAATGCTGGCCCCATGCTGTTCAGTGGAGATAAAGACCATAGGTTTGAATACAGCCATGGCCCAATCCCGGTTTTGGGGAGCAGCAGTGATGTTTCCACAGGGCCAGAGAGTGCACACTCTTTGTCCACAAAGATGCACAACTATAGCTATGGAAGTAATTTACAGGAAAATCCCACTGGCATCGGCCACATGCATGGACAGACTTGGACTTCTCCTGCCCAAGGACCTGGCTATTCGCAAGGATACAGGGGACACATTAGCACATCTGCAGTGAGAGGGCGAGGCAGAGGATTACCATATTGATTATCTGTTTTTCCTCAGGCACATCATTTTTATCTGGAAAAACTTCCCCCCCCCCCCAGCTGCAATTTAAAGCAGCAATTCAACAGACTTGAATAATATTAATTCAACAGCTTTATTTTTATGTGGAAAAGGGTCTTGCATACAGTAGGAAAAATTAAAAAATGCTTACAACTCATGCTGTCTAAAAACTAGATGACTTGATTGTACATCTTCACAAACTCTAGTTCTGACTTATTTTATATTTTGGCAGTTTTAAGTGGATGCTAAATTTAGGAACATCAGCTTTTTATGGCACTCTTTCAGATCTTCTGAACTATGCACATTTGTGCTTTTTTTTGTAAGTTTGGACCAACTTTTATGTAAAAAAAAAAGAAATTTTACAACAATCAAAGCAGGGCACTGATTTATTTGGTATTTTTCTTTTTACAGAACTACCTTTAGTCAAAGGTCACTGTCAGTCTTTGCACTGCTTTCAGTGTTATTGTGGAAGGTGTACTTCGTGCTCATTTCAGATAATAAAACACAATCTTTCTCTTGATGCAAAATTTTATAAATATTTGGTCAATTTTTTTTTCTTTCAAGAAAAAAAAAAAAAGAATGGGTGTTCTGGTAAAATGTTCTCTCCATCTCCCACACTTGTTTATATAAAAACTGTTTTACTTGAATGGTAAGTGCCTTAACATGTAAGCTTAAGGTCTGCAAAAATTTGGAAGTACTTCATAGGTTGCTATGAACAGAATGCCTAAACCTAGCTAATTAACAAGAGAATTCAGATAATAATAAGAAACTCTAACAGGTCATAATCTTGTGGTGTTTATTCCACACGGGCCAGTTACTTAGAGACCTGATCTTACCTAGATAAAATTGTAATTTCCAAACTGAACTTCATGAGAAGTGTTGAAAATGAGGAGAAGAGTGTAGTTTTTCCTTAGCTCCCTGTTGGAGTTGTAGTAAGTGTTTTAGTTCCTCTGCCAAATAAACTATACTTTATATGCCCTTACCAAATGATAAAATAGTTTTTTTCTCTTAAATGTCAACAGCAGTAATTTCTTTACTTTGTGTGAAAAGCTGACACTGTTTGTCTTCTTTACCCCAAGTACTGCATTGTAGGAAGTAACCAAAGGAAAAATGACCAGTATTTAAAGTAATGGCAAAATGCTTGACACTAGTTGTAATTAGCTGTAAACTTGTGATTGTGCCAATTAATTGATTTTATATCTGCTATTCCACAGAACATTTTATAATTGGAATTGAGTGTCTCGGAACAACTAAAATTATTATAGTTAAAACTCTTACCAAGAGGCACTCCTCATACTAATTACAACTTCCAGCATGTTTTGGTTTTTTTTTGTTTCCTCTGACAAATGGTTTCTCTCCTGCAGAAAGGAGGTATGGTATATTTTGCCTGTACGTAAAAGGACATCTTGAAGCCCATATTGGAAACAGTTTTCCAACTGATTATCCAGTTGACAAAATTGGTACCTTATGTAACTGAGTATTTAAGTACTACATTTTAAAAAGTAAAATTTCTACTTACACTATTACAAATGTCTTGTCAATGACTTTTTGGATTTTCAGAATAGAAGCCAAAGCCATTGGTGTTTTGTTTGAATTGAAAGTCCTGATTCATATATAGCTAATTCCCACACTGTAGAGCATGGACAAACTCCATTTGCTTACTGTGTAGTGTTTGAGGATCTGGCAAGTGAGGAATGGAGAATCCTGCTTACGCTGTCCCCAAATCTGGCAGTTGCCTTCACTAGACACAGTAGAAAATCCTGCTATCTGAAAATAAAAGTGGCCAGGTCAGAAACATTAAAAATTTTTTTAAAAATTTACAACCTGAATAGCCTGTGCTTAAGAAAGGCAAAAGCTTCACATGAATGACAGTGCACTGGACTGTTTTTCCCTTGAGTAAGGACATCCCCATAGCATTTTTCTGCTAGTAAAATTTTAAAAAGCATTAGTATCATTTAGGTATGGACAGTTTTGGCTAAGGCTCTTTGTTTACCAATCTAAAAAAAAACCCGGACCCACAAATACATGCAAAGATGGCGCCTTTTTTTTTTTGTTTTGTTTTGGTTTTTTTTCCCTAGAGTCAAGCAAAAGACTTTGGAAAGTTTATATGCACTTACTCTCACTAAAGATGTGCAGTCTGGGGTTACTCACCTGCACTTCAAGTCTAACTACAGGCAATAGTTGGCTAAAGTCACAGGTAAGTTCAAATGGAAAATAGATCTCAGAGAACTAAATTAATTGACTTCCAATACAAAAAGTTGTGCCTCCTATCTTCCCTTTTGGACATAAATTTTCAAGTCAGTCAGCTTCATTCAATGCAGAGAAGGTGGTCCCCTCTGCATGTGTGTGCAGTTTCCTTACAGGCTGGCAGCATTCTCAGGTGTTGTTCCACCAAAGTGGGTTTTAGTCTTTGGTCATGAAAAAAAACAAAACCAACAGCCCCAATACAAGTAATCCTGAGAAGAGAGGAGGTGCAATAAACAATTGGCTTCCAGATGAATCAGAAACAAAACTATGGCATGCTGTAGCAGATGAATACTGTACAAGGACTTCCCCAGCTTAAGCCTGTGACTGAACACTGTATTTGCCTGGGACAACAGTGTTGGGATAATTTTGTGGGAAAGTGTATTTATTTCCATATATCATAATTGAAAACATTGCCTTCTCTGCAACCCAGGGAATCTTCTTGGCTCTTTTGCTGACACCTTTCCTCCTGGGTTGCTGGAAGCTGGGTGCAGGTGGGGAGCCCTGCCCTTGAGGGTGTGGCAGGAGGATTGGTGCTTGCAGACACTTTCCCCTGGCCTGGAATTGTGACTGGGCAGGTTAGCAGCCAGGGAACTGCCCAGATCTAAGAACAGTAGGTCCACATTCATTCGTACTGGACTTGTGTATTACCTGTCAGCATTTCTTTTGAATTAAATCACATGATGAGGTGCTTATGTCAGCATTTTACCCTTATGTGTGAACTCCACTCCCCAGAGAGTCTGCACTAGTTTGGCATTTTACATCATGTGGCTCTTGCATTCTTGATGCAGTAGTAGACATTCTGAAAACAGCATTATTTTTCTGTGGAGCCATGGCTTTTATTGCTTTCTCCCTCATATTCCTTTGGGTTTATGTTTTCCGTGCTGCAATTCCCAAGTGAGCTACAGAGACCTGGCTACTACATCAAAAAGTAAGTGTTGTGTGTTTGTATTTCTAAATAAATGCAGTGAAATACTGTAATAATGGACTATCAAATAGCAAGTACTTCATTATTTATATTAAGTGGTCTTTAGCTATACCAAGAGGAAGAAAGCAAGCATGACTCGACTGCTTATGACCATGACTTAGACCATTATATTGCTTAAATTCAGCCAAAGGAAAAGGAAACCACTTTTATGGATTGCTAGTTGTTATCCTGAACAGAATGAGCAGTACTAGGGAAGAGATATAAAAATACATGTATCCTTAAAAGTTAATATAATTTCTTGGAAAAATAATTTTAAAATTACAAACTTCTGTATTTTCTTATGTTTCCATAAAATGTGGTCTCTTAAATTTTCTCCATCCCACAGTAGTGTCAGGTGCTTTCTACAAGCAGAGGCAATAAGTGCCACATTGTAAGTTCTTAAGGTTTTGAGTGTTCTTTTCCTTTTGCTTTCAATTTTTGTGAAGTTTACAGTTGGATGAGTTTAATAGATAATTGTGTGGTAAAAACTGAAGTACTTAAGTAACACAGGATACCTCTTGTCTGCAGGCAAATTAGGTCTTGGACTGTGAATTCTGTTTCCAAGAGAGAAAAACGTCAGATGTACTACTTGCATTCTTCTTTTCATGAATAAAACACAAGCATTTTACATACAACATTTCTCCACCCTGTTCTGTTATAGTGTTTTTTTACATGAGGAAATTTTGGCTATTACCCTTCTTGAGAGTTTTGGGATGTTCTGTATTTGCAGAAGTGTGTCATGAAATTAAGGAATCAGCAAAAAAATTATTTGAATTCTATATTTAAAAACAAAATGACCTTGGGTTGACTTAAAATCAAATGAACTTGCTTATCAGGGTGAAGAAACTTTATTGCAGGAGTTATTTTGAGACAACTTAAAATAAATTGTTATGCTTCAGCTTGCTTATTCTTTGTTATTTTAAGCCATTTGTATATAAAATGTATTGTGCAGCCTGTAAATAAAATACATGAAAATTGAAGTCTTTGTTTTCCCTCTCTGGTTGTCAAGTAGCATTTCAAAAGAACATTGGGTTGAACTGAGAATGTTTTCAGTGTAAATTAAATTAAATAAATTCTCCAAGTTATTAATAAAACCCATTTCCTGCTCCAGTCCTGTTTCAAAGGAGTCCTGCAGGGACTGGCAGTGTGAGCCTTTGCTGACAGCATGGGTGATGCAGGAGCCAAGGTGCAGCAGAGCATCCCTTCGAGCACTGATGGTGCCCCAAGAGCAGGCAGAGTGCTAGGATGTGGGTGTGGGATGGGTTTTGCCAGTGCTGAGAAGCTGCTGCTTCAGCACCTGTGAGCTGCTCAGGATGGTGGCTGATGGACAATATGACATTTTTTCTTTGCAGTATCCAAGCAGAGGTGCAATTAATATTCTCCACCGCTCTTTAAAGAGGATGGTGTGCAAGTTAGAAGTAATGGGAAATCAAACCCAAAGAGCCAGGTAGGTGTTTCATAGTCTGAGGAGACATTGAATTGGGCCTGACTTAAGCAAGTGTGCTTTGAACACCTGAGGCTTTTCTTGCCTTTTTCCTACTGTATTAGTTAATCTAGTGAAACTTTTTGAATTTTTCAATAAATGCTATACCTTCATCCAAAAATAGCTGCAGCCCAAAACATCTCACTCTGGAAACAATATTTTGGTGACAGCTACAATTAAAGCCTGACCTTCAGTTCTGGCACTTTCAACTGATATGGTGAAATGTACCTTTAATAGGACTTCTTTCAAAGAGGTTTTGTGAAGATTTTTTTTTTTTCAGTATTAGGAAATAAGAGTGTGGAGGAGACATAGCTGGTTAGAAAGGGGAATACTCAAGGGTAAGCATTACAAAAACCAGCCTTGTACTCACAAGCAGATCTGACAGCTGTGTGCTGCCCTTAAGGTAACTTGGGGGAATAAGTGGTTAGTATTTGACTTGTGCAGATGTCTCTCTGGTGTACTCCCTCCTGTGTACTAGGTTGTGGTATTAGTTGCTAGAGAACATAGCTGGAAGCAAGTGTTTAATGTGCAGTGATGTCTAACACAGTTGTGCCTTTTTTTTTCCTCCTGCAAGTTCTTTTCAGACCTGTTTGCAAATATGTAAAGCATGTCAACAGGTTCCATCATGGGGAACAGCACACTCTCTATGGCCTTTTGAGGATCTTGGTTTTGCCCATGTGGCAGTGGTCAGGAAGCACTGATGTCTGCTTGCCCTACCTCTATGAGCCTCTCTGAGCAATGCCCTAAGAGCTGCAAGTGCTGCTTTCTCTCCTTGCTCTGTGTCCAAGTCACGCAAAGAAAGGAATGGGCTGTTCAGATAACAGAAGCCCGACTCCTAGCCTGAGCAAAGAGCAAAGAAGAGATCATGACTTCTTTATTTTCATTCTCCTTCTTCCTTACCAACTGCAAAAAGGATCTACAGAAATGGTTTCAAAGCAAGACTTGGTTTGGTAGTGGCTTTTTTGTTTGTTTTGGTTTTTAAAATTTTCTGGTTTTCTTTACTGGTATTCCCCTTCAGAGAGCATTTGGATGTTAGAAACTGCCTGCAAATCAATGTAGGATTGAGAAATTAGGACTTCTGCTTTGCAGCTATCCTGGTAGCAAAAAATACATGGAAGTTACAGAAGAGGAGCAGGCCATTCTCTGCCTTCCTGAGCTCTAGAGCTAAAATTAAAACACATTCTCACACTGGAAAACAAAGGATGATGTGCACAGCAGACAAAAACAGCAGCCAAAGTTATCCATATGCAGTCCTATAATCTTTCCTGCCCCACAAATACTCTCAAAAACTCATGTTATCCTTGGGCTGGAATCCTTGCCCTCAAGACAAGGAAGGCAGTGGCTTTTCTGACTGCATAGGCACTTTCCTGCTTCCTTTGCAGAACAAAGATGAATTGTGACCATTTTTAATCCCATTTTTTCTAAAAACTGTTTGTGAGAGGGAGGGGTAGAGAATGGACTAAGATCTACAGATGGCATGGGAAATGAAAAGGAATCTATCAGTGCTGTATATGAGAGGTGGAGTAGTAAATAATAGTTCAGAACTTATCTGCAGATGGTTTGGCAATTCCAATCAGGAAAATATTACTCTAAACCTGGCACATTGTAGAAGATACATTTTTCTCCCCAGACTGCTTCTTGTTATGGATTACAGATTCTGCTGTGAGGCTTCCAAGCAAGCACATACGTTTACACAAGACAGTGAAACAAGACATGCAGGTAGTAGTAATAATTTTTATTTGCAAACTCTACTTGCCATGACAATACTGCCTTTTGGGAATAATGACAAAACACCCAATAAATTTAAGAGAACTTTGCAGACCTGTTCTATCAGAAATTCAACCCTATTTCAGCTTCTAGTATCAGGTGAATTGGAGATGACCTTCTCTTTCAACTGATCTCCTGGGAAGCTCCAGTTCAGTCTGGGTTTGGGTATTTCTTGCTAGTCTCAACTGTTAGAATGCAAATTGTTTCTTCATATCCAGGAAACATTCTGCATGCTTTATTTAAGTGCCTGTCATTTGTTGCTATCATGCATCCTCTTCCATGTTTTCTTTTTTTTTTCCTTTTTCATTCATCAGTTCCGTATTAAGGTTTCAGCATTATGGAATTTTTTTAATTGTAAAAACTATTACATGATGCCTTTCATTATGGGAAGTTATAAATCAGAGCACTGAATAAGTATTTCCATCATGTTCTAAAAATACCAGATTGTTTGAGATGCAGTCCCAGTAAGAAGCTTCCTCCTGTCTTGGCTAAAGTATGTTTCTGTCTAAATATTTAATCCATATGACATGTTTGTGGTGGCAAAGGCAGAAGGGGAGTAAGAAGCATCCAACAGAACTAAATATGGTCACTGTGGACCATAATAAAATAAGGAAGTTGATAGTTTAAATTTATGTAAAATCATCAATTTCCTCTACAGAATTGGGAAGAAAACTCCTATGAGAATGACAGGGATCAGTTATATTGACTAAATAAAAATGCTTAAAACCTTCTTCTGACAAGAGGCTGCAGTTAACAGGAAAAAAATCAGGATTTCATATGCACAGTAGAAAGAATATAATATATAGGTGTTTCACTAATATCCATTTGAAAGAATCTATTTCTTGTGTTTTGAGTGTGATGGATATTTAAAAGAACTCCTGCTATAGGAAATGGTGATAACTGACCAAGTTTATACACAATGCAGAGACAACAGGTTGACAAGACAAAATCAACAGGAAAAACGCACAAGAACTTGGTTTGCTGTGCAGAGTGTTTAATAGGACATGGGCTCCACCCTGTCCAAGAAAGCACCATTTGGCTGTGTAATGCCTTGACAAGTTGTGTAACTCTGTTGAAGGATTTCACAGGACAGGAGAGAGAACACATCCACAGCAACATTATTAAATTCATCAGCACACATGGGATACCAGCAAATGGGATTAGATTTCTTATTGGTAGGATGCTCCAAAGTGCACCGGGGAAGCTGGTGGCTCCTACTGTTGTTTAGAGTAGTTCTAAAACTGTTCTTAAATGGGAAGGCAAAAGCTGCCTCAAGTTGTCATTAAGCACTTCGCAGGTAGTCATAAAAAGCAAGAAATCAGGTTTGTAAACACTTGTATTATAGACGCTGTGTTTTGCAAAACATCATGTACATCATGTGAAGTATTACATATTGCTGGAATATAAATTTAGCATTTGCACAGTTTGACCACTACTAGGAGTACATTAACATTTTTAGACTTGATTTTCTGTAGCTTTTAAAAAATAAAATGCATGAAAAGACTTGTAATTATGGTGACAGTTCTATGCTTTAGAAAGTGATGATGTCACTTAAAGCTCTTGTCCAAAAAGACTCCCCAGTCAAAAAACCCTTTAGGACCTGAAACCTCAACTCTGGAAATCAATTTGTGGATTATTTTTCTGTTTTGAAGCATGCAAGGTTTATTACAATACATTTTATAATACTGTCACAATTGGCTTCCTGACTCATTAATCTGAAAAGCTGAACCACAGGAGATTGAGAGAGCAGGTGCTGCACCAGATTAGGCCTCAATCAGTTATGAAGATACTGGTCAATAAAAAAATTAAAAAGGTCTTCTTGAATTAATACCTAGTGAGCTAAAGACTGGTTGGCTCCATAATAATTGCTCAAGAATCTTCCATTGGAAGAGGCTATGCTTCCAATTACAGCATAAATAATTTCCATACGCAGTGAAATTCAGTAGAGCAAATGTTGCTTTTCGAAGGAGATTGTGACCTCCATTGCTATGGTGTTGTGAGTGAAAACTTAAAACTATTATCTTAGGTTAAAATTGTTCCTGCCATCATTGCAGATTTTAATTCAGAGTAAGGACAAAAACAGAACCCCTGTTAACTTCAGGGATATCCGTTTAATTATCCAGCATCAGAATTTCCCTTTTAAACAGAATGCTAAGGCATTTTAATAAAACCAACTTCTATTTTTAAAAAAGGTGTATAATTTGGCATACATACTTTGGCCACAGAAGACTCTCTCCTGGAGAGCTATGAAGCACACAAACAAGTAGATTATCAAAGAAACCACAGAAATTCTCATCTATTTGAAGCCCTTGCATACTTTTTTTTTTTTTTTTTTTTTTTTTTTTTTTTTTTTAAAGAGCAATGTTTCTGAGTCTATTTGCATTCTCTACAGTAGATTTGAAAGGACCTTGAGGAATTAAGATCTCTTTTCAGAGCTCTATCAGAATTTGGAACCTTTAATGAACAGTTATAGCAGAGAATGAGAAAGATGCTCACAGAATCAAACAGCTACCATGTATCATTAACATGTTGGAAAGCTTTCTGCTGGCAACCCTCCTCCCAGGAAGGCAATGCATTTGAAACTTGATGTGAAAATGTTATTGATTAGGGAATGCAATAGGGAGAGCAGAGAATACCAGATTCTTTTCTTCCACTAAACAATAATAAGGCTTAAGCAAGACATCTCTTGGTATTCATTCATTTTCCCATATACAAAATGCTGGACTAATAATGTTATCCCCTCTGAAGACTGATGTGATGCTTAATGAAGTACAATTAACGTGTTGGTTTAGCTTTATATTAAAAGCAATGTTTACATCTGTAAGGTAAATTTCTGTTTAGCAGGATATAGAGATTAAAGCTCTTTCTACAACTATGAATCACTGTTCACCTTTTTGCTCAGGTCTTCCACACTTGCCTGTCTGGAGTAACAGGGAGGCAAAGTAATCAAAAGATGAGCCCTGATTTCTAAATCAGATAAAAAGAGGTTGTTTATAACTCACTGCACATCTGAGAACAAAGTCCACCACTCAACCAAACAGAAGTGTAAGAGATGGAATAAGCTTCCACTAAAATACCAGACTTTGCCTAAAAAACTTTTTTTTTTTTTAAGACAGGAACTCTAGTTTAATGGTCTTCTTACCGTAAACTTACTGTACTTCACAATTTTCTCTACACTCTTTAGGTATATAAAAGTTGTACAATTTTTTTCACTTTTTTAATATGAAAAATAAATTTGGTTTGATACTCTTTTCAGACAGAATGAATTGTATTATTAACTTAAAAGTTTAACAAAACTCGTAACCAGAAGGTTCATGAAATATGTATGAGCCCTAGGACTTCATCTGCCTTTTTCCTAGGTAAAGGCATGAAGGACTGGTGGCTGAAAGTGGCCTGGTCTGGAACTCCCTCTGGGATTCTCCCTATTCTTATGAATTTAAAAGAAGGATGAATTGACAGCAAGCAGATGTCTGTGTTTACATGACTCCAAAACAGACCTCTTTGGAGAGGAGAGGGAAATTTCAGGAAAAAGCTGTGAATTGTTTTAATTGTTTTTGCCTGGGATACCACAAAGGCAAATCTTTAAATATTAAGTATCTTTGTTGTGGTTTAAACAGAACTGGTGGTTTTATGTGGGAGTTGCCAAGTGAGGTTCAGACATAACATTGTGCAGGATTTCACAGGATATGCTTCCCTCTACCACCAACTGATGGACAGCAAGATTTGGGATTTGACAAAATCTATGTAGCATTTCTTAGTAAAAAGTGTATTTCACTTACTGCTTTAGTTTATGGATACTGAAAAGGTCTGTATCCCATACCTCTTCACAACTAGAATCATCCAGGTTATTAAGTTCATTCACTCTTTGGGACTCAATATGTATAGATACTACTTTAAAACCAATTTTTCCTTACCATTTTGAAAAATCCTTAAAAGTTGCAACTAGTAAAAAGAAATAATAATAACCAAAAATTCAACAGGACCTAAGGACAAAAATAATGAAGCAGGAGTGTGAAAACTGCAGGCAGACAAAGCAGCAGATGTTACAGATTGAAGTACCTTTGTAAATTGCTTTGCAATTGATGTTGCAACAATGTTCTTATAAAAAAGATGGTCACTGGCAGCTCACATCCTGAAATTCACTGCTGGAAAAGCTCACTGGAATTAACTTTCTTGTTCCAGGCATCAACAAGCTTAGTTTGAAGCACATTTTAAATTATTCAGTCTTAATCTGTATGATTTGAAAACACGTGCTGTATTTGCTTTGTCAGAACTAGGGAAACAGTCATAGTTCAGAATGGAAAAATCTTCTTGTGATACACATAGCTCTGAATAATAAATGAAATGTTTATTTTATAAATAAGTCAATGCATTGAAAATAAAAAAAAAAAAAATGTGTGGCTTAAGTCACAAAAGAGTGGAAGACTTTTAAGAGAAGTATCTGGTTCAAATGAAGCATCAGCCACAGAAAGAATATTGGGAATAACTGGTGGAAAGTGACTCCAGAGAAAATGCAAAGCTTGGCCACAATGTTGTAGAGCCTGTGAAGAAACAGAGTGAGGGAATGAATGCAGGTCTTACCTTTCTTCTACTTTCTACCCTTTTGTGTCCCTTATGGGGACACTTTTAACATGTTCTGGACTCTTGCCCATGTTCTGTGCTGATGCTTTGTGATATTACAAATGACTGAGAACAACTTGTGCAAATGGTGTGTTTTTGGAGGTGCAGACTCTTTCATTGGAGTGTCGCCATGCCAGCAGGTGCTGGAGGGGCAAGTTGGCTGAACAAATGATCCTTGAAACTGGATTATTTATTTTGGGGTGCTTACCTAGAAACAGACTAGTTGCTGTTAAAGCTATATGCTTTGACTAGATGTGTTTCTGCTGTTTTTCTCTGATACATTAATACAGTTAGAATGTCAACAGGACTTTGCTTTTTCCTTCTGCTCATTGAAAGGTTTTAAGACTGAAGGCAGTTGCTCTACAGCAGACCTTTGGGCTGTTCAAAAGTGTCTAGGTAGAATTTAGCACTGAAGTAACTAGTGCTGAAGTTGAACTATCTTTTTTAACTGGCAGTAAATGATTAAGTATATTGAATAAGAAAGGTTCCTAGGCAGATATTTTTATTTCTGCTGCCCACCAAACTCACTTCTCTTAGAAATGCACACCTGCTTTCTTGTCATTCATGGATTTAAAAGCAGTAATACATCCTGTGGCTGCTGGAGCAATAATATCTGATTTTATGCTTTCATGAGGTAGTTTTCCTCCATCCAACTTGGTGTACTATCAATGAGGATATCCTTAGTGGAAATACAGGTATTTAAGAGATGGTTGCTTTGGGAAGCCACCAGAAAGAACTGGGAACAATGCAACACTTTCTCTGTGCCTTCTTACACATTTTTTCTTTTTTAGAGTGACTTTGCCTGTTTATTATTGTTGAATTTGCAATGTTTGACACAGATTTGAGAACCAGTTGTCTGCATGTTCCATAGTAGCTTTTTTTAAATCTGAAGGGTAGCCACTATGGCAAGGTCATGTCTGTGTTGTACAGTTCTCACTGCATATTTGAGAACAAAGTCCCCCACTCAACCAATGCAGGCTCATTTAGATGCATCAGGGGGGATCTGCGTGACTTGACTTCTTGTCGGCATTCTGTCATCTCCAGCAACGTAAACTACCAGGACCTGTAGGGACTGAGTGTGGTGGGTGGTTGGATGACACTGCTTTCATCAAACCCTCCATCAGCCTTGAAAGGTGGAGTAAGCTTATTTCCATGGAAAGCCAAAGCAGAAGAGCCTAAACTTATGGTTGCTGTATGGACAGTACTGAAAAAAGAAAGAGGGGGGGAAAAGACAAAAACTCTCTGGGGAGGAAAAATTAGGCTAACACTGCCTTAGTTACCTTCTCTGGATAGAGTTGGGTGGGGGTGTGTGTGTTAAGGAAAAACAACCCACTTTTGGTAGGTCCCTTTAAACTGCTTGAAATATTAAGTACACAAAGCCTTGTGGATATGTTTAGTAATGTACTAGAAGCTACCTTGCAAGCTGTAGGACCATAGAGATTTGGCTGAATCTGTTCTGAACTTGGCAGAATATGTACTAGAATGATCTAATAGCAGAGAGAAGCTAAACTGGGCTGTTAACAGTAGTACATTCACAAAGTACAGACAGTAACTATTTCTTCCTCACACCACAGCAGTGAGGATGACAGGGTACAGCAGAGCTGATGTACAAAACATGCAGCAGTTGTTGTGAGAAGAAATTAAATACTGTCAGAAAATGCTACCAGATGCAATAGGTACCTTGAAAACAGGGATTCAAAGATTCTTTGCACAACTCTGCATGCTTGGAATTTTATTTTAGAAAGTATTCTAAATACAGGAACACAACTGGTAATGTAAGCTGTCTTCAGTTCCAACAGGGACACAATTTGGCAGCTAATTCATTTGCAAACAGTTATCACAGTTTCTAAACCTGTTGCCTATAGTATGCAAACAGCTTTCCAACATGTGGAAATGAACAACTCAGTAGTTTTCCTTAGTGTAATTTAACTGCCTTAGCAATCAGGAGGCTAATAAAAATTTACAGACAAGGGAAACAGCCTTAGGAAAGTGCAATGGCAAGTAGTCAATAGATTCTCGGTGCCTTCTTGTAGTACTTGACTCAAGTTGTTCTCTGGGACACTTTGCAGTTGTTAATTCTCCCTTTTATGTTTGTTACAATCCCTGAGATTTTCAAATCCTAAATTTTTTAAGCTAAGGTTTAAAAAAAAAAAANACCAAAACTTCACAGACAAGCAGTGATCACAGTCTCTTCTGCAAACTAAACTCAGCTGTAGGAATAGTAACATTTATTTCCAACATCTGTTAAGCCTTCTTTTACATTAACATAAAATTTTTCATAAAGCCACAGGAGGTGGTGGTTTGATTTAAGAACCAAGGTCTGCAATTTCTACTTACAATCCAATTATTGATAATACTACTCCCTAGTTGGCAATCAGTACTTTTTATAGCTTATGTTAGCTGTGTTACTTGTGCTTTATGCTGTGCAGTCATCCACAGAAGTTGTCAGTAGCTTGATTCCTCTTCCCTGGTTCTAACATTAGCTCTGTGATGCTTGAGAAGAGAATGATTTACATCAGAGTGAAAGACGTTTTGTTCTTCTCTTTACTGGTATTTATGCTAACAGTTGCATCAACATCATGTTTAGCATGAATTTCCTCATGCATACAAGGATTTGAACCCATTGACTCTACAGTAACAGCTTTTAACTACCTTGATTACAGAGCAATTAGACTGTGGCAAAATACATAGGGATACCAGGTTTAAGTGTCATTTAATACAGCATCAAACAGCATGGTTACTGCTACACAGAAGCAGGGTAGTACATGCAGATTTTTGGTGCAGATTATAATAGCAGAACTGTCAGCAGCATTAAAAATTTCACTCTGGAACTGTACTGGTATGACCTCTTTTGCTGCAGGAGTTACACTCTTGTATACAAATATTTATACGACTAGTTTAGAACAACAATGTGCAACAGCCACAGATGAGTGGAAAAAGGGCAGTGGGATTCACCTGTGATTTTACTGCAGAAGATGCTGATGAGATTTAAAATCCAGGATGTGCACTAGCCAACCCCCTGATGCGGTTTGAACCCCACACAGAACTGGTGAAGCAAAATGGATTACAATGTGTCTCCAAACAGCTCTTGGCCCCGCTGCACTGGAATGGTGAAAGTCTAGGGGGTACCCTCTAGGACAGGAAGGGTGGCCGCACACCAAACATCTGTCCAGCTGTCTCTAGCCCAGGAGGCACAGATTTCTTAGTATTATCAAGCAAGTAATGGAGATGAGATAAAGCCTTTTTTGCCAGATCTAAAATAGTTTAAAGGGGCAGCCTAGATTTGAGGTCTAACACTCAAGAGTTATTAATTTTGTGGAAGTAAATACCGAAGTTCAGATTGTGAAATTATTGTAAAATTCTATCAGCAAAGCATATATTTAAGTGAAAATGGTAGAGAAGGCAACTGAATCAGTTTGTGCCTTTTAAGATGTACAGACAAGGAGTTACTTTAGGCAAAAAAAATTTGGTTGCGAATTAAAGACAATGTTGAAACAGCATTACTGTTGAGTGTAAACACAACTTGATTTCTTTCACTTCTTGTGCTGTAAAATGTTGTTTGAACCACATCAAATGATAAAAAAGTTTATCTAATTACCTATGTCAATTGGTATGCAAGTTTCTGAAAGCCTGAGACATAAAAATCATTACACGATTCTGCACGCATCCGTGTAGGCAATCCTCCCTTTCCCCTGCCAGTTCCAAGAAGATAGAAGGAAGGCAAGCACCAAGATTTTGGGAAAAGACAAGAGTCTTTACTCTTGAGAACTTTGGAAAATATTGTAAGAATGAGTTTCATTCATTGCAAGACAGTCATGTATAAAGCACATCTATGAATTTGATTTCAGAGCAATTGCTAGGCAGAGGAATAAACCACACTGCTGGTAAAAAGCACCAACAAATAAATGGATGACAGAATTTTCAAACTAACATTAGATACACATCCCAGCTGCATAAGCAAATCCTCTGACTTCAATGAGATTACTCAGAAGCACAGCTTGAAAACCAAACACAGTATAAAAAACCTTTTCTTTAGAAGGAAGGTGAACTTGTAGAATTTCCATATAATGCATTTTTCAAATGCCAGCCCCTCTGGATGTATAATGAAATAATTCATATAAATTTGAGAGTACATAAAGATGTCCTTAACAAGAAAAGCAACCTGACTGCAAAAGTAGCTATCCATTCTACTGACCAGACACATTTTACCTGGTATTCCCAGCTTTGATATTAGGAAAATGCTACATCTCAATGCATTATTTCTATTTGTAAAGAGAGGGCATTTAACATGAACTTTAAAATCTCATTTAATTTAAATCTTAATATTCTAAATTATTTAACAATTTCAATGTGTATACTGAGTGCCACAGAAGAATGAATATTCCATATTATAAAGCTGGAATGAAAAGTCAAACCTGAAGTTTGAATTATTATAGTGAACATCTTGAGGTAACTACCCACCCAGTGTTTCTGCAGTACACATGTTCTCAGTTGATTTAAGTTGTTGTTACTCTGTTACTGTCAATGTAGTAGTGATGCAGCTCATACTTAAACACTGGTGCAAACAGCAACAGGTGAATTACATTTTTGCTGGAAGAGTTAGTCATGAGTTACACTTACACCTGAAGAGAAGGTCAAATGGACTTGACAGACAAATACAAGGCAAACAAAACAGAATGGAAAAGTACATGAACCCAAACTTCTGAAAAAGAAGCTAACTTACTTAAAATCTAAGAAGTCTGTTGAAGAAAGAGCAATGCCTATATACTCAGTGTGTTCATTACAGAAAAATCCCTTAATTAACAAGACATAAGCACTATTTGGTTTCATGGGCTCATGAAGAAAGGATGTATTTTGTGCTTCACATTTTATCATCAAATTCTATTTCCAGACTCATACCGGTACTATGAAGTGGCTTCATTAGCAAATGAGGGATTGGTATATCCTCTCTCCATCAGATGTTTGCCAAATGGTAAAAAGGAAAAAAAATACCAAACTGGTGAGGAGGTACGCCCTTAAACTTCCTGGAAATCATGGCAAAAAAAGGCAAAGCTTAAATTGGCTATAAATACATTATATTTATAGTTCTGAACATGTGTTCATGCATTTTACAGCTCTTCAACAATGACATTTAAGTTATACCATAATTACACGATTTCTCCCAGAAGCTAGAAAAGTGAATAATTTTAAGTATTTGGTGCTGATTCTTGACCAAATGACTGTAGCCTTTAGCAGTATGATGTACACTTTAACAGATGGCATTGTGGAAGGTCTCCATGGATTAAACAG
Source organism: Aegithalos caudatus (assembly GCA_013389925.1). Taxonomy (NCBI): domain Eukaryota; kingdom Metazoa; phylum Chordata; class Aves; order Passeriformes; family Aegithalidae; genus Aegithalos; species Aegithalos caudatus. The sequence goes on from WEIU01010350.1 coordinate 30,700, forward strand.
CACCTCAAGATTATTTCCTCAGTTCTCTTTATGGAACATTTACCTTCACTGATGTACGACACCTGGTTCCAGGGGAGTCTGGCTTTGATGCCTGGGTCAACTGCAATGCCAAAGTGGAAAAATCCATCTTTGCAATGTGCAAGGACAGCTCATATTGACTACTGTGTATGAAGTCCCACCTCTAACAGTCTTTTTTCTCTCAGGAATCCCTCACCTTTCCTTTTTCCCTTCCAAACCCAGACTCTTCTCATGTTTAACTGAGAACACATCATGGCTTCACTCTCTTAAATAAATTCATATTTGTTTCTCCAAGATCACCAAATATTGCAAAAAAATAAATTGCATTTCAATCACGTGGGAAACGGCAACAAAACAGGGCACTTGGTTAAGCAGAGTACAACTTTTTTTTTTTTTTTTTTTTTTTTTTTTTTTTTTTTTTTTTGTTAGTTTTTAGAGCTGCGAAAAAGAAAAAAAAAAAAAAAAAAAAAAAAAAAAAAAAAAAAAAGGGAAGAAATCTTTACACTTCAATTTTCACAATGACATTAATTAACTTATGTATAAATTCTAAAGACTACAACTTGTCAAGTCATCTCAGTTTCACTGGTACCTACTACAGATAACAATACTGATAGCTGCCATTTAAGGCACCATTTTTTGATTCTAGGATGAAGGTTTAACCATTCTTGATATCCAGCAGGCATCATGTTCTAAGTTCTTGAGGCAGCCTTTTTGGATATAATACTAAACTGGGGTCAGCTGGGGGAAAACAAAGTGACATCGTTTAGACTGTGGTCCTAAGAGTACAAGAAACTCAGCACATTTCAACATATTAACCCCCCCTTACAGTTTGAAGTTGTCCCTGAAGGCAGTACTAACCTAACACGTTATGTTGAAACCCATAAAGAGTACAGAGGACTACTCCAGCAAAAGACAAGTTACTAACAGTTTAATGGGATTTCCTGTGCTTTTTTACCTAACCATGCCTCAGGACTACAAAAATACATTTTGAATATACAAGAAGCTTACCAGAACACATGCGTTTTGAAAACCAAACTAGTATTTAACAAAGTTTTTACACTCTACCCTGGCTTAAAAGCCAAGATCATCAAGTAGTGGTACGTTCAACAAAAATTTATCTAACTACTGCAGGCTTAACATAGCAAGTTAAGAACACGCCTGCAGCTGGAACTATTTATTTTTTATTCCAGATTATAATATTCACGCTTGGATTTAAGCATGGATCTTCCATGTTACACGCTCTACAAAAACCCAACTCATTGCTTCCCTCTTCAGTATAAAAATATAGCATGTACACACACAAAACAATTCTCCTGGCAATGTTGCCTGCTCTAAGTAAAAATAAAAAATAATTGAAAAATATAAAACAGATTAAAAAAAGATGCTATGCATGTACTAATGTCAACTGCGTAACAAAAACTGTCATTCATTCTGTACTATTCTAGCAAGTGGATCAAGAAACAACATTTGTATTTACTTAAGCTTGATGTTTTATGTGTTCTTTAGACTTAAATTATCACTGAACAGACTTGTTACTATAATCCAGAAATTTCTAATACTGATCCAAATATATATTTTTTAAACACAAAAGCAAATTCCAGAATTAAATTTGTGACTCAAAATTTGTTCAACAAATTAAACTTTTCAAAACCAATACATTTGTTTCCTGAGATGGCTGTAAGTCATGTTTCAACTTCACATTACACTACAATTAACAAAAATTACTATGCACAAAACCAGATGTTAACTACAGCATACAAACACATTTACAGAAGTCACCTAATTTTACTGTTGTGAACTACCGTGTTAATGTGTACACCTTCACAAAGCTCCTAAAATATTCTTTATGCATTACAAAACAAGGATTTACAAAACTTTATTTTATTTCCAAGTTACTTAATTTAAAAATGTTGAAACATAAAAAATACCTCTCCCTAAGAGACTTTACAATAAAAGACTAACAATCTGGCATGGGAGAGTTAAGTATATGGAAACTTGTTTTAACAGTCACAAATCAGTCGCTGGTTATTAAAGAACACTTTGCTCTTCAGAGCTGGTAGGCACTTCCACATAGGCAGAAATCTATGTTTTCCTACCACTCCTTTTGCATCCCATAGATAAAAATGTCCAATGCAATAAAAAAGGTAGGATAAAAGGGTGGACGTGATGAAATAAAAGTATTGTCTAAGGTCTTGATTACTGTTCATCTTGTGTAAGTGTAAAGATTCTGTCCCAAAGTTTTCCTGACAAGATGGAGTTATTTGACCTTTAAAAGTGTTAGCTGAAATACCTCGCTTTTTTACCAGTACATGTTGTTTGCTCACTGCTGTATTGCTGGTTTATGTCTGTAACAGAAACCGGCTCTAGGCCAGCCCATGGGTCCTCAAGCATTGAAGGTCTGTAATAGTTTTCCACATCATTAGACACTCTTTTCTCTCTGCCACGCGCTGTACCAAATGGAGTAGATGTCCTGGGTGATCCCTTTGGAAGAAAACCATCAGGTAAAGAAACATTTAATAGTCTAATTCAAACTAAGAAAAAAAATTAAAAATTAAAATTGTTTCCTTCTACTGTAGTAGAACTCTGAAGCTGATTATTAATTGTAATTACTACACCTCACTTGCATCTTCCTCAGGAAGTATTAACTTCAATGTATTTTACTTATGAGTGATGATTTATCAGGATAAGAAAAAAAGCACCACCACAGCCTTCTACCAAATACTTGTTTACATCACTCTGGCACACAGCTGCAGAAAAGCAGCTCATGCTGTTTTTCATAACTGTCAACAACATGTCTAACAAAAGCTGAACAACAAAACAGGGAGTTAAAGGCTGAGGAAGAGTTGACAATATTAACGAGAGTAGAAGTCAAATATTAAGTACTTACAGATTGAACACAGCATTGTATAACGCAAATAGCTACAAAGAATTCATTGGGAAAAAAAAATCTCTTTTAACCAAACAAGTGTTCTGTGAAATTTGAGAACAGCCTTTATGTTATATACAATCTCAGTGGCAATGAGTGATTTAGTGGGTATTGACATTTGCAGGGAGCTTTTCATATTTGATTTTTTTTAAGATCAAGGATCACAACAATTGCTTCTGTAAAGCTGCTGTAAATCTGAAGCTAAAAGAGTGGTGGTCTATAAAGGAATTCCATAATCATTTTCTCCTGTTAGCATCATCCATTGTTCTCCTCAGATTCACTATTCTAAAAGGTGATGTTCTGTCTAAAGCTATGTTTATTTAAATTAATTTAAGTAAAGTTAAACAACCCATACTAGAGAAGCACAGTAATCTCCAAGCATGCATGTGTATGGTTAGAGCAACAGGATGCCTTGAGGCTGGTTATCAGATTTTGTAAAGCAGGCATTTGATTAATGGCTGCTTTCCCCCACAACCCCGCCACCCCTAAATTTTTGGATCAGCAGTGATGGTATTTGAATTTGACTAGTAAGCCCTAACAGCATCTATGTAAATAGATCACATGAAAATTTCTGATCAAAACAGCAAAATGGTGCCATAAAGTGAAAGAACCAATGTTTAGCCATAAGGATAGATTTCACTCAAACAGCTTGAACCTATTGCTGCTAGTATGCTGTGGCAGGAATATGCTGATGTGTTTCCAGCAAGAACTCTTCAGGAACTCCTGAAGTTTTATGATTAAGGATACATGGTCAAATGTGGGAACACCCATGTCTTATTTATAGGGCACTTGTTTCTAGTGATTCTTTGCAACTAGGTTATGTAGCTAAGAGGGTGATCTCAAAACAGAATTTCTAAAAGGTGGTGAATTACTATACTGTATCAAACCCCTTGAGTGTCAGAGAATCACCTCAGAATACAGTTAAAAAACTCTCTAAGGGGCATGGAGTTTCCTAGAGTAAGCTGACATGCTCTAACAGTAACATTTATGTTAAGCACCCACACTCAGTAGTGAAACTGCAGTACCCAGTGCATTCTGTAACTCACTGTACTGCATTGCAATAAACACAAAACCCCACCATCTCTAAACTACCACATTTAATGACGACCTTTTAACTTTGACATGAGCTCATTTATTGCTGTGTTTAATCTGCAGAAGGCAAAAGAAACATGAGCTGATATAATGACCTGCAGTACTCAGTGAAGGAACAAAATAATTCAATGGTTAGGCTCATTTGTATGGATTTATTTAATAATTTTAAGTTTCACTACAATATGAAGCAGGTCATCAGTAGCGCTGACATTACACTGACAATTTAGTATTTTTGAAATCTAGGAAATTTATTATTATGTAATACAGTATCGACAGCCTTCAGTATATGTTAAATTTAAGAATGTAGATTATTTAAGTTTAGAATACTAGTCATCATAAGCTTTTCCCCCCCTCTGATTTTTTTTATAGTGAAAGAAAACCAAAATGTGATTATTCACATTATAGGCCTATGGAAAAGGAAATAAGCCCTACCTGTAAAAGTGAAACCATTCAATGCAAGAGGCACTATCTGGTACCAAAGACTGCTTAAAAAAACCTTTCTATTAGTTGTTACTAATGCAAACAGCCTTTTCTCTATTAACTTTCCTTAAAAAAAAGTAAATCTATTCTCAGTACTTTTCCTCCAGATAAAAAAAAAGCCCTGTTTAGAGTAGAAAACGACATATTTTAGTGCTATTTTAGTGCTATTCATTAAAAAGTTACTGAATGGAGTAATACTGCCTTGATGGGGACAGTCACTCCCTTTATCAGCTTGCTTCACCTGATGTAATTACAACTGCTGGCATATGCACAAAACACAAAAATTACAACTATACCATTTCAAAGGGGTAACATTTGTTTTACTTTCTGTAATGATTTTTGATCCACACCACTCTGTAGCTGCTGCTAGCAGCTAGATCAGTAATTCCTGCTGAGTCTAGGGAATGAAACATCACCACTAAGTGAATTCTAAGTGGATATAAGAAATACAACAGTCAAACCACAGAATGGTTTGGGTTGGAAGGGACCTTAAAGATCATCTAGTTCCAACCTTTCGGGTTCCTCAGAGCCCCATCCAGCCCAGCCTTGAACACTGCTTGGGATGCTGCATCCACACCTTCTCTGGGCAACCTGTTCCAGTGGCTCACCATCCTCACAATAAAGAACTCCCTAATATCCAATGTAAACTTACTCTCTTACAGTTTAAAGGTATTCTCCCTTGTTTCCAGAAACACGTGTTGATAAAATATAAAGCAGATGCACCTCTGTGGAAAAAACAGAAAGTGCTGTAAACTACCTGCCACATAAAGATTGAGCTAGCCATTTCAAAAAAAAAAAAACAAGCTCAGTATGTTTTTCAAGTTTTCTGTTTGTTCCAAAGAATTAAAGTCTGCAAGCACAAAACGAGTACAGAATGCCAATGGTATGACATTAATAGAACACTAAACTAAATGTAAATTGTCTTTTGGATTTTCCAATGCAATTTTAAAGGGCCACTTAAAGACTTTAGTCTCAAAAGTGACCGTAACATCATAAATGTCAAAGGCACTGGAGTTCACTTCACAGGATCTGCAGAGGAGAGGGGACAATGCACATGCCTCACGAGAAATCTGATGCTTAGAAAATGCAGAAAGGCCTTCTACCTGAATCTGTTTATGACCTCATGGGCAGAGTTCCTTGTCCACACCAAACCAGAGGAGGACTCATGGTTTATGAGACTAACTCCCTCTGTGATTGCCTCTACTGCCCTCCCAGGCAGAACAGCTCATGTGTACACATGTGAGAGTGCAGACTCACACATTTTTTCAGTCCTGGGCAAAGCTACACACATTCAATACCCTTTGAGTCTCTGGAGGAAGTGCCATCAGGCCAGTGCTCTAAATTACTCACAAGATCTAAAGAGGGAAAAGGGAGAAGGGAAGATGTTGTGACAGTCTGAGATTGGATTCAAACTTGTACCTTCTTTATGTCATGTTTCTTACCTCAGAATATAACCTGACTTTATGTCAGGAGCCTATGGGAGGGTTCCTATCCTCAGGTCCTGACATGAAATAGTTCTGACTAAAACTAAACACAAAAGTATTCCTGCATATTCTTCTGCTCAATTAATTCTAAGGCAGGCTTTGAAAAAAAACACATTTACTTGAACAGCCAAAGAGTGATCTTTTGAAGGGAAATTAGACATCGATGACATTAAATTGTCCCTCCATAATCTGCAGCAGAAATGCCACATGCTTAGCTTTTTCAAAAGGCACTGAGTTTATGCAATCTGTTGGCTTCTACACCAGGAGAGTCTCTACTGCTGTGCTGAAGAAAATGTATAAATTTTATAATGATCCCCTTCCACCACCTATGAGATTCCTGAGTTAACTGCATGATAAGAAAACAAAAAAATACTAGTCTTCAATGGACATGTAGCAATGCAGTGCAGGCACATAAGATTTTACTAATCTCTATTAAGATGTGACTTCATTATCATACTTTCATCCTTTAAGTATTAATAGGAGCACAAAAAAACCTCCCATTTGTTACACATTTAAGGTTTCTCCAGTATTGCATAAAGCCAGTTATATACATAAAGTTATTATCCTGAGAACTGTCAGCCCTATGTGCACTGCCAGTCACATTCTGCAACTAACAGAGCTGGAAAAAAGCTTAACTCCCAGCACCTGTTGTTGATGGCTTTCATGAAAACTACAGAAAAAGAAGTTTCCAGTGCAAAGCAAAGACTTTAAAATGAGAGTCTATGATCACAACAGATGCTCTCATTTCTGCTTGAAGGAGCCTCAGCTTAATTCTCTTTAACAGAGCACTCCTTTTCTCCGACCGTGTCCCGTGGATAGGGTGTGGACAAGGCAGCTCCCACGATGGAGGCATGGCAAAGTAAAAGCACACAGCGTTTCTGCACTGCATTAAAGAAAACTGATCAAAGGGAGGCATGTACAGGAGAAAGCGTTTGCTGCCGTTTCAGCTGTTGCTTAATCCTCTAGCTTCATACGCCAGAATATGAAAAAGAAAGCTGCACTTTTGTGTCTCCACAACCCGCCAGGCCTGAGGCCCTCATCCCTTTCCTCATCTCACAGCTGCCTATGCTCTATCCGTCCTCTCTACTGCGGGGGAACGGGCGAGGGAAAAGCTGATGTTGCTCAGTGCGGTTCAAGCCTCGGTTCCCCTAAAAATCCTGTTAGCAGGTGGATGCTAACCCTGGCACAAGCCCTCGGCATGCCTTCCGCCAGCGGGCTAGGGGCCCCGCTTAGAAGCAGCACCAGCTCCCTCCCTCCTTCCTTCCCTCCATGCCCGTGTCCCTCTCCGCCTTGCCCCATACCTGGAAGTGCCTCTGGAAGCCGCCGGGCGAGCGCTTGTGCTGCGGCGGCGGGTGCAGAGGCGCCCCGGCCGGGGACGCNGAGGGGCTCCCGAAGCGCCCGTGGAACCCGGGGCCTCGGGGCGAGAGGCCATTGCCGTACGGCCCGGGCCGGTGACCGTAGGGCGGCGTGTGGTGGGGGCTCCCGTAGCCCCGCGGAGAGGGCGGCAGAGGCCCTCCGCTGGAGGGAGGGCTCCGGAAACCGCCGCCCGCGTAAGGAGGTGTCGGTGCACGGAATCCCGGCCGGTACATGGCCGGGACAGGCCGGGAATGGCGGCGGCGAGAGCGGAACCTGTGCAATGTCAGTGGCGCCGCGTCCTCTCTTTTCTCTTCCCCCGCCTCTTCCCCGCCTCTTCCCCGCCAGGAGAGCAGCAGGTTCCGGCCTCTAAACGTTCCGCGGCGGAGAGGGCGAGGCGCCGTCCGTCCCATCCCGCCTGGGAGCGAGAGGCGGGAGACAGGGCCCTGCAGCCTCGCACAGCGACCCGGCGCGCCGAGCCCGAGGGATTCTGCGCGCTTTCAACTGAAGGGGAGTAATCTGGAGTAGGGGTCTCAGAAGATGCATGGTAACTCAGACGATGGGGCTCACGGCGTTCGTGGGCTCGGCGTGTCTGTCGCCGAATGTCCGCGGTTCTACAGCTGCTAAAAACCAACGAAATGAACTTGTAAAGCAAAGCGAGTGTATTTCGTGTCACTTCAGATATGCTTATTGTGCGCCTTTGTTCTGGAGCCTTAATATCTGAACCTGCAAATGCTACGTGTTACGCCAGTCCCGATTGAAAATACCACAGAGTGACATTTAAAGAGCAGTGGAAAGGGTTTTCCTCAAAATCGGTTTGAACTGTCAGCAATTAAATGAGTGGTAGCTCAGGCAAAGACTCATACAAATTCGTGGCAAGATGCTGTTTTGTAGAACTTCATATTTAGCACAAAGTCAATTTAACGATGTTATTTATTACCTTCTCTGTTCTTGGGTACATATTAATCCAAATCCTCAATAGCTCTGTAAAAAATAGTAAGTATTTTATTATTATTATGTATTTCTGTCACTACAACAAAGGAATACTCAGTTTTAGGACCTTGCAACATAGGAAATTTTAAAAAGGCTTTCAGAACAGCAGTGAACAAAAGCTAACTATTAAAATAAGCAGAAAGTTTCTATGCTTTATATGCCAGTTTTGCTTTTCCTTAGCTTTAAACAGGTGTGGGTTTTTTTTTTTTTTTTTTGTTTTTTTTTTTTTTTCCCCCAATGAGAACAACTATCTTTATATTCGCAGGGAACTCACCTGCCCATTATGTTATACAATATATCTGTGAAAAATTAGGCAATATCTTTTAAATTTTAAAGTGCAAAGAGACTAAACCTGCTCATCTACATTTTTGTAGTCCTTAAGTCTGGAAGACTATCTGTTTTATTGTGCACACAAGGAATTCCAAGCCTACACAAGACAGTTTATCAATGTAAATTACCAAATTATCTGACCTCTCATTCAAAAAAAGCACCGTTTAATTTAAACCCTTTTCATGCCACATGAATTAGAAATACATATCATTGTGCACGTTTTGAGTTATACTGGGGTAATTGTGCTGATTAATTTCTTCTTATTGACAGATCTTTAAACATCCATGTAATATTTTTGATTACACAGCAGGTCCACTCAACTAATCTGTCATGTAGATTTTCCCTATGTTCTTCCTCAGCATTCAGGCAGACTTAAGACATGTGACATGTCTTAAGCCTGTGCTGTTCGTCATGCTCCTTTTCAAGCAGTCAGAAGTTTGGGCTGCTTTTGAGATACAGCAGTTGTCTTATCCGCACGTATTTCTTATAAATAAATACCGAACCTCTGTGCAGGCTTTTTTATCTCATTGGAGAGGCAGGAAGACACCATGGTTCCTGTAACAAGCCTTCTGCTCTGTCCTAACACAGACTAAAAAAAGTCTGAGGATACTTCGTTCAGAGAAGAGTTTCTGAAGGGTCACTTCAAGTTAACCCTTCCATAACTATACCGAACTGAAGATACAGCTTACAGTGTAGGCGATATTGCACCTTCAGTGACGGCGAACTGAGGTGAAGAATCTCCCTTGTGCCGCTGAGCGGAGGTACTGGCATCCAGTGCGGCTGCCTGCCTCGGTAAGTGCGGAAAACCCGTCGGGGTGGTGGGGATGCAGTTCCTACTTTTATTCCACCTTGGTAATGTTGTATGTCACGTTCTGTACGCCGAACTGGAAGTACAAACTTCCAGCCATCAAACAGAGGAATTCCCGCCGCAAACATCTGCAGGACGCCTCTCTGCTTAATGAAGTCCAGGTAGGAGTGCTTCATAGGACATCAGAGGCGCGCCGCGCGTGGGGAACGAGGCAACCAGCCGGGACCGGCACTGGGCCCGGGGCCGCCCGCGCGTGCGCGCTCCCCTCTCGGAGATCCAAGGCTGTCTCGGGAGCGGGCGGTGGTGGCGGCGCTTGCGCCGAGCGTTCAGGGCTGTCTCGAGTGGCGGGATGTTGCGCGCCGGGCTAAGAAAAAGAAGCCGATGTTGCGGAGGGCTCTGGAGGAGCCCGTGCCCCGAAGCTCCCGGCGGCAGCGTCAGGGCCCTGAGCGCTGCCTCTGCCTCCCCTTCTCCGGGCAGCGGTGGAGGGGCGCAAAGCGAAGGCGCTGCCCTGGCAGGTACCGAGCCGTGCCGCACCCTTCTCCTCTTCCTCCTCCTTCGCCTCCCCTCTCCCCCCGCGTTGGGCCCCTCTGTCCGTGGGTCCCGCCTGGTTCTGAGTTTGTGCCGCTGGGGCGGGGGTCGGAGCCGTTCCGCTGGGGGCGGGCGTGAAACACCTGCGGGAGGTTCCTGGGAAGGGATGGCGAGAGGGGTCCCTGAGCGGCTGTGCTGGCGCAGACCCCGGGAAGCCTCGGGGGCTCGGACTTTGCCCCGCGGCCGTGCGCGCTGCCCGCAGCAGCTTGTGACACGGAGCGTGTCGGCTGTCCAGGAAGCCTTGGCTAATGGCATGCCGTATTCCAGGCCCGATCTTTTTGTAAGGTTACCAAAGTCTAACTGCGTACAATTGTGCTATTTATTTTTTTTTTTCCTATATGAAGTGAAATAAACCCAAGCTGCAACAAAGTGATCATTTTCTGACTTCAAGTTTCTCTGTTATTAAATAACAGAAAAATAGTAACATTTGCGTTGGCGGCACTAGAATCGGAGGAAGTTTGCAGTTCTGCCTCCCACTGTGAACATACCAAGTGCGTGCCGGGCTGGAGTGTACCCTCTGATTGCGAATTGGTCCACGGTAGCGATGGAATTGATCATAACTTACTGCATGGATAAAATGAAAAAATACTGATTGTGCAGTCAAAGTAGAGACAATAGATTTGAGCAGTCATGTCTTCTGGAATTGAAAGTAATTGGAATGGGATCTGTTAATTTGCATTGTTGCAAAAATTTATTGGCTCTCTTCTAGGTGCCCTCTTCTGTCACAAGTATAAAGGAAATCTCTTTGGAATATGACACAAGAATTAATTTCTGTTCTATGGAACGATCTCTCTGTTGGTTGCTTATTCATATTGTTTAGGATAGGCCAACCCAGAGTGTAAATTGTATTGAGAGTGAGTGGGTCTATTCTTAATTGAAGTTATTTATGAAAGATACATATGACAGTCTAGTTCACGATAAATTCAAGCATCATGGGAATCGAGAGTTTATACAGAGGGTATAGTTAGAGCTGGGAGAGTGATATTTCATTCAGTCATCAACTTACTGGTATAAATAAAAGCAAAAATACAAGAGAAAATGTGAGTCTGCATTTTAGAAAATTTAGCCTGAGTCAGAATTCTGACAAAGTCTAATTTTGGGTGTGTGCCTGCTTAGGAAGCTAGTGTTGAAAGTAAAAAACCTAGGAGATTTTTCAATGTTTCTAGTTAATGCTGATCAATTCTGATCTCTTGTGTTTGTTTATGATGTGTTTTTGTTTCTTTTTGTTCCTACACTTCCATATTCAGGATTCATGTACCAGAACTGCGGATGTCCAAAGGCTTTCTACTGCAGTTATTTCAGCAGATTAGTGTTATGCTGCATATATAATCTAGCTCATATATACATATACATTTTAACATATATTATTCTACTCTGAAGTGACTAACAGGTCTGTTCCTTAATTTTCAAAAGCAAGCTTTTGATCTCTCTTCTTTCTTTCATTTCTTCATCACCATGGATATCTGTTATTTACTGGTATTAAAAAAAAACCCAATCACAATGGTCTGTTTTTCTTCAGAGCAACAGTTGTTCTCTCCTATTCTGTTCTGCTATGGAAGAGTCCTAATCCCTGAATGGAGTGTTAGATGATGCCATAATGTGAGTGATATGATAATTAGTAAGGGTTAATCAATTTTAGTTATCCATACATAAGTATTCACAGCCTAATCTTAACATTTTACAGGCTTTTTGGAGAAATATCTTTATTGATTCTTACAACTTGACTGCAGGTAAAGAACCTGTTGGCTCTGAAAAATTGCTGTTGTTCTGGTAGTGTATCTGTGAGTAGCCCTAAATATTGGCTCAGGATGAGAATAGGTGAACTATTAAAGTGCAGCTCCGTGAGGTGTGGAAAAAATAGAGGAAGGTGGACTGTTTTAACTGAAATTACATATTTTTAATTTTGGGGGAGCTTCAGTAAAGCTTTTTACATAGTTTTGGGAAAAAGAGTAGTGTTTTTGTGGAGCAAATTGTGCACCCTGTTGGATAAGACTGAAATTATACTGGCAGGTCTGTGGTCTTTACCTGCCACAGCTGTTTTCCAAAGTCTGCAACTCACAGAGGTATGGAGCAGTGAAGTAGCAGCCTGAGATTTTCCTAAAGGTTTTGAAAGTGAAAAACACATGGCCATTCCTAGATGTGCATGTTCTCAACATGCTGCCCAGTCTGGATATTGTATTAAAGCACATAACCTCTTAAATGGAACAGGTAATGGAGTAAGTGGTAATAATGGAGGAAAATTTCTTAAAGATGAACACGGGGATGCAAGTGTCCTCATTGAGAGTGGTACAGTTAAAGAAAATACTTTAGCAGAAGCCCTGAATTTCTAATGCTGTTTCTCTGTAGCTTTTTAAAATCTCTCTCTTGATATACATCTCCTTCTTTCCATATGTAGGAAGGAGAGTTATGAGAGGGACTAAAGGGTGGTTCAGGTCTAATGGAGGTAATGTGGAGCAGGTGATACAGGCATGCACTGCTGCATGACAGAAGGTGTACCACACTGCCCTGAAGGCTTTGAATGAATGTGGTTTGTTTGATTCCCCCACCCCATGTTTTGCATCTCTCTTACCAGGATAAGTGCCAAAAATAGATGCTTGCCATAAGTTGGTATGTGTCATTTTAGTGGTGTTACTGGTCAGGTGTTTTTGTTCTTTTTGTGATATGAGACCACCTTCCAAATAGTATCTGAATGGCTGTCCACACAGGGTGATAAAGTGTCTGCATCCCTAGACTACAACTAAAGACTGAGAGAGAAGAAGATAGCTCAAGGCCACCAAAGAAATAGTTGGCCAACCTGTGGTCAGGACTGTGAGATTACTTGCTCTTTCTGTGATGTTTATTGCCATTACTGTTGTTTCTTAGACCTAGGCAGGTTGGAAAGGGTGAGGAAAAGGAAGAAAGCATTGTGTTTTCTTAATAATTATCTTGACTGTGCAGCTGCCATTGAAAGACTATTTCCTTGGCTCATATATTCTGCCTTAAGTTTTGTAATTTTTTTTTTTTTTTTTTTTGTGTGTGTGTGTGTGTGATGCAAGTGGATAGGTCTACACAGGTCAAAACACTGTGAGTTCTACTATGCTTCTGATTGGTCTGGTACCCTTTTAGCTTGTGTCATTCTGATGTTGCTTGCTAAAATGCATTTTGTTGTATTTTTCTTCAGATTAGTCTTTAAAAGCTGTTTCAGTGTTTGTGGAGGGCACACATGAAGTATCGCTAAAGTAGCTTTATTGTAGACTTGCTAGGGAGTTAAAGAATAGGTTCTGAAATGTCATATGTAAGGTTTTCCAACTTTGAAAGACTTTACTAATGTAGTATGCGCCTGATAACCAGCTTGTTCAGAAAGCTTTGTTATCATTCATTAGGGGAGGGAGATGAGGCAGGATTATGAGTGTCATAAAAACAACGTGTTTGGTTTCTTTGAGATCTAAGTCACTGTTTTTTTCTTTTCTACCAGGTGCTAGTAATGTAAAGCCATTGGATGGCGTGAAAATTCTTGATTTAACAAGGTTTGTATTTTGTCTATCATTTATAACAGTGTGTCTAAATGCAAATGTTCTGATTGGAAAAACTAAGAAAATAATTTTTTTTTCATATTAAAGAGTTCTTGCAGGACCATTTGCCACAATGAATTTGGGAGATCTAGGGGCTGAAGTTATCAAAGTGGAAAGACCAGGTAATATTTTTATTTGTTTATTTTAGATGTAATGAGAACTGGATCTTAAGTGTATGTATGTATATACATATATATACACACACATATATATGTGTGTATAAAGTAAGGACATTGGGTAATTAGCTTCTAAATAAATTTTGCCTATTTTTTGCTTAACCCAATGGTTTTCCACTTCCACTCAGCATATGCACTTCTTATCCAAAGAGTTGCTAAGGATTGGGTAATGGTAAAAATATGCTTCTTTCTTATGGTATAGATATACATATATATATATATATATACACTTTTTTAGTTTGTAAGACTATATAAGAATAACAAATTGCATGGCATTTGGGCCTTTTTTAGAAACAGTCCCCTCACTTGGCTCTAAGTTTTATGCATCATTATGTATTTTAGGTGTGTAATTATGCCATAGCAGCTGCACATCATGTAATGTATTTTTTCCTTTAAGTTGCCATATTTTAAGTTTTTCTCCTTTGATATTACTAGTTATGAAATTAGTTGGTGGAAATAATTGAGATGTTAAACAATATTGTACTCCCTATATTTTATAACACTTCGTAATAATTGCTAACATAAATTGTGATACTAAACATACTACATTCTCTATATTTTATTTCTAATAGGAAATATTGAATTTTTGAACATTTAATCAAACATTGAATGTCTGACAAAGGTTTTGTCACATCAATATATAGGTCATCCTTATTTACTGACCATTGTTATGAAGGTTTTCATTTTTGTGACCAGACAAAGATAATTTTGTAATGTCAGATTAGACCGACACTGGTGGTATTCCAAACATCTAGGTAGTAGGGACAGAGCAATGTCAGCAGTTAAATATGAAGTAATGGTTTTGGAGCTTTGCATTATTTGTGGATGAAAGAATTCTAAACTTCAAACATTTTGGAATGTGAGTAATCCTCTCTTTCTGTGAGAGGATGTCTATTTTCATAGGAATATTAATAAAAAAAAAAACCCAAAACCAACAAAGCAGTAGCCCCTGTTCTACATGGAATGTATTACTGAAATATTTTGCTTTGAATCACCTAAAGTACTCACACAGAGAAGAGATTGCCCCTGCCCCCTAAGCATCTTGCTTGAACCATAAGAGTCTTTTGAGATATTAAGCAGTACAAATGTTGATAAGCAATTTATATATTTGCATAACTTGTGCCACTGTAGATCTTAAATGGCTGTAGACCTTTTTGTTACTATAGTTACTATAGCATAATTATGACAGTGGCTATGTAATGTGACACCTAAGGTTGCTGAGCTTGTTTCTGTATCTATGCCAGTATCAATCTGCCGTTCTCCCTCACTAAGGAAAGTTTTCAGTTATGTGAATTTAACAAGTAGATGAAGTCTACATATTGAAATAGGTACAGGAATACATTTGCTTGCTAACACTCAGAACAGTGATTGTGTCTGAATTTGAATTTAGCTTAAATTCTATTTGATTGCTAGTCTTCATAATGGTTAAGAAAGGTTAAAAAATTGAAATTAAGCATAAATGATACAGTGTTGGCAGCACACTTACAGCAGGATTTCTGGCAGAGCTGGAGGTTGGGCACTCTACCAGCTGTAGCAAGCACTTCTTTTAGTTGGTGCTCTGGGCAAGCAACTTTATCAGTTGTTGTCTGTCAGTGTCTTGATGTGCCTGGGGTGTTCCAGGAATAGCTTACTGACCAGACGAACTGTGTGACTTGGTTCAGGCAAGAGCCTCTACTAAATTCTTCAGGATTGACTAAAAGAATTACACTGTAGCTGTACTTAAACAATCAAAAATCCCCTCCAATTCCCCTTTCCCCAGCCTCCTCATGAAAACAACCAAAATACCAGCCCACAAAAAACCTGCAAATACACTATAGTGGTGTGTTGTGGGAACCCTAAAATCCCCTCAGAGAAACTTCCAGGCTTAGCCCTGGAAAGATGAACCATAGAGTCTACCCTGCCTAGACTGAAAGAGAGGACTTCCTCTATAGTGCCCTGCAGAACTATTGCCAATCTACCATAGAATGCTTCCCCCACTGGTCAATTAACCCTGCCCTCCCCAATTGTTCATCCCTCGTACCCCTCTATAGGTTGTCTTGCCCTTTGCCCTCAGGTCATGGGGCCACTGACCCCTTACTTAACCACAGAGCAGCACATGGTCTGGGTCATCTGTCCCTGATCCCTTCAGCAGGCTGGAATAAACCTCTGCTGGATCATATTATACAGGAGGCCCTTTCTATTTTTCCTCTGCTGAGCAATCTGTGGCACGTGTGTGTGCATGGACCCGAAATGGCTGTTTCTGTGGTCTGCTCTGAGCGGCTTCTGAAGGTGATGCTTTGAGAAGGTCCTGCCACGTTGCTACAGTGTGTGGCTGTATTAGTATTTTAAAGACTAAATGGAATCCCAAGACTAGCAAAAACTTTGTTCACTTTGCTTAATTGCAATCACTTGTAGGTGGTTCTTGATATAAATATCCTAAAATATATGTGTCAAACTAATATCTGTTCTTCCTGCTAGATGAGGCTTAGGTGACTTAAATGTGCTATTGGAGGAAAGCTTTTTTATTCTTATTTGTTTGGTGTGTGATATTGGGCAACTATGAATATGTAATGGTATTTCTTTTAGGATCTGGTGATGACACAAGAGCCTGGGGTCCACCTTTTGCTGGGACAGAAAGTGTTTATTTTCTCAGTGTCAATAGAAATAAAAAGGTAAATGTGTTGTGGGAGTGAACGTAAGCCTATGCTTTCTGTAATTATAACTGAATATATAACTGAATATATAACACTTAGTTTTTTTCTTAACATATATAATGGAGCAATACTTATGTTGACCCAATGATGAATAAATTTCATGAGAAAGCCCCTCAGTTTTTAAAACAAAAAAGGTTGCAAATCTCTGGTGTGGTGCTGTGGGAAGCTGAGGCAAAATGAAAAAGTAAGAGTGCTGCTGGTCTTCAGTTGCTGGCGCTAATTAACTGAAAATGAAACCTGCTGAAAGCAAGGGGTATTTTATTTGAATGATCATTTTTTTTTTCAGGTGCATCAGCTCAGCTGACCTGTGTCAGCTGGCAGGAAGGGTGCTGCTGCTGTATCACAGTGAGAGTGGCTAAATCTAGCTTTTGAAACTTTGGGATTAAAATGAAGTTTTGTGACATACCTGAATTGTTTAATGACCTGTTACCATTGAAAGAAATGTTTCTTGTGCCCCCCCTGTGTACTTGCAGTAGTGGGTTCTGTGTAAATACACAGTGAACAGGCTGCACATCTGTCAGACTGATTTTGGTACTTGTCTGATTCATTAATGAGATAGAGTTGGGCTTACTTTGCTGAGAGAAATGGGATTTGTTTGTTTGTTTTTTTACAGGAGGAGGTGGGCTATGTGTTAAAATTTATCCAAATTAGCTATAGTGTGAAATTTGACTGTTGATTATGTTTAGAAGAGGCTGATAATCCCTTTGTCATAATTTTCCACAAAAATTACCATTGTATTTATTTTTAATCCCCAGAGTATAGCTATCAACATGAAGGATTCAAAAGGAGTAAAGCTAATCCAAGAGGTAGGTTTTGATAGCATGTGAGGTGTCCTTATTGTACTGTTGTGATCCTAAGTAATAAGGATTAAACTCTGAATTTCAAGTATTAATTTGATAATTTAAAAAATCTAAGTATGCAGTAAATTTTGTAATTTACAGTATATAGTTTCTGTATTGTGCTTTTGGACTCAGTGTTCAGTGTAACTTGTAATGACTTTAGATTTAAATTTACATGAAAATGTCATCAAAATCTTCAAATGAAGTATTGTGAGGAAATGGTCTAATAGCCTACTCCTTTCCTACTGCTGCTGTACCACTACTGATCTTGTTGTACTATTGCATTAGAAAGATTCAAGATGGACTGATCAGATGAAGTCAGTGGGCATCTAAGAGGAGATGCTGCGCTTCAGTAAATGCAATTTTTTGAATGTTACAGTGTATTCATGACTTCAGTTGCTGTACATTTTCCTGAAAAACATTTTCCAGTAGGTGAAACTTAGTATTTGTTTATTTTTCAGTATTTGACTTTAGGGTCTTTTAAGGTGATCCATTTCTCTATTTAAAAATAATAAAAGCATCGAATTTCACATTTTGTCAGACTTGTGTTTTGTTATCCCTTTATTTATTTGTTGAGAAATGCAAGATCTGCTACTTGCTAGTGCTGTGTTTTAAGCCCTGCAGTAGTAGCAGCATCTGACTTCTGGTACTTTTTGTTTCAGTATTAGTTCCAATCCCTTTTTCACAGTGGCAGTATGTCATGCAGTAGGTGGAATTGCTTGGGAATATTGCATGAAATGGAAATAGATTAGATTTTCTGATGCTTTTGATTTGTTAGCTATGCAAAGGTGCTTTATGCAGAACTCTTTGGGAGATTATAAGCCAAGGATTCTACAGTGCCTTTTCTTTTTGCAGAACAGAGCCATTTATTGTCAATTTATTATAGAGCTGTATGTTTATCTTCTAAAAAATTTGGAAGCAGAATTTTCATTTGGAAAAATTTTGCATGGTATAACACAGACATCATTCTGGATAAACCAGTCATATTCTAATTAGGTGCTATAAAATTTTTTCCTCTTGTGGAAGAAGACTAATTTGTTTTTCGACCTTTAAAAATGGTCAAAGAAAAACTACTCAAAGTGTCCACTGATTCCACATGTGTGGTCTGAAGGTGTTTGAAGAGTTGAAGGCAGCTGGGCCTATTAGTCAAGATGAGGTGGAGGAAAAAATGCCATCACCTGTTAAATATTTACCACACCAGCTGTAAAAATGAGGAGACCACCTGTGACAAAGTAATTTCTCATGTTTTCTATCCTTTTTTTAAAGTTGCTTTAATAATCACTATAACTTTATGTTGCTTAAATCAATGCCATCCCCATCTGTGATATAGCAACACTGAGAAGTGATGAGGTTCTCTTTGTTGCACTTCTTGTGGAGTTGTTCATAATTCTGCTTGATTTTGAGTGAAATATTTTGAAAGCATTTGGTCTTGACATTCCATCATTCATCTCAAATGGAACATCTGTTTGGAGTTTTGTTAAAAAATATGTGTAAATGGAAGTTATGTATAAAAGGCTTTTGTTTTTAGTTGTCTCCTGCTATCACGAGGACAGATGTGTATAGAATTGAGCATTGTTCAACATTTTATTTGTTACTATGACAAGTAGTGTCCATGTCTTTAAAGTAGCTGACAAAAAGTATAAATTGAAGTTTGTGACACTGCTTACTCATATATAAATGAGTTGTGTCACCAGTGTAAAAGCTACAAAGAAATGTAATAAGGTTATAATTTTTTACCTTTATTAAGCAAGGTATCATGCTTACAATAGGATTTTATTTCCCACATATATTTTGTATAGCTGGAAGAAGGCAATTCTCAATTTAGAAACAGGAGTACAGAGTCTTCAGGTATATGACAAAAGCACAGACTTGATAATTAGACAGTAGTAGCAAGTGAGCTGAAGAAATCTATTAATCAGCAGTCCTGGCTGCTTTTCATCCTTTGGCACAGTAGTACAAAGTATTTTTTCGAGGGTCTATTCTTTCATACATGATTACTTGATTTCCATAAAATTATTCCTATGTCATCTTTATTTCTTTATTTTATGCCACTTGTAGCCCTTTCTTCCCTTCTAGTGTATTTGGCTGGCTGTTAACATCCTTTCAAATATTTGTCTGTCTTCCTGAATAAAAATTATTTTTTTCTCTTCAGTGATTGTGTATGTGCTAGTCCCATGCTCTGACATATTTTGTAGTATCTCTTTAGAACATTTTTTATCAGTTATTGTCAGAAACTAATTTTAAGAACCTTGAGCATACCTCTCTCCTGTGAATATTTAGCCTTAACTAATGAACTTTTAATTTTTTTTTTTTTTTTTTTTTTTTTTTTTTTTTTTTTTTTTTTTTTTTTTTTTATTTTTATTCATGAAGAACTTGGGACTTTAATTGGCTGGGAGCTGGTGGCACTTCTTCTTTTCCACTATTTTTAGCTGATAGGTCAATGCTTCCCGTGCGTTGCTCTCTTATTTGATAAAGCAAGCTACTCACGCATATATAAATATGTATGTGTATGCAGATTCTCCTTGGTAGAGTTCCTGTAAAAACCAAAACACACAAAACATAAAAAAATCTCCAAGCAAAAATCAAACAAAAAAAACCACCAACCAAAACTTCCAAAAGGTATTCATGGTTTCCTTTATAAAGTTAGTAGCATCATTATTTTTTATGCAATTTAATGAATACTTTAGCATGACCTGTGCTATTTATTATTTCCTGAGGCATAGATGTTGAGCCTATCTGTCCTTTCTGGAACAGATAGTATTCCAAGTCTGTGTTGTATTGCTCTGTTAGTAAGTGTTCAAATACAAGTGATGTTCAGAGGAATTCTAAGGCATGAAGTATGAAATTTTAGTTGATAGTGGATTTAAAACCCCACTGAGGCTGAAAATCTCTGTGAGTTTAAGAACATATAGTTTGTTTGGATCAGACTATGTATCCAGTTTTCCACAATGGGAGAATTGTTGGTTCAATGAGCATCAGTGCTACATGTAGACTGCTACCTTTATACATTAAAAGCTATTTCCAATGAAAACTTAAGATGCAGAGTTGGCACAGCACTTGTAATGTGTCTTGAAAACTTCTTTGTCTGAGAGCATACACCCTGCTAAACTGGGCCCAAGTCATGATATCCTCACTTATCACTTGTCATTTCACATATGTTGCCCTGTCCAGAAGTATGGTGTTTTTCATGTTACGGTATTGTGTGTTATGCTTTCTTCCTCAGTGGCTTGTAGGAGATGGTAGTTCTTCAATATAACATGGACAATAACTTTAAACTCTTTTAGCCTATCCAATCACTGTTATTTTCATAAATTATAAAATCACACTGAAAGCAATACGCAAGTTGTAACCAATTTCATCTCTTGAATTAGGATAAAGCTATAGCATTACCAGCTTGAAAAAGTAGGTATGTATGAACTGTGATGGATTTAATTAGAAAATAAAACCTTAACTTGATCTTTCATAAAGGCATTGTGATTTCTGTTACGATGACACTAGTTTATAGAAGCTTGTCTAACACGCTGTATATTTAATTAGACAGTGACATGGCAGTTTCAGAGAGTGTGATTCCTTGATTGACTGCAAATGGCGTTAAGCAATTAATATATCAGTTATGCTTAAAAATGGGTGCACAAATGTGTACCTGTCAGGGAATGTTTTTTAAATTCATGTGCGCTCACACACAATTTACCAGGCAGAAAGCCTACAAGTCCCACATTGGTCCCGTAATGTGTAGTTTTCATGCTTCAGTAGTCAACCTGTGTTAGTCTTGCTGAAATTTGCGTACGTATATCTGCTTATAATTTTTATAAGAGAGAATGGAATTTAAAGCAAATCAAGGTTACATATTAATCTTAACATAAATAGATTTTGGACTAGGTCATTCATTTGAAAGCAATGAAAAAAAGTCATTGCAGAGCTTGACAGCACTGTTGTATTTAATGTGTCTTTAAGATCTTAATTTCAATTTCTTAATTTTAAGTGCTGTTGGGCTCCCTGTTCTGCTTCTACATATAGGGAGTTAGACATATGGCCTTGTTATGGTAATTGTACTCAATGATTTGAAGATGAAAAGTAATTGTAAAATTATTTCTATTATGTAGAAAACATGAATAATGGAGATATATTACTTCACTTTTCTTTCTTGAGAAAAAGGGGGTAGAAAGAATGAATGTAGAAAGATTGTTCTGTAAACTATTGTCAAGCCTTAGGAAATTGATGCGATACTGATAATATCACAGTTTTGTCTAATCACTTTAGGATTTTGACAGTCTTCTTTCTAGATATGTAGCATTTCTAATATGTAGTTTGCAGAAATGCACAGTCTGACAGGCAAAAAAATCCCTATAGGCTTGTCAATTTTCTTTTGTCAAGAAGACCAAGGCCATTTTGATTAGCCAGATTTTAAAATTAAATTACCTAGGAATTTATTGAACTTTTGGGAGCTAATTAACAGATTTTACTCCTCCTTTTCTTTTCTAAAGCTTGCAGCAGCATCTGATGTTTTTGTGGAAAACTTTGTCCCTGGGAAGCTGGCTGAAATGGGTCTAGGTTATGAAGACATTAAAAAGATTGCTCCTCACATAGTGTACTGTTCAATAACAGGTATTTTATTTTAAATTCTTTATGTTCCTTATTTCCTTTATTTCAGTCAAAGTGTTATAAAATTATGTGGTTGTATAGAAGTATGTTACTTAGATGTCAGTTAAAATAAATTCGGAGTTTAAGTGAGTTCAGTTCAAAAACAGGCATAGAAAACGTTTGAGGAAGCAACCATGTGAACAGCATGGTAGCTGTTCACTGTCATTGCCAAGCCAGCCAGACATGTTCCTATTGATTTCAAAAGAGGCGGAGTGGGCTGGCCTCCTTGGATTTTGCTTTAAACTAGCCAAAAACTGAGATTTCTTTTTTTTTTTTTTTTAATTCCCTCCCAGAAGATTTACTGAATAAGTTTACATGTTGTGTATTTTAAATCTGGTGATCTCAGTGTTTTTACTGCCCTGAAGTATCTGTCATCAGAATTGAGCAGTTATCTGCTCATGGAAGCTTTACATGACTTTTTAACAGTCTATTGCTTGGTAACTGAAACAGTAGAAGAGTTGTATGTAAAGTTTTAAAAGAGTTTTATAAAAGCAGGAAAGAATGAAAAGGAAGTAGAGACATGTATGCAGTTCCTGATATTTGTGTAAAAATAATTTTAAGTCTGAAAAACTGCTTAAAGAAACTCCAACAAAAACCACCCCCCTCCCCACAATCTTAATCAAGCACTAAAATGAAAAGTCTAGTATTAAAATGCAATTAAATAACAACAGAAGTTACAGATATTTTTGACTGGTTTAAAAATCTTAGTTGCAAACCTGCTTTGCCCTTCAATTTATGCAGAATAAATGGCTTTGGCTTTTTGGTTACTGGGTATGGATGTCATTTAATAGAAATCAAATAGCTTTTTAGTCTTTTGTGATGTATTTATCATATTTGTGTGACAAATGTCTGAAAATGTCCAGAGCAGAAGGATGATTATATTCAGGGCTTGCTGAGAACCTTGTTTAAATACCTGTTTAGGTTGTTTAGTGGCCAGTTACTACAATGTTTTTCACATTTTCTTGTCCTTATAATCTCACAACTGGAATTTGTCAAGTGGGTTTGCATTTTTTGTTTGCTTTTTTGTTTATTAGCTGTACCCGTAATGATGAAAAATAATTAAAATTACATCCAAACAATCTAGGTGAGATAGAACATCCTCTTATTTTGTGTCAGATGCTCCAGTCTCTTAATCAACTTTGTGATTCTGTGCTTGCCTCAGTAAGTCAACGCCTGCCTTGTACTGGGTAGCCCAGAGCTGGGCACAGAATTACAGATGTGCCCTCAACAGTGCTGAGAAGAGGGCAAGGATCTACCCCCTTGGCCTGCTTGACACTCTTCCCAGTGCACACAAAATACTGTTGTCCTCTGCTACAGGGATGCATACTTTTATAAGTTTTAAGTATTCCCTCAGCTAAGGGTAACCTGTTGAATCGCCACAGACTGCAGACTTCTCTTCTAGTCTCAGGGACCTAGGACTCCTGAGAGCCATCTTTTTTTGGTAAATACCGCGGCAAAAAAACATTAAATGCATCCACCTTCATGGCCTTTGTTAATTTTGCTCTAGGTCCATGTCTTCCCTGGTCTTCCATCTCCTGCTGATTTACTTGCAGGATCCTTTCATGTTGCCTTTTGTGTCTTTTGCCAAATCCAACTCCAGGTCAGCCGGTGCTTTTCTAACCATATACTTGTATGATGAAACAGCACCTTTATACTTCTAGGTCACTTGCTTCTTCTTTCACTGCTTGAAGACACATTGGACAAAAATCACAATCTTGGTGTTTAGAGCTTTGTGTAATGCATAACTTACAGTTATGTTCTATAATGGAAAACACATAAGCCTTATTCATAGACTATGACAACTTGCAGTTGAAAGTGTTTGGGAGGTAAGAGCTAAGTGATGTTTGTCAGGCATCCATAAGGCAACTTGAAATCTTAAATTATGGTTGTTTAAGTCCTGGATACTTAACAGGTGATAAGCAATGTCTATATATATGGTGCATCTTTTAGGAATTACGACATAAGCTCCAGTGCCCTTAAAAAAGGTCAGCTCATAAATCCATTGGGTTAAGACACAGTGGAAATAGCAAAGCCTCACTCTGAGCATATTAAAAGAAGCAACGAGACTAGGACCAAATGCAAATCTGTGACATGCAGGATGGGGTTTTTGGCACAGTCAGGCAGAAAACTGATTTAAGAAGAATTCCTGATTGATTTCTGAAATCTCTGTGATGTGATTCTAGATGTTGCAGTCCCTAACTATTTTGTGCTGTGGTTGACTTTGCTGCATTCAAATATGCTTGGATTTTTTTTTTTTTTTTCCTGTGAAGAGAGGTGGAATTAAGTATGAGGCTCTGGGACTCAATGGTCAGGCAAGTGATAGTGCAAGTCTATCTGGATACTGACTGGCCCTGTCCCACAGGGAAATCTGCTGCCTCCTTGGGGCCTAAGTAAGAGATATTATTAGAAGACTCCTTGGACTGATTCAGCCCTCTGATTATTACCCAATTCTCGGTTTCCAGGTCAGCAGTGACAACTCCTAAGGCATTCAAAAAGGACTTCAGGGCATTGGGATGACTGGTTGAAGGGATGAGGGCAGATGTGGTGTTTCCCTCAATGCTTTCAGTAGCAGGGAAGAATGCTTAAAGAAACAGGAGTACCCTGATCAACACATGGCCTAAAGGCTGGTGCCATTGGTGCAATTTTGGCTTTTTCCCTCATGGAATAATTTATACAGCACTAGGCTAGCTGCAGGTGAATGAGGCTTGCCTCTCTAAAAGAGTGAAAAGGATTCTAGGCCTGGGAGTTGGCAGGGATGATTGAAAGGGCTTTAAACTTGGTTTGAAGGTGGAAGCAGGTAAGACCTGATCACTAGAAATAAGCCTGGGGTGGCATGCCTGTGTCGGGATGAAATTGATAGCCCAGCTGAAGTGCATCTATATCAGTATGGGTAACAAACAGGAGGAGCTGGAGGCCATCATGCAGCAGGAAAGCTGTTATGTAGTTACCATCAAGGAAATTAAATAGGATGAGACATGTAAATGGAGTGCTGCAATTTATGGCTATGAGCACTTCAGAAGGGACAAGTGAGGAAGGAGAGGAGTGGCTCTGCACATTATAGAGGGTTTCAACTGTATAGAGCTCAAGGATAGTGATGACAAGGCTGAGTATCTATGGGTAAGAATCAGGGGGAAGGCCAACAAGGCAGTCATCCTGATGGGAGTCTGTTACAGACAATTCAACCAGGATGAAGGGATGGATAAACTATTCTGTAAGCATCTGGCCGACGTTTCACAATTGCTAGCCCTTGTTCTTGTGAGAGACTAAATTGTGGGATGTCTGCTGGAAACTCAACACAGTGGAGAGGAGGCAGTGTAGGAGGTTTCTTGAGTGTGTGGAAGACAACTTCTAGACACAGCTGGTAAGTGAGCTTAGCAAGGGAGGTGCCCTGCTAGACCTGCTTTTTACAAACAGAAAAGGGCTGGTGGGAAATGTGATGGTCAGATGACATCTTAGGCACAGTGACCATGACAATGGTGAAGTAAGAAAGGGGGCAACAAAAACCTCTACCTTGGACTTCAGGAGGGTGGACTTTGGCCTGTCCAGGACATTGGTTCAGAGAGTTCCTTGGGAAACAGCCCTTAAAAACAAAGGAGTCCAGAAAGGCTGGACATACTTTAAGAGGGAAATTGTAAAGGCACAGGAACAGTCTGTCCCTGTGTGCCAAAAGACAAGCTGTCAGGGAAGAAGACTGTCCTGACTGGATAAGGAGTTTTGCTGGAACTAGGGAAAAAGAAGAGTTTATCACCTTAGGAAGAAGTGACAGGCAACTCAGGAAGAGTACAAGGGTGTTGTTAGGTCATATAGAAAGAAAATTAGAAAGACAAAAGCTCTTCTAGGACTCAATCTGGCCACCTCTGTGAAAGATAATAGAAAGTGCTTTTATAAATAGATTAACAACAGAAGAATGGCCAAGGAAAATGTGCAACATCTATGGGATGTAAGGAGGAATTTTGCAACCACGGATAAGGCAGAGCAGTTAATGCTTCTTTTGCCTCAGTTTTCAACAGAAAAATCAGTTATCAACCAGCTCCCTGAGCTGGCAGATAGGGATGGGGAGCAGAACAGAACCCATGTAATCCATGAGGAATTAGTTTGTGACCTGCTGTGCCAGTTAGACGCCACAAGTCCATGGTGTGAGATGGGTTTCACCTAATGGTAGTGAGGGAGCTGGCAGAAGAGCTCACTAAACTGCTGTCCATCATTTATCATCAGTCCTGGCTAACTGGGGAGGTCCTAGACCAATGAAGGTTGATCATTGTGATGCTCATTCAAAAGAAGGGTCAGAAGAAGGATTCGGGAACTACAGGCCTGTCAGCCTGACCTTGGTGCCCAGGAAAGTTATGGAATGGATTATCTTGAGAGCATTATATTGCATATGCAGAATAGCCAGGAGATCAGGCCCAGCCAGCCCAGTTTGTGAAAGGCAGGTCCTGTTTGACCAGCCTGACCTCCTTTTATGACCAGATGCCCACCTAGTGGATGGGGGAAAGGCTGTGGATATTGTCTACCTGGACTTTAGCAAAGCCTTTGATACTGTCTCCCACAGCATTCTTCTGGAGAAGCTGGCAGTCCACAGCTTGGACTGATGCCCACGTTCCCGGGTGAAGAGCTGGCTGGATGGCTGGGCCCACAGCGTGGTGGTGAATGGTGCCACATCCAATTTGTGGCCAGTTATAAGTGGAGTTCCTCAGGGTTCAATATTGGGGCCAATCCTATTTAATATAGTTCTTGATGATGTGGACATGGGGATTGGGTGCACCTGCAGTAAGTTTCAGGATGACACCAAGTTGGGAGGGAGTTTTAGTCTGCTGGAGTGTAGAAATCTCTGTAGAAAGTTCTGGCTAGGCTGGATTGGCGGGCTGAGGCCAATGATGTGAGGTTTGGTAAGGTGGAGTACCAGGTTCTTCACTTGAGTTGCAACAACTCCTGCTGTACTAGAAGCTGGGGGAAGTGTAGCTGGAAAAGTGCCCAGCAGAAAGGGACCTGAGCATGCTGATTGACAGCAGCTGAACTTGAGCCAGTAGTGTGCCCAGGTAGCCAAGAAGGCCAATGGCATCCTGCCCTGTATCAAAAACAGTGATTGAACACTGGCTGGTTCAGCACCTGCTGTTATTTTGTGTTTGTGGTTACAGTGACAGTAGCCATTACCCTATTATGGATTAAGGTGGTTGTCAGATCCTTGAAGTGGTTCAGATGCTGGAGGGTGGCACTCCTTGTGATACTGTTTTTGTGAATCCTGTTGTGTAGGAATTACTGTTTTGTACTGCTTGATGTGAGCCAGATCAGGCTGGGCTTTCACATGTGAATATATCACATTGGTCATTGGCTGTGTACGGTTCCTATGTGCCATCTGTAATATAACAACACGTGTATGTATTTCATTATCTCTCTTTCTAGTACATAAATTATTGTGGAGATGTTATCAGCTGACTTTTCATTTATTACTTACTTTGCCCTTTTTTGCTTTATGGTATCACCATGAAGTCTAATCAATCCCAGTTCTAGTAGTATACGTTCCCTCTATCCTCCTTTTCTCATCAATTCTGATGGCCAACAAATAACAACACTAGAAAAGAGCAGAGCCTTGATAAAAAGGCCTCCCATTCTTTCAAGTCTTCATTTAAAAGAACAGAAGTTCTTGGTGTTTTAAGAAAGCAACTGTAATTTGTGGGTTTGTTTGCAAAACCTGCTTCCTTTTTTGGTTTTGTGTTTAAGAACAGCTGAAACATGCTGTGAGAAATTTTTAAAGCATTCAAGCTTCTTATTCTTATACAACTTAAAATTCAAGATTGAACTCCATTACATAAAATATTTTTTGTTAATGAAACATATATGGAGGTGACTGCTGGTGAATAGTCACATATTGTAGCAGAATATAAAATCTAGGGGACATGTTTCTTAGAAATCAGAAAATACACTGCTTTGTAACTTAAACAGTATAGAACCATTTTTCTTTAATACAGGCTTAATTTTTGTGTGGAGTTGCCTCTCTAAATTTTGGACAATTGCAAATACTAAAATTATATACAGTGATAGTAAAATGAAATATAATGTATTTTTTCAGTAAGTCCAGGGTCACATGTAGATTAACAGTTTAGACATAGGTATGCCAGAGGCTGTCTCTTTTATGGCATTTTGGAAGTTGTGATTTTCAAACTGAGTTTCTTATCCAAACAGCTCTGATTTAATCTATACAGCTTTGCAGAGAGTGCTGCAGGGTTTTGAGGATATCCGGGACATTTCCCAATGTTCCTGCTGCTTTGAGTGCACTTAAGCTCCGAATTGCCGGTTCTCACTCACAAGCTGGTTTTGCTTGGCTAGAACTAGTTTAAATATATTTTAATAGTTCTGTGGTTGATATTGGTTTAAGTTCTGGAAAATGGGATGGTTAAAGAAAATCATGTACAGGTCACAAGAGAGTGACTATTTCTGTATGGTCTGCGTGACCCTCTCACTAGGAAAGTCACAGCTTACTCCTGAACGGGAGGGGGCACTGTTTAAAAGGACAAGATGGTTTCCAAATCAACCCCCGCCCCCCCCCCCCCCCCCCCCCTTTTTTTTTTTTTTTTTTTTTTTTTTTTTTTTTTTTTTTTTTTTCTTTTTTTTTTTTTTTTTTGNNNNTTTTTTTCCCCTTAAAGCTTCAGAAGGTAGTATGTTTTGAAAGAATTTTACAGTTTGTTTATAAATGATGAAAGGTACTCCTCTCAGGTTCTCTACCCCAGCCCTTTGCTCTCCTAATCTATGTGAATTGTGATTGCTCTTCTTTTTGTGGAGGTTTTCTTTATTCCTTGTTTTCTACAAAGTAATACCTTATATTGTATGCAGGTTGCTTTGTGTGTTGCTGGTGGTATTAAAAAAAAATCTTGTTTTAGCATTTTATGTAATTTTATTTCTTAGAATATAAATGTGGTGCTTAGCTTTCTGCCTTTTAAGGAAATTTTACTCCAGTAAAGACTTGTGTATTTATGCATGAAAAAAATTGAAAACAGAATTACAGAATCACAGAATAAGTAGGGTTGAAAGTGTGTCATATGGTCCAACCTTCTGGCTCAAGCAGGGTCATCCTACACGGCGTAGGATTGTGTCCAGATGGTTCTTGAATACCTCCAGTGAGGGAGACACAAAAACCTCTCCAGGTTATCTCTTCCAGTGCTTGGTCACTTGGTGCATCTTTCAGTGCATCAGTCTCTGCCTATTGTCTCTTGTCCTATTTCTTGGCATCATTGAGAAGAGCCTGGCTCCATCCCCTCAGCATTCCCCTATTAGATACAGTTGTTTCTTTTTGAGCCTGAACAGGCCCAGTTATCTCAGCCTGTCCTTGTAAGAGAGATGGTCCAGTCCCTTAATCACCTTTATAGCCCTCCAATGGACCCACTCCAGGAGCTCCATGTCACTGTTTGCTGAGGAGCCCAGAACCAGACACAGCACTGCAGACATGGACTCACCAGGGCTGAGTAGAGGGGCAGGATCACCTCCCCCAGCCTGCTGGCAATGTTCTTCCTGAGGATACCTTTGGCTGCCTTGGCCACAAAGGCTCACTGCTGGCTCATGGACAGCTTGTTGTCCACCAGGACCCACAGGTCATTCTCCACAGAGCTGCTTGCCAGCAGTTTGGCCTCCAGCCTGTAGTGGTGCAGGGGGTTATTCTTCCCCAGAAGCAGGACTCTGCATGGTCCTTTGTTGAATTTCAGGCACTGCTTTCTGCCCATCTCTCCATCTTCCAGTTCTTCTTTCTCATCACTCTCAAGGCCCTTTTGAAGACCGTTTTGAAGCCCTCTGTGGCATCAGCCACTCCTCCCAGCTTTGTGTCACCAGAGTGAACTTGCTGAGGAGGCGTCTGCCCCTTCACCCGAGTCACTGATGAACAATACTGTTAAACTATACTGAGCCCAGTACTGAACCTTGAGGACACCAGTTGTGACTGGCCTCCTGCAACACCCTGTGCCACTGATTACAACCTCTAAAGGACTATTTGCTTATTCAGCATAGTCACACCTAAATCTTTGTGTTCTGACCACGCTGCCAAGTCTATCTTCTACATAAAAAAGTGTAGAAACCATTATTCTTTGAAGTTTTTCTGAGCAAGAAAAATTAATTGGGTATGAGATACATGAAAGAACTGGCACTGGCTACTTTGTGACAGCTTAAGAGAAACATAGGCCTTTTACCAGAGGCATATGAAGCAAATGCCACATCTTTCCACCAGCAGTCCTGTACCCTTAGCTCAAACAAGAAGAAAGGAAGAAACTTTAACCAATTGGAAAGTTCTGAAAAACAGAGGATGCTAAATAGAGCCAGTAAGGTAAATTTGCACATGAAAATTTTAAAGAACTCTCTTAACCAAGATCTCCACTATCACTCTTCATTAGTCTGCAGCATTACATAGTGTATGACTATTCAAAATGAGACATGCTTAATGTGACAGAGCAAAATCGATATCTCTCTGTTCACAAGTCTCCTTTTCTTTTAATATTTGGGTAAATATGACAAAGTTTTATAAAATAAGGTGGCTAATACATAATAATGCAGCTTACACCTATTCTAAAATGTATCCAGCTGTTTGGTGACCAAACCTTTGATATGGAGCAACAAGGCTTAAGGTGCCTAAAAATATTTCTCTAGCAAAACTGAAAAATAATCATGTCAAGGTAAACAGTAAATTATAATAGTACTAAGACACTCATCACTAACTGGGGGTATTGCAGAAGTAACTTTATACAAGACACTAATTGCAGCTGACTGAAGATTTATTTGATAAAATTAGTTGAAGCATATAAATTTCCTGTGAATATTGGCAATATATACACATTTCAATTAAATCTAAGAGTATTAGCCAATTAAATTACATTATTTTTAATACACCACAATTCCTTGACAAATGGAAAGACTAAAAGTATTTCCTTACTCCCAGATTTTTCTAGTTGAATCAGACACACACATTACAACAAAACAAAACACACCACCATTCTTCAATGGGAAATAAATCTTAGCTACCTTTCTAGGGTTGGTGGGACATTCCTCCATGATGAAAGGGGGACAATTATTTTGGAACATGGATGTTACTTCTAACACAAAAAAGCTTATAGTTCTGGGCTTAGTGTTCAGGAGCCATGTGATGGCATTCAATGTTTGGAACATAGCACAGGAAAAATTATAATACTTTCAGGCATCACATGGGACAAAAATAATTACATGTCATAACAAACTACTGTTAGTTTGTACACTTTAAAATGGTCAATATATTTATCACATAAGAGAGACATAATTTGCTTTACAATTCGCTCTAAATTACTCTGTTCTGAGACACAGAAATAAATACTATGAAGCAAGAAAGGTCAGGCTGAAGATTACAAAGAAATAGTAACAACAGTAAAAGTTTCTGGACTGCACAAAATGTTACTACCCAAACTGCCGAACATTCAAAAATGTCACATTTAATTTAAAAATGCTAGGGAAAAAAAAAAACCACCTCAACCCAGACCTGTTTCCAGAAAGAACTCCGTTAGAAAAGCAGACTAATGTGTTCTTACAGGTTTAGCTTTCTAAAAACATGTCAACTACAACATAGTTTTATTTCATTTTTACCAGATGACAGTGGGAATTTTAGATACATTTATGACAGAAATTCTTCATAAATTTTTAGAAAGCAGGCAACCCAATTTAACAACTCTGTCCCAGATAAAGTTTCATGTGTCTCTAGATTTTATGCTATTCCAAGATGTGTACAGAACACACATTTGGACACCCCATTTCCTTGCCTATGAGTTAATGGTGATATGATGACAGAATTCTTAACATGCATGAAACAATTCATTTTGGCTAGGAGCTGCTTGAAAGCATCTGGGATAAACAGGCACTGCTGTGTTGCAATATCATCACTTTAGGGACAATCACTCTAAAAGAAGTATTTTTATGTAGGTTAGTTTAGATTAGTTTGGGATTTTTATGAAGATTTAAAAAATGTTTCTACATTTCTCAGCTTGTTGTGCATTTTATTTGCATTTTATTAAATTTAACAGACCAGGATAGTGTGTCACAAACAATTTGCACCTTCAAAAAAAAAAAAAACAACTGAGGAAGAAGTAAATCTCACAAAATTACTAAATGCACAGAAACTGCAAAGGAGGAATGAAAACTCACTTGACACCTGAAATTGCTATTCTCACTTCTTCAATACAATGTGCTTTCAAGCTAATGATGGTCTCATAATTAAGTCTACAGAACAACCTGAGTATGATTTTCTGTATCATAAAAAGAAAGGTCAGCATTTCTCATTATGACCTATGTTCAAAATATTTGTATCACATGCAAGAGAAAACCAAAAGCCGTAATTTCTTCATGATTTGATAGCATGATAAAACTATAAGGCTAAATATAAACACATTGTACTAAAAGGATAGGAAAAACCAACATGGAGACATGTCAACACAGAACAATTCCCTGTACTTCAATTCTCAGATGACAAATGACAGGCTGTATAGGATATTCTGAGCAAAACAGAGAAAAATACATTCAGCATAGGCATTTGTACAAATAGGAACTAAACATTGTCACAAATTCAATCCAGATAGATGGCTATCCCTGCTGAATAACAAATTAATGAGAAACACCTTTTGGGTTATTCTACTGCCAAAAGAAAATATTCAATTAAAGACAGCTTACATCTTTACTTAATAAAGATTAATAAAACAAGCAGAAGAATACAAGCAATTCTCTGCAATGACAAAAGCCAAAGTTTGGCAAAAGCCAAACAGACGCATTATATGAAACTTTGCAGTGTCAGAGCTGCCAATGCGTTAGCAAAACGAGTAACGACTTTCGGAAAATGCTCGCCATTTGTTGGTCAGAACGAAAGGAAGTAAAACTTCCTGAATAGGCAGGCTTACAGGAGATCAGAACAGACACATGAAAGGTGAAGTCAGAGCAAACTGTCAAGAGAGATGAAAGGATGTTAAAAAAAAAATAAGCCTTAAGTCAGCAAGCATAAAATCTGACCAATCTGATAAAAAAATTTCTCTTCCGAGTTGATGATTGCAAATGCAAACAATATTTATTGCTTTTACACATTGGCTTTGACATTCTAACCCTGTCTTTTGAACAAAATGAGGTGTTGTGAGTTGGAAGGTATAGATAAAACAAAATTGTTAAATCAAACACAAAACTCTATGCTAACATTTAGCTACTGAAAGACTAGAAGAGGACAAACAACAGCCTCTGCCAGTTGCTCAACTCCATTCAATTTTCATGTGATCTGGGTAGCCAGCCTCACACAACTCCTCTTAAGGCACCAACCACACTTCTGGGACACAGTCACAGGCCATTTCAAACAACACAAGTCTGGTTTTCAAAATGCTTTTATCAGCCTGCAAACTTCTAGACCATATTTTCTAGCTTTATAACATGCCAAATATAAGTTACAAGAAAGCAGTCCTTCCCTCCATAGCTCAAACTGTAATTACTAAAGAGATGTTATCTCTTTCTTTTGCTAAGTCGGCGAAAGTTTGTCACTCTGAATTTCAAGGCAGAAGCAGCTTCCCAGTCTAAGTGGGGTCAATCTTCTACAGGATCTAAGAAATGAAATGTGTCATGATGACCATTTCCAAAAACAAAATTTCAATTAAAACCTTTCAGATGACACTGAGATTTGGTACTCAAACTTTATTCCCTGCCTTAAAGGAGGCTGATAGACACCCAAATTCCCCATTGCTATTCTGGGTTTACACAAATATTCCCATCTGAACCCACTTAAAAATAACAAATCACTCCTTGTTCCATGCTTGGTACAGATACAGCTGATATTAGGAGTACAAATATTTATATAGTGAAAGCTAATATTAAAATAGTGAAGTGAATTACTCCCAGCAGTGTAGCAATGGCATTTCCCCAGAACATCCAGGTTGCAAGATTTGCACAGAAATTAGTTAAATACTGAGGTAAGCTGTCTGTCCTAATCTCTATGTGTCCTTACCTATTTTGCTAGGACTCTACCCACCCAAATCTGCCACACTATTACAGCTAAGGTAAGGAAACAAATATTTGTATATATCTGGCTAATCTGGAAATCAGTCAGGAGTCAACAGAAAGACACCACACTTCAGCTCAACAGATATTAATAATCTTACTACTTCTTATAGTGGAAAAAAACAAACAAACAAACAACAAAAACATGTAAAATTAAGAAGTACCTGCAAGGTGTATTTTCTGTGAATATTTATGATGCTATAGCCAAGCACTGTAGTGTTACAATAGCCTCAGAGAAGTCTTATGATAAGGACATGATTATCTATGACCCCATGACAGAAATGTAAGGTAATTACTTAATTACATAATTATATCTCATCTGAAACAGGTGATGTACGTTCTAAAGTGAATATTACCTGAACAGACATCCATTTGTTGTGACTGTACATAATTATGTTGACCAAATCTGTGCAGCAGTGTCCAATGAAGGAGATTACCTTTTCCAAACACTTCCCCTGGGGGTTACATGTCTCCGGCTGAGAATAGATACCATGGCCCTAACTTCCCCCTCTAAGATCAAATACGTAGTGCTTCAGGGGAAGAAGTTGGAAAAGAGTATCAAATGAACTCAATATCACTAAGCAATTGTTTTTTAAACTTTCCAAACATTTCCACAAAAATTTTCAAAACAAATCTGTAAAGTTTAATTCCCAAAGAGGTTTAAGTCATGGAATGCAACAAAGCCTTAGAATTCCAGACTGTCATTTCAACCCTTTCAATAACTTCAGTGCTATTTCTTGATCCTGATTTTAGTTGTCTTTAGTCTACACACACAAAATATGTAAACAGAGGAGATGTGATAAAATACATTGTCTGGAAATAAAGGTATTTACTCTTTTCAGTTTTCATTTTAAAAGAAGTTCAAATTATTAATAAATTCATTCTCATATATTTTAAGATTACTTTAATTTGACAGAAATATAAAAGAAACTGACAAACAATCATATATTATATAATATATCATTATATATTCTCAGCAGGCACATGATATAAAGCACCCCTTCTTATTGTACAAAGAATATAGTTTTATATAAATAAGCAACTTGTATTAGCAGATCCATAAAACAATTTTGGAAGATGCAGTCTCTTTAAAAAGTTACAAAATTTTGGCCTCCTATTTTCCTCTTGAAATGTTGTCAGGTCACTGTAAGACACAATCACTGTGGCACGAGGTATCCTTAACCTGACTTTGCAATACCCACCAGGACTCTACTGGAAAAGAAAGCCATCCTCTCTGTTAGAAAGCTTTTCTAAATGTTTAATAGGAATCCTGTTTTTTCAGAAATTTTAACACTTCTTGTTGTCCTATGGGTAACTGATTATTCTTTTCTCTCTACGAGTGCTTTTACTTATAAAAGACTGTTATCCACAAACGTACTTTCATTACATCCTTACTTCATAGTAACATTCACTACTTCCCATGTCTAAGTTTTCTCTACAAGACAATTCACAGATCAATGGGTTTAGCTCTTGGCATAAACACTGGGATACAAAATGCTGTTAATGAACAGGTACATGGAAAAGTGCCAGATACTGACATTATTTTGGTTTCTAAAAATTATAAAAACTAGGCTATTTTTCAATAATTTGTGTCTTCTACACCCAAGACTGTTTTCTTTTTGTTTGCTAGCTACTGACAGTGTTTTATTTTATAACAGTATGCTAAAAACACAAGTAATGAAAACCATATGCTTACTCAGAAAACATTTCCAGGTCAACAGCAGCTACTTACAGTCTTCCTACAAATCTAACACCCACAGACAATACTATGAAAGGGCACAACAAAGACACTGGATCTTTTCACCGTTTTAATTAATTATACTTGCTTCTTTGGTGAAATCACAAAACCTCACCATTTGAAACAATGAAACAAACCAAACAAAGAAAAACTCCCACAATCTTCATGAAGTAAGTCCATCAGGCAAGGAAAGATTAACAAAACAAGCCAAAGCAGATAAGAATGCTATTAGACAGAAGATTCACTAAAAAAAATTTCATTTTGAAACAAGCAGAGAAATTTTTAGTAATAACAAAATATCTCATGATCTTTTCGTTATCAAATTCTTCAGACTATTACAACTCAAACACAATAATTACTGCTTTATAAAAGCCTGCTGTGTGGCTTCTTAAGATGCCTAAAATCTTCCAGCTTTATTTCTGTTAACTTAGCTAGGCACCAGCCCAAGCATAATAGCTACTGAAAAATAAACATTAAACCATCAGTAAGTGTCCTCAGAGTTGTACTGTGCTGTTCATATCCAGGATTTTCAGTGTCCAATCTGGTTTCATTCACCGTAAATTAATCCAATGTTAAATCTTACAACTCACAGGCTCTCTGTCTGATACTTTATTCTTCATTAGGACAGAGTCCAAAATTCTGAAGTTTTCGATTTTATACAAAATACTGCAACTTAGATGGAAGAACAAGCAATAAAGTGAGAAGGCATAACAAAAACTACTTTCATGCACTGCTGAAAGTCAATATTTAATATTAAAGCAAGGAAGAATTATGACTGTTTTGTTAAATTTTTTATATGCTTCATATTGAACAAAGAATGGGAACACAGTGTTTCAGGAAAGCACTCATTTTCAACTGTTTCTTGTTCCTAAACTCACAGTATTTTGGACATTCAGGCTATGCGTGACTGAAAAAATAATAGTGGAAAAAACAGTTAAGCTCTCCTGCTAGGATGCTAAATGCCAGTACAAAAGGGTAGCTCAATCAAGCAGGAAATAAAAAACAAGAAACAACACACTCTAGCTGCTGCTGGTGTCTTGATAACAGAAGCAGCAAAAAGTCAAAGACTTAGTGTCACTCAGCTAAAACACCCACCTTTCTGAAGGTGTACAGCAGATCTGAATCCTGCAAGAATACCAATCCAACTAACAGAAAAGGGATTCTGTCAGCTCCTGTATATTTCTCAGTTACCCTTTTTTCAATTTGCCACCTCAGCCTCCACCCTTTTCATACTTGTTTGTGTTACTGACACACTTCAAAAGTTTGGTCTTGCCAGAGCCTTTTATTATTTTAGAAGTACTCAAAAAACCCTGCAAATATAGGGCAAATGCAGCTTTCCAGACCAAATTGCACTTCATACTAGAATGTAAAACCATTTACAGAGAAACATCTCCAAGAAAAATATTACCAGCAAAGAAAAGTTTTGTCAATATAATAAAGTATTTTCTAATGGCTTCTGCCAAAAAACCTAAACCAGTCAGTGTTAGCACCTCTTCACAATCCTGTCCAGCACAGCTGCACTGACAGAAGCCTGTTGTATAGAAAACAGCCTCTTGCTCAGTTCAAAAAATTTGTCAACCAGCTGAATTTTACAGAATCCACTTTTGAATAAACTTGTTTTGGCCTATGCTAATTTTGTAAGCAGTAGAGAAAAACAGAAACCCACAAGCAAGAGGAATGCGCTTTAAGTAGGAAAACTAGCATTTAGTTCTGCATCTTGACACAGCATAACTACATTAATCCTGTAGAAGAATATAGCCTGAAGTTTGGGCTTATGGTAAAACACCCCAAAAATGCAGCTTTGTAGTACTTATATTTCAGTCACTCTAGAAATGAATACACATTTTTGTGTATGGTACAGGTTAAAAAACATTGTTGCCATCACCATTAGAAAAGCATAAAACCTCGAAATTCCAGTCTGTTTTGTTTCTCCTCCAATTAAGA
The DNA here is from genome assembly GCA_013389925.1 of Aegithalos caudatus. NCBI lineage: Eukaryota > Metazoa > Chordata > Aves > Passeriformes > Aegithalidae > Aegithalos > Aegithalos caudatus. Next base: position 68,378 of record WEIU01010350.1, read on the forward strand.
GCTACCAAGCTTAATTGCTCTGCAACATACCTCTGTCAAATCTTGCTTATTCACATTTTACTCTGCAAACTCTTGGCAACTCATATTGTCCAAATGGGCTCTAAATGCATACTTAAAGGTGTTTAAGAATAGAGCAGCACAGAAATATGAAAACTAATGGAGACTCAACACCAGCTAGCTGCATATTCTGTCTCCAGAAATGGAGAAAGAAGACAAGATGAAGAGGATAATCCTAATACTACTTTTGAGTACTATCCAGGTTCCAACAGTTTACAGCTGATAGTCTTCCTGATTACATATACAAAGTTAATAAAATTTCCCAAATCAACTCCTTAGGGGTAACATACACAGAAAATTTTTGCAATTTTCAGACACTTTAGGTAGGCAAACACTTCAAACTTACCTAATCACAACATAAGCAAAGAAATAAACCAAAAAGAAAACTGAGTATTTTGAAAAACATTACAATATTTTTAACACACAGTCCCAAAAAATTTCAAATCCTATGAATCAGGCTTTTAAAATATATAGTTCTTAAAAAGAAATATGAAAAATATGTGAACAATAAATGCAGAAGTAATTCAGATAGTTCCATTATCTGTGATCTGTTTTCAAGTCTGATTAGCGGTAGTCATTGTTTTCCAGTCTTCATCACAATCATTAGGATTTTTTTTTCAGTAAAAGTTAATATCAACACAAAATAAACCAACTCTATTAAGAAAAAACACCAAATACGTTACTAATCCCAGTAAAGAAAAAAATAGCTCTGGGTCTAATAGACCTATTTAATTATTTTCATTTTTGTCTAAAAAAGCAGGAGGTAAACACCTCCTTGTACATGGATCACCTTTGATACAAAACAGCTGGAAAGATTTAGATCTTCAAAAAGAAGCAGCAGCAGAAATTAATATCAAATTCTTTATACACCATCAGAAGGTACACCCTGTTTGTGTAGCTGTGTTTCAGTAGAATAGTAATTGGTGCCATGAGCTAAGAATAGAAATTAAAAGCTCCCATTAGTCCTCCTCATTTTATTCCAAATAAAGCAGTCAACTGTGGAAGGCTACAACAATATTTGTTTTGTTTTATATATATAAATAACATTTACAAAAATCAAACTTCATGTATTTGGGATTGCAGTTTATACTCCACATACTAAGTACTTTACCCTGGGAAGAAATATTGGCCACAAAGTGCCAATCCTAAGGCATCAGACTGTTTTGGAATGGGTCTTGTGCCAAGCACAAGGAGGCCTGGGTCTGCAGAGGTTACCTTCTACAAGAGAAAGAGGCACAAAACTTTTTAAACATATACTGCCAAAATGAAGTCCTTAAAACATGACACTTAAAGGCTATTTTCAGAAGCATCAGCTACAGTGCTGCCTCACTTTAAATCAATGGACATCTATTTCCAGAAGTTCCTTCCTAAAGTTTTGCAAGTACACAGATTACCTTTTGATCCTAGAAAAGTACTGAGAGTAAATCAACACTACATATTGCTAAACCATGATAAATGGCTCAATCAGTTCAGCCACAAAAGCAATGCAGGTATAATACTTGAGGTCCAATTTACCACGCTGGTTTAGAGAGAGCTCTTGTTTTTGTTTCTACACAACACTATTAAGTGATATAAATGTAGTCTGACTGGCCTAAAAATTTCCCTTTTGTAAAGGAAAAAACCTACATAAACAGATCAAAGTAGTTCTCTCAGGGAACTTACCTAGTAGAACTATGTACCACCTCAAACCACCACTGATGTGTATCTGCAGTACGCTGTTCTGGTGATTGATTTCACTTTGTGTCTTTACACTGAAGTTTTCTAGTTTGATGTCTCAGCCAAAAGGAAAAATCAACACTACTCCAATGGCATAGGATTTGTTTTTCAGGCCAAGGCACAACTCTGTTTAGATGTCTAGAAAGAAATCAGGTATCTAGAACTTATGAGATAATACAATAATACTCTACCTCTTCCACATTAAGGTTAAGATATTAAATTGTAAAAATTCTGCTTGCAAACACTGTATAATAGAAAAAGAGATTAAAATTGTCTTGTCAGTTTCTTTAGTGGTTTTATTCATATGGTGAAGGTGGGAAGAAAGGAATCATAGTTTGAAAAACTGTCCAACTGCCTGGAAGCATAAAGGGAACCAGCTCCTTGTCTTTGATTTACATCAAGCAAACTTTCAGTCATAACAATTAACTTCTTTATGAGGCTATGGCTTTACAATATTTAACATTTGTTTTAAAGAAGTTAAAACTGTTCCCAATTCTTAGAGAAATCCATATTTAGAATTAATAAAGCCTCAGTCCATTTGCTCATATATTGATGGCCACCTCAGGTATCAGAGTAATTACTCATGAGATGTATAATAAATTCTTAGAGTTCCTGCTGTATGCCATAAAGCTGGTTCTTTACTGCACGAGGAACCAGTTACCAATGTGCACAAATATGCAGTTTACACTGGGAATTACAAAGAAGCATATTGGTGCAGTGCAGAAGAGCACCAAAGTATTCAATATCCACATCATTTTTTATTCTGTACACTGAACGTGTAGTCCCAATTACTTAAATCTCTCAAAACGGAGACAATCCACTTTTCGAACTGTCAAGTCTGAACCCTTATTTTAATTACTATCTCCAAAAACTTTTTCTTGAGGTTTTCTTTTCTTGAACACACTCATTATTTGAACAGACTCATTCTTTGAATTCCAAGTAGCATTTTGGCTAATTCTATGCATTAAGCAAAGGATTTTTGATGTTTTCACATACTATGAGAATCTTCATTTCAGAACTGCTGTGTGAAAATGTACAGAATGTTTTAGAAAGAGATGGTTACATAGCCAACCACAGCACTTCCTTCTGATCACAGCAGCATTTGATGTTTCAAGCTGTCTCTCATAGACAATGTTTTTTACTTATAGATTGTTCTCTCAACTCTCTTCAGTTTTCCACATAGTTTTTCAAATGTGGAACCCAGGAGTAGATTTGACCTTCCAACCTTACTGATGTGGAGCAGGATAAAGAAACAGTCCTTTAGACCATATTCATCTTTATATAGTCCCATATGACAGTAGTCCTTCATCTAACAGCATAACATACATGTTCAACTTTAACTATTCCCCATCCTTACAATCAAGTCATCTGAGAGCCCTCTTCCAACCCAGTGTTCCCCATCAATGTATTAAAATTACTTGACTATTTTTCATTAAGCGTGGTATATTGTATTTTTTCCAATCTTTAATTTTACCCTTCCTCTTTTTTTTTTCTTTTTTTTTTTTTAAATTTTTTTTTTATTTCTTGTACATCACATTTTCTTAGCTTTTCTATGGAAGCCTTACTCAAAAGTGTCAAAACCTTTACTACAAAGGTAGTAATATATATATACTACAAAATATATAGCACAAGTTTTATTAGCCTTATATAGACAAACAATTATATTGTCTTTAAAATAATTTGTGTATCTCCTAATTAATTTGTCAAAAAATGGTCTCAGACTATTTTTTCTCTAGACCCTGATAAACTTCTCTTAACTGCCATGCAAAAATATTCAAGCTATCAAAAAAATGGTAGATCAACTCTTTAATCCATCCATCTTCCAGCTGCATAATGCAAAACCTAACAGAATAGAGAAGCTTAATTTTCTTTTCCAGTGGTGGAAGGCTCTATTTTATCAAATCAAGCTCAGGTAAAAGCTTCATATTTTTCCCCTCCAAATGCTTTATTCAATCATTGTAAGTTCTTAAGTTCATACTTCAAGGTTTGCAAGCTTGTGATTTTTGTGTTTGCTTAAGAGCTGTATAATGTTCACAATTTTCCAGACGTCCCTCCTTATTCTTAAAACACATTAAGAACTACTGGAAGCAAAATACCCAGTTTTTTCTGACAATGCCTCTTCTACACATCAGACAATACATTATTTTCCATTAATAGAAAACACTACATTTATTGAAAAATACTCCCTGAACATCTTTTACTGAATACTGGTACCACAATACTCAATACTCACTTTTGCACTTTCCAAATTCCTTAACTAACACAATATCCAATTTTTTGTTGCTTTTGATATACTTAAAAGTAAGTTATAACTGCAATTATAGGTTAATAGTCTTAATTTCCAATTCATTCTGCACATCATCCTCCTTGAAGTGGCTATTTGACTCAACCAGATATTTTGCAATGCAGGTGGTTTTTTTTAATGTTCCTTTATTTTTTTTCCTTTTCTTCCCCCAAATTGTTTTGCCTACTTTTTTGGGGTGTTATTTTTTGTAATTATGGAAAAAAGAAAAAACTCAAAGAACTTTTTTTAGCAATTCTGGGTCACAAATTTAAAAAAAAATGTTGAACAGATTAATCCTCAAGACCATTCACATAGCTGCTATAATTTAGTTACAACTACAGCCATTGCCTCAGCTTCTGAATACAACCTGATTTTTTACTAGTATGTTATCAACAAATAAATTACTCCATCAAGAAACCATTTTACTTAATGATTTTTTTTTTAACTGAAGCTATAATTTTTTGGGAAGTAATCTATCTGTGTCAGGTAACTATATCCAGACTTAAACCATACAGAAGCTACAAAAACATCAATAATCAGGGGAATGAGTGGGCATGAAGACACATACAGAGCTATGTGTAATTTTATGGGCCAGAAACATTTGGTAAGAGGGAGTCTAAAAACTGTACCTAATCCAGGCAATGCCACATCTTCCCACAGTTAGTTCACTAATTAGAGAATCTGAAAAACACTTTGGCCAGCCTTTGCTCAGCAAAACACATTGTGTTTGTCTTTACTTTCCTGTTGTGAAAATACTACAAAGTATGATAGGCTTCAAAACTATAACATCACATCTTCTCATGGAAAGCCACTACAAATTATCTGTACAAAAGAAGATACTGGGAAGTACCAAATGCTTGTTCTTTTAAATTATTACTAAATCTTATGTAAATGGGTCGAGTGAAGAACTGTTTTCATTCTCATAAGTTAACCAGAATCACTCAAGAGACACAGAGGACTGACATACTGTTTTGAAATGTGTTCATTTACATATCTTTACAACTTTATGGACATTAAATAAAAGTTACATATATAACAATTCCAGATTCAGACCCATAGAGAACTCTGGTGACCCACTGCACTTCTATAAAACTTTTGTTACTCTTTCCACCTGATTTTTGCCTCTTTAGTAACATATTGTTTCACAACGAACAGTCTAGTGTAATCAAAGTGTATGTCACCTCACTTAGTTAAGACTAAGTTTTGTGGGGTAGAGAGTACAAATCCCAAAAAATATAAACTGTTACAGTAAAACAAAGTTAACAAAAATATCAATTCCAAAAAATTTATCCTCATTATTACTTTTGGTTGAAACTAAGTATATTTTCATGGCAGATTTTCTACAATTATCATTATGTGTAATGACAGATCTCAAAGAGTAATGATCAGTGGCACAGGGTGTTGCAGGAGGCCAGTCACAACTGGTGTCCTCAAGGTTCAGTACTTGGCTCAGTATAGTTTAACAGTATTGTTCATCAGTGACTCGGGTGAAGGGGCAGACGCCTCCTCAGCAAGTTCACTCTGGTGACACAAAGCTGGGAGGAGTGGCTGATGCCACAGAGGGCTTCAAAACGGTCTTCAAAAGGGCCTTGAGAGTGATGAGAAAGAAGAACTGGAAGATGGAGAGATGGGCAGAAAGCAGTGCCTGAAATTCAACAAAGGACCATGCAGAGTCCTGCTTCTGGGGAAGAATAACCCCCTGCACCACTACAGGCTGGAGGCCAAACTGCTGGCAAGCAGCTCTGTGGAGAATGACCTGTGGGTCCTGGTGGACAACAAGCTGTCCATGAGCCAGCAGTGAGCCTTTGTGGCCAAGGCAGCCAAAGGTATCCTCAGGAAGAACATTGCCAGCAGGCTGGGGGAGGTGATCCTGCCCCTCTACTCAGCCCTGGTGAGTCCATGTCTGCAGTGCTGTGTCTGGTTCTGGGCTCCTCAGCAAACAGTGACATGGAGCTCCTGGAGTGGGTCCATTGGAGGGCTATAAAGGTGATTAAGGGACTGGACCATCTCTCTTACAAGGACAGGCTGAGATAACTGGGCCTGTTCAGGCTCAAAAAGAGACGACTGAGAGGGGCTTCATCAATGTCTCTAAGCACCTGAAGGGAGTGTGCCAAGAGGATGGATTCAGGCTCTTGATGGTGCCAAGCAACAGGACATGAGGCAAGGGGAAGAAATTGATACACAGGATGTTCCCCCTGAATATGAGGAACAAGTTCTTTACTGTGCTGGTGACCAAGCACTGGAAAAAATTGCCCAGAAAGGGTGTGGAGTCACCTCACTGCAGATACTCAAAAACCATCTGGACAGAATCCTGTGCTGTGTGGTCTGGGTTGTCCCTGCTTGAGCAGGGAAGCTGGACCAGATGACACACTGTGGTTCCTTCCAACCCTAACCATTCTGTGATTCTGTGTGAGTCCCTGTTTCTGGCAATTTCAAAAGCTTGCTATGCAGGTTTAATAATGCTTTGACAATAACAATTTTTAGGAAGAACTTGGAGATCTAACTGGGGGTTATTGTCCTGTACTTGGTTTGACTGTGAAACTGATGTACATTTTGCGGTAGAGAACACTGGTTCTTACTGCAATGATTTTGAATTCTAGACATGAGGATGTGAAAGGTATCAGAAGAAATCATACCTTCCTCCTGCAAGGTACAGAATTGGGATTTTGGGATTTGTATAGGGGTTTAGTGTGCTGCAATTTTCTTTTGTTCCTTGTAGATTCTGTTTTATACAAATCTAAGGCTTTACATGAGATTTAAAATCTAGGCATCTGCCTGTCAGGCAGAAATTATTTAGAAAACACTTAGTTTTATTAAATTAAAATTTAAATTCTTTTGTCTCTCTGAAATCTATTCCCCAAAATAAAAATACCTACACTGGACTTAAGGATCTAAAATAAATTCTTTACTGGTAGATACTATTTAAATATTGACTGTAGCTTATGGTGATAAGCTCCACTAAGGGGGAGCAGCATGGTATTCAAGTACCTTGTCTTATCTTCTGAGACCATCACTGTTAAATATATTCTCTCTGTATTCAATTGGCATTATCCTTTTACTGTAAAGTATTTTTCATTGTATCTGAACTTTAAACCATTAACTACATTTTATTTAACAGAAGCCTATATTTAGGTTTGAGCCAACACAGGTCTTCACAGGGTATTCAGCCAACATAAACTTTAGGTGGCATTTTTATCCTTAGGGAGTTATTTTATATATTTGTATATATGTACACATGTATGTATGCATATATATTGCAGTTACTGTAAAACCTGTGTACCAAGCTGAATATTTTCTCTAGACTCTTGAAGCTTTTTGTGTTTGTGTTTATAGTTATTTCTAAAACATCTGCACTGGGTTGCTCCATTGACCATGAAAATAATGTTCAGCCTTTGATTTTTGTCTGGATAATGAAAACTTTAATTTTTAGCAATAGCTATTTCTCACTTAAGTATACTTTTTTTTCTACAGGAATCTTGTATATACATAGTTCCTGAGGCAAAAAATTTCCAATGACAACAGATTTTGTCCCCACACTAGCTTTGTCCACTCAGAGTTCAGATCAAAAGCAGAATTATATATTTCTTTCTTTTTAATCTATTGTGACCTATGAAGACTAATTAAACACTCCATATAAGTTCTAATCTTAGCCAGAAAGCTATTAAATAGTACCTTTTATCTTGAAACCTGGCTGTTAAAATTAACGAAAAGGAGATTAAAATTTTTATGTGTGTGTAACTCCTCTAGAAAAATGCTGATCATGTTGCCTGTCACCTTTCCTGAGGTGTTTGAGGGATGGATGTTTGTCCTTACCAGAAGAGCACTGCAGTGTTGTATAGTTGTTCTGTCTACATACTAAGTGTTTAATTTTCAGATGTTTGCTGTTCATGAAAACATTTTTGTGAGTAGATGTGTTGAGATGTCTTTTCTTTGTTAGTAATTGAGGCCAGTACATAGTTCTCACTTACTTCAATATGCTTTTCACTATTCAATTAAAGTTGTTTTGAGTACTTTTTTTTTTATTGAGCAAGATTTTGTTTTTGAAGTGGCCCCACGCACTTAACTGGTTTTAATTCTACAGTTCATTCCAATGAGATAATGATATATGCCTAGTTAGAGCTCTTTGGAACATTTTTGGGTGGATCCAGTATATTTTGTTTGCTAGTTCTCTTATATTTGAATACACTGTTCTTTGCTGTAAACTTAAGAGTGTAAATATTAAAGGAAATGCCATGAGTTCTCTTTGGGATCTCAAAGTCGGCTATTGTCAGATTTCAAATAAAACTGGGTAAACTGATACATTTTTTTGTATCTCTTGTGAGTAGTGACACAGATTTGACCATAAGAAAAGTTTTGACTTTTTTCTTGCAAATTGTCTGCTTTTACATTGATAAAGTCAGTGAATCTGCTGTAGTATTCTGATGTTCCCTGTGACACTGAGCATGGAAGTTGAATTCCTCCACAGCTTTGCACAACATGGATCTCATGTCTCTAGAAAAAGGTCAGGCAATTGAGATAGTTTGTGGTATAATGGGAAATATGTGTGATAACTGGATATTGTTTTGCTTGGTATGATTTATCAATTGGAGTAACAAAGTGCTTTAACTCTGTTTTTCAGTCATCATAATTCTCTCCTACTATATATTAGGAGTAATTTATGAATTATGCACATAACAGCATCAGTCCAAGTGGAGGAACTGAGGTAGATTACCTCAATGAAAAATGATTTTTAATTGTATGCATTAAGTCACAAAGCCAATGTCATGTCTGCTGAACAGACTGTCTCTATATAAAGATTTTTCCAGGCAAGTTATGAAAAGGAATCTAGGAGATTCAGGAATTTTTACCTTGCAATGTATGTTGGTATAATATAATTCTAATAATGTCCTCACAGGTAAAAATTAAACAGGAATGTTCTTTTAAAACTACAGTTAAATTAAAGTTAAAGGAATCTTGCCTTTGACAAATATCTTGTAACTGCTCCAAGGGATTTCTCTTAGAGATATTAGAAAAGAGAGCATGACAGTAGCTTCAAATGGGCTTCCTCTTTGGAAGAACAAGTACTTAAATATGATTTTTGAGGGCTCTGCCATTATTAGAACTAATAGAAACCATCAATCAAATATGTTGCTCCTTTCCTGTTGACTTCTACCCTTTGTGATGTTGGTCACTGGTTCCAGTGACCTCCTCAAGCTGCTTGTGCAAGACCTTCTCAATTGAAAGATTTTGTAGTTGCTGTTGGAAGAACATGATGATTATAGCAAAGAAAAGTAAGACAGCATCCTTCTGGCTACAGCTCTTTATTTTAACTGAAATAAACAGTTAAAAGAGTTAGCAGCTGAACAAAACTGTATCTAGGTAGTTCAGTAAAAATTCTCAGTATTTTGCACTTCATTGTGCTAACTCTTGGCAAACAGATTGTAGGTACTTGCTAAAACCTTGCCATCTCTTGTAAACAGTGTTTTGTTTTGAAGGTAGCTCTATTTAGATATGAAATAAAGTAACAGAAACAAGGGGGAAAATTGATGTATCCAAACCATGGTGTCATGCTTTAGTATTGTTTGGGGTATTCAAGGTATCCTCATGGCAGAGTGGAGATAATACAGGCAAGATAGGTCCTGTTGGACAGCAACTGTAGGCCTGTAGAGATACTGTAGATTCTCTGAAATAACATGAGTCCAACCTCAGCTGACTCAGTGAATTAAAAAGGAAATTTTATCCAAAAAAACAGGGATACAAGTCTGTCTAGAATTAAGATCAAACACATCCTCAACCCACAGAAGATAAATCCAACTTTACTCTTAAAAATATGCAGGAATAAATAGAATACAACAGCATTCATTGGTTGTACAATCTGGACAGCTGTTAACAAAAGCTGAGAAGCAATAATAGTTTACGTTGTGCTTGTCCTTGACTGAATTATAATTGTTCTGTTTCTCTTTTAGGTTATGGTCAGACTGGTCCATTGGTTCAGAGAGGTGGTTATGACTCCATTGCTGCTGCTGTTTCTGGTCTCATGCATATCACAGGGCATGAGGTATAGTGCACAACTTACAATGTTCATAGAATCTTTGTGCCATATACCATAACTGGCTGCTGCATGGAACAAGTCAGTTTATGCTAACCCACCTTTTATGTAAACCTTCCTGAGTCCAACAAGAGGTATCATCTCTGGAAATCAAAGAAAATAATAGTACTTATATACTTCAGGTGTCTCACTCCAGGCATGTGAAGAAGAGTGCTTAAGAAACAGAAAATCAAAGATAAAAAGAAAAACCCTTAATCTCTTGTGAATAAATTGGCAATGTATGCTAACCTGTTAATGGCCACTTGTAGTCACTTCAAGAGCTGTAGTAGACACGTTGTTGGCAGCTGGATAATAGAACCATACCTATGAGTGTGAAGTCTCACTGATGCTTGGATATTGATGTTTCCTTTGTAAAAACAGGAATTGTGAAGCTATCTAGATAAATCTGACAAAAGATGTATGTTTTTCAGTCATTCTACCTGCAAATAGGCAAACAGATGCCATCCATTTCTAGAAAAGCTTTATGTGCTGCCTATTCCTATTGACACCCAAGATCTTTGGTAGTTGTGGCAGTGCAGGAAGCATAACGGTAGTTTTAGTATCTGGATTCTAGAGGTACATAAAAAGTGTGTCTTCAGAAAAATGCTGGTCAAATAAGCATTTAATTAAGCTGTCTTCAATCACCTGCAGATGCAGCCAATGTAGTCCCCAAATGGTTCCTTTTCAAGTGAGGTAGTGTTACAAGTCTGTTCTATGTGCTATAAATGCTAGATACTGTTCTGTGGTGGTGCTCCTGGTACTCTGGAAGCAGCAGTGCAGATCTTGCAAGTAAGACACTTGCATGTTCTAGATAAATAAGGAATTCATCCAGTTTCTGTACTAAGTGTCAGCTGTTCATGTTTGAGTAGGTCGTTGAAAGCTAACACATGATCTGGACACAACTCTATTGTAGGATTAATATTCTGCCAATAGACTTGTTTTATACTGAGAACAATGGCAAATATCAGAAGTTTGTACTTCTGGCAACTATTGTTACCAAATTTGTCCTTTTTATTAGGGAAAAAAGCTAAACCCAAGCATTTTTGGACTGAGTAAGCTGAAACATCCCTGAGACTGTCCATTTCTGCTATGGTATTGGTACATACTCGTGGGATGTCCCATCTCAGAACATGGGAAGACATGAAATTGTGTGCACTCCTTACAAGCATTTCCCTTCAAATATATAATGCACATATGCACTAAGCAATGACTGATCACAGTAATTGTAGTGTAAGTAAATTCAACATTGTGTCTGTAGAATGGTGGTTAATACTTCCAATACGATGCCAGAAACTTCATGCACACCTCAAAATATACCAATCAAAATTAAAAGGGCATTAAAAGTTTTAGGAAGGGGCAGATGTTGTTAGTACAACATGAATGAAGGAAAGTAGATAGGAAGATTGAAAAACACAAGACTTCTGTACAGCTTTTCAATGATATGTGAATGCCAGAATAAATGTTATACTGAATAATTGTGTGGAAGTTATATTATGAAAGTAATAGTCCTCAGTGGCTATTTTTAAGATGGATTTTATTAAAAGATTGTGTTAAGATGTACACTGGAAAACCAGATGTTCACATCACCTCACCAAGACTTGAGGCAATGTAATCATAGGAATCATTTAGTCATTGTCGGTAACAGCTTTGTCTGTTCACTGGGGGCTTCTAACAATTCATTCAAACTTAGTCACTCCTTCACATGATTAAAATAAACATGCTAAAATTAGCTTTTTTTTCTTTTTTTAATTTGAAGTTGTTTGTGGAGCATTTCCTCAGTTTCTCAAAACCATTTTTTGATGTATAGAGGGACAGTATTGTTTCAAATACTTAAGTAGTCAATGACTCCAAAGAAACAAATGTGCTTTGTGTTGTTGGAGTGAAAACTTAGCCAAGTGGCTGTAAAATCATACTGTATGCTTGTGTGGAAGCTACCTTAAAATAGCAAAGTATTAATAGTAAAATCTTCCATTTTTTTTATATTTATGTTCATATGACAGATTTGTGTTTAAAATTTCACAAAACTAAGTCGGAAGGAAAGTAGAAAACCTTGTTTCAGGAGATATGTAGAAAAGTAGAAAAGTGGCCGAAGTAAAGAGGAAAAAAACCAATCTTACTCTTTCATGCTTAAATTATTTGTTGACTAGGTACCATGGAATTAATGTGCTAAAAGTAGTAAGTTTATTTGAATCAGACTAGGGTCTGATTTTTTTTTTTTTTTTTTTTTTTTTTTTTTTTTTTTTTTTTTTTT
>WEIU01010350.1:80769-104493 GCA_013389925.1 Aegithalos caudatus
AATAATAAAATAGAAAAGGCCAGTCTTATAAACTGGAAATAAAAAAAGGAAAAGTTATAACAGATGGTGTTGGTTTTGTATTTAATTGCAGTAGCTATAGATAATCAGCATAACATCATCAGTGCAACAGTGCTCTTTGGAAATGTCCCTTTGGTAAACAAATCATTGAATGCTCTTGCATGATGGTCTTAGAGGCAACAGGTGACAAATTGTTGGAATGAATCTGAGGAGCAGCAAAAAAGCATCTACATACATGACTGAGGTGTTAAATGTTGAGGTATACATATTTATATTGAAGTATACATATTTACAGTTCCTTAGAAACCTTTCTAGTAATAGGGTACTAAAATTTTGTCCTGTATCTGACGTATATAAAAATGTATAATCCAATATCAGTGTATATTCCTGCCTATAAAAAATTGAACAGCTTGCTTTTTTTTTCCCGCTTTTTTTTTTTTTTTTTTCTGGTATCACTTAATGGTAATCATTTTGAAATGCTTCTGAGTGATATTCTGAACCTTGAAATCAAGCTATGACTTCTGCATATATTGCAAAATTATTGGTACAAACAGCTGCATTTGTGCTAGTGTTGTTTTTTGCTGTTGTTTTTTGTACAAACCCAAGCCCAGTAGAATAGGGTCTTTAAATCATGTTTTTGTATACAGAAACCTGCATGTGATTCAAACTCTTAAACATGTACTTGATTATTTCTGTATCAGAATTGTATCAAACCTGTGAAATTTGAAACTAATGTGTGTATGAGGGGAATCTGTTTTGTGTAAATCGCTAATACAAATCCATTTTGAATGAAAGTAGTTGCTTCAGGACACATTCAGGTTTTCTTTACATAAAGTAAAATATGCTAAAGGACAAAGTTTGCACTGATGACACTTTTATTGTCCTGGATGACATAATTTATAGATATTTCTTGGTTAAACACCACTTTCAAGTTTCATATTTGATGAACAGAAACCTTTTACTTAATATATTCAGATATATCAGTGCCAGATGAATGTCCCTTTGACAAAAATTTCTATGACTCATCAAGGCAATAACTTGAAATTAATTAAATCCCAGTTTGGTTACAAATCCCCTTCCATCTCCTGGTGGAATGTTACATGTAGTTTTCAATATTTGAAGTAGCTTTGTGGTGGTGTATTCTTCCTTGCGGAAAAAACATTTTTGTTTTACTGAATATGAGACAGCATTTAATCTGCAATCCAGAGAGGCCATTCTTCAGTTTAGTTCCAAACAAACTGTTACAAAAGAATACATGTGGTATATATAGCTCAGAGCTGTTGATAAATACAGCCATTGCTGGTTCATATCAGCTTCAGCAATTATTTCACATCTGTAAAGACTACCGGACTTTGAATGCTTTTATTAAGCATGTAATTTCAAAACAATTTTTATTTGAAATGGATGATTTTTGCATTATTGATGTAAGTTTGGGAAGAGTAATTATGTCAAAGGGAAAAAAAAAACCACAAAAGAAACAAAAACAAACTTCAGGAAAGGAAGCTTCTAACACATGTGGCTATATCTGGGCCCAGAAGATGTCGACAAATTGTAAGGAATTTAGCAAAAAGCAAAAATTAGGAATAAAAGCGTAAACTATAAGATTGAGCAATAGCAAAGGACAGTGATTTAAAAACAAAGGGTCTGCTGTGCTGATATTTATCCTTTCAAATGAGGAAAGGGCAAGTCCTGATGCTGCACCTAACTTAGTGTTCAAGCCAGCCCTTGAGCATGGATGGCAGCTTTGTTGGCTTAAGACATATTCTCCGTGGCTAGGGCTACATTTGGTCTTCCTACAAGAACAATAATATAATTTTTTTCTTCCAGGGGTGGTGGTGTTTGTCACTTTTGAAATAACTTGCTTGAATAAAAGATACTGTGTAGATCCTTACCTTGCCCAGGTAACTGGTACAATGTTAGCTACACAAAAGTACTGCTGTGCTAGCAGAAGCTCCATCTAAAAAAGGTATTTCTGTGTGTGTGTAGCTTTATCCTTCATGTAAAGCAGCTTCACATCTCTTCTGCAGGCTAGTGATAAAAGTCTGAATGGATCCATTTCATAGTACTTACACCTGTGCATCCTGCCACAGAAAGACTGGTTTATGACACAGGAGCTGATTAAAGCTGATTAAATGGTGAGAACATGGCACCTAGTCATGCGTCTTGGTAGAAAGACCAAGAATGGCTAGAAATTGTGTGGAGTGGTTCAGAATTATAGGTTGGGGAGTGTCAGGATAAAGCAAAGACAACATGTTAAAAATAACATAGCAGTATAGTGCTAGGAGTTTGTAGGAGTGTTCTGTAAGGGGAAATTGTGAAAGAATTTTTAGAAATACTGTGGCAAAGGATGTGTTTCCTTTTAAACATTAGTTGGTTTAGTACTTGATGAGGAAGGTATTGGAATTCATCTATAACAACCTATTAAAATAATCCAAATTTCTCCATTTTCAAAATGCAGTGCTCTCCTTCAAGGGTGAAATTAATGACAATGAAAATAGTGGAAAGTGTTTTCAAACTAAGAATGTTGCAGCACATCTGTTTGCAAAATCTCAAGTCTTTTTGGTTTCTTCTCAACCAATGAATGTAATGAAGTAGCTATAATAAAGAAAGAACAATTTAAGAAACTGTTTACTTGCAGCAGATAATATGAGTTAATTTTTTGTTTGCTTGTTTTGGTTGGGTGTTTTTGTATGTGTGTGTGGTTTTTTGCTGTGTGGGTTTTTTTAGTTTGGTTTTTTTGTTTGTTTTGTTTTTTCTTTCATTTCTCTGGTGTAGCTCTGAGGAGCCAAAAACCTTCTCATGGGCTAATTAGTTTTCTTGGTAGCCCTGTGCATATAAAAGTGAAGAATGAACTTTCCTGTTTTTCCCCAGGGCTGGGTACAACAAGAGTGGTAAAAAGATGGAAGCTGAAGTAGCTTAGTGTAGAGTCTGGAGAAGGAAGGAATTCTTCAAAAAATACTACTTCCTAAAGCAGTGTTTCACCTTAATATTGTGTAGTTTATGTATCATCCTATGGATATCTAGGATATAGATAGTCCCAGACTAATCCTTACTGTGTTTTAAATGTGACTAACTAAATTTTTTAAGTTGTTATATTTTATACAGATTTTGTTTAGTCAATTGCATGATATGAATAAAATAGCAGCCTTTTCCATCTTATGTAGAAAGTATTGTCCTACTGCCTTTTATTTCAGAATTGCTCTATTAATGCAATTGATAATGAAATAAAAATATTTAAAGAAAAATATAGTAATATGTATGACTTGATAGCAGACTTCCATAAATCCTGTTGGAGTACAAAAGAAAAATGTTGGTGAAGATTTTCTTACATGAAGCTAAGACACTCTTTTTTAGTAATTATCAGGAAACAATTCTTGCAGTCTTATTTGGAAGATTATTATTACAATAATTACACTTAGCAGTTAAATTAAATTTTATTGAAAAAATTAATTAAATTAATTAATTATTAATTTTTAATTAAATTTTATTGAATTTATGCTACTTTAGTTTAAATACATTTATGGTAACTTGACAAACCGTTATTATTTATCAATTGTAAGGATTTTCAGTTGTCTTATGGTAGGCTTACTTGGGTACCAGAACTCTGGAAGAGTCTCATCAGCTTTGCATTGCTATTTTTCTTCAAAGCTTGAAAACTTTAAAAAAACAACCAAACAAACAAAAATTAAGACTTCAAAATAAGGAACTGTGGTAGTCTGATCACCTAATCTCAAACTTTTCAGAGTAGGAAATGGAGAATATTTCAGAAGAACCCCTATGATAAAAGCCTAGCTTGGCTGAGAGTAGAAGTTCATTTTGCCATTGATTTCAGAGGGGACATGTATTACACCAGTTTAAGAACAGGAGTTCTTAAACATATGAAGTAACATGAAGATTCTTCCCTTTATGCTGGAAAAGGGATGACATACAGAAAAAGGGTATTTGAACAAAGAACTTTTCAGTGACTTCAGTCAGAAGGTAATGAATTTGCATGTGTAATATTTACATGTGTAAACAAAATTTGTTTTTGTTTCCTCCTTTTTGCACTGGTGAATTGAAACATTACATTACTAGGGATAAAAAGCTGCATAATAAATCCTTCATGATTTGCAGCATGTGGCATCACAAAGTGACAATTTTGTGTACATGCTGCAAGAATAGCTGGTTTTCAGTCAGTTTTCATACATCAGTTCACTCAAAGACACTAATTTCTTGCACTGACTGCTACTGAGTGCAACCATCCAACCCATTCCTTGTCTCTCAAGTGGCCAATTTAGAGACAAGCACATCATGTGGGACGTGTCAAATGCTTTGCATGAGTCCAAGTAGATTACATCAGTCACTCTTCCCAGATCTGCTACTGATTTAACCCCATCACAGAAGGCCACAAAATTTGTCAGGCACCATTTACCCATAGTGAAGCTGTGTTGGCTGTCACAAATCACCTTAGCATAGCTTCCAGGAGAATCTGCTCCATCATCCTGGATAGGAAGAGGACACTGGTGGACCCATAGTTCCCTGGGACTTCTTTATTACCCTTTTTAAATATGGGGGTTATGTTTCTCTTTTTCCAGTCAGTGGGAACTTCCTGGGACTACCATAACTTCTCAAATATGATGGATAGTGGCTTAGCTTTCCCAGTGCCAAATCCCTTGGGTCCTGCAGGTGTATGTCATCAAATCCAATGGATTTATGCACCTTCAGGCTCCCTAGATGGGACCTGCTTGCACCTGCTAATTTCATTTCCTACAGCATGTGTTTCTATGTTGTCATCTCTCCAACAGATATTGGGGTGGTTGAAGCCCCTGTGAGGACCAGGGCTTGTGCATGTGAGGTCACTGTGATCTATGGAGGGCTCCATGCACTCCATCTCCCTGGATAGGTGCATAGCAGGACTATGAGGTTACATGCAATTGGCCTCCCTGTCAGCTCTTCAGCCATCCTCAGTGAAACTCTCTCTGCTCCAGCTGGTCATTGACATAGAGGGAAGCGCTGCCTCCTTGTCTCCTTTGCCTGTCTTGCCTAAAGAGCCTTCCTAAAGGGCCTAGATTCCAACACTCCAGACACAAGAGTCATCCCACCATGTGTATGTCATGCCAGTAAGATCCCAGACCTGCACAATCATATTGTCTCTGCTTGTTTTCCTGCTTTTATTTATTTTTTAAATTTGTTTATTTGTTTATTGTTTTGTTTTTCTTGTTTCATTTTGAAATGTTTCTTTTTCTTTAGGATGGTGAGCCAGTTAGACCAGGAGTAGCAATGACAGACCTTGCTACTGGGTTGTATACATATGGAGCAATTATGGCTGGTTTACTTCAGAGGTATAAGACGGGAAAAGGACTACACATTGACTGCAATCTCTTGTCAACTCAGGTAGGAGTTGTAAAAAAATTGATTTTTGTTTTGTAGATGTTTGAACCTAAGAATACCATTTATATATAAATGAATGTACATTAGTTAGTATAACTAATGACAACAATAATAATGACATTAATGACATTCTCTTTACCTGCCACTCTGGTAGCGACCATTTTATATGACATGGTTATTGTTATTACTGCACTAGGTTTGTTTTTCACTTTTTGTGAAGGAATGCTATGTTCTTTGAAAACACAGGTTATTTAAGTGTCGCCCTGTTCTTTTCTGTTCTTTTAGCCTCCTGATTGTTTACATATTTAGGAGTCAGATTCTCACACATTTTCTATAAACAATACTATTGTTTACATTTCTCCAGTTAGGAGGGACAATTGATAGACACCTTTTCAGACCAGTGGAATTGAAGAGGTTGAACCTCTATCTTCCAATGTGGTCCATTTCTGTGAAATGTATATAAAGTGAAATCAAAAAAGTAAACTTCTCTTTTTCCTCCTCTCGCTCTGGCTCTGTCATCTCTGTTGGGTCTCATCGTGGCGTTCCTGTGTCATTCAAGGATTATAATATCACTGAGATTGTAAATTGTAGTGAGTAATTAGAGGCAGACAAGCCTAGAGGTGAAACCAATGTTGAAAGGAAGGCTTTGTCACTGGATAACGTTATTCTACAGTGATGGAATAACTTGTGCAAAATCACTGAGAGTATTAAAGGATCACCCAAGTTTCAAAGTAATGTAATCCAGGAGGTCTGCCTTTTGGCTCTCGGAGTTAAAGAATGAAGTAAGCTTGAAGATGCAGCATTTTTCCTAGGCTTTAAAGGCAAAGTTGCTTTGATCATGAAAGATATAGCATACACTACAAATAATGAGAACTTTAACTCTTCCGTGAATATTTGAGCACCATTGGTGCAATGGTTTATAATCTCTAAAAATCAAGTGACACTGGTATGGGCTGCATACGATCAGATGATACGTTGTAGGTACTTCCCGGTACCAAGTGGGTACATGGTACAGAGGAATTTTTGTTTATGTTTTAAAATGTACATCAAAGTTGTTTGCAGTTCTAATTAAAGCAACTACAGTGCTCCATTGTTTTCATCTTTATTCAATTGTATTTTTCATCACATTATACCTGTCAGTATGGTTGAGAAATGGCAATGCCCATTGTGCTAAAAGTTTGTCCAGTTGTGAACAAGAGGTTGGACACCTATATCATTGTATGATAACAATGATCGAGACTAATTGAGGTTGCTCTTGTTTTAGTGCCTACTGCTTTTGTCTGAATAACTACTGAAACAGAAAGGAGGGGAAATCCTTGCTTAAATCAATAAAGAACTTTTCATTTGTTTCAGAACAAATGTTTCTAAGAACTGAACTTAATTATATTTAAATATATTTGCAAATGTTGTATCTGTATTGGAAAAATGTTTAGAAAAAAAGCAGTTCAGAAAAATATTTTAAATGTGTATTAATTTATTTTAAAATATTTTCTCTATATATGGATATAGGGAGGTTTCTGTTCAAGGCATTGTAGTGATATGTATTATCACAGCTGCTCCTTGATCTTGTTAATTTCTAATTTTATAAAAATAATTCTGATAATTTTTATTAATTTCCAGAGTAATTCTAGGAGAGGTGAGTGTATTTAATTCCTTGCTCCACTGGTTTTTGGCCTTTTTTTTTTTTTTTTTTAAATAAGTCTTCTTGATTATTATTCAATATTTTATCAAATGCTGAAAGCAAGAAGAGTTGAAGTTAGGTGTTTCAGTAGCTCTCTTATTTCAGCTTATTTTGTTACCTTATTTGCCTTTATAACCTTTTTTCTTGATAAGGGTCGATTTGTCTATACACAGATGTGTTCTTATATCACAAAATTTCCGTCTGAACTTCCACACCACTCGCTAGCATACACAAGGAAGATATTGAAGACCTGGATAGACATTAGTGAACAAAGCATGTGACATGGTGTTTGTCTTCTACATCATTAGTTGAAGAAGTGCTAAATGCTCAAGGAAAAAGCTTTTTTTTTTTTTTTTTTTTTTTTTTTTTTTTTTTTAACATTAACCTCTTCCCTGCTCATAATCCAATTATATTTATATAAAAGTTATTAAGAAATAGTTTGATAAATGCACACTTATTGAAAAAGAAATGTTTTTATTTATTTGAGTGCTGGGTAAATGAAATCCAAATAATTTAATATATTGGAACAGAGTATGGATAAAAGATGTTATTCAGAAAACAGTTCTTTTTTTTAGATGACCTTGTTGTTTCAGTCCAAATTAATTTTAGGGTGTTGTCCCAAGACTGTAATGAGAACATCTGTTAAATTGGAAGTATGTATGGATGAGGTTCTAAAGTAAAACAAACAAACAAAACAAAAACGTGATTAATCCCATTAAAAAGATGTGTTAAAATGAAAAAAAATATAAGTGGCAGCTGAAGTGGCTCTCTCAGAACGTCTAGTATTTCGGTTTTTCTTTCATTTGTAAGACCGGTGGTTACTTGTAAGTCTATAAGGGTGAGTGTCTCTACTAAGAAAGAGTAGTACAAATCTGAAAATTAATGTAAATAAGTAAATTACTCTTGCAATACTTCTAGAGGTAATGAGCTTTTTAAAAGGAAGCTGGACAATTATCTTTAAAGATACATGTTTCTAGGTATCTAAAGCTAGCTTTTCCTCATGTGATGAATGTTTAAAAAGGACTTTTTGACATTTCTCATGAATGATGCCAAAAAAAGTAAGTAATCTAAAATTTTAGACTTTCACTTTATTAGAGTCTTGCTGGTGTTGATTACTGGTACGCTCTAGACGTGAAGCACACATAGTAGTAACTTTTCCTTCAGCATGAGTTTTGCTGAAGTGTAGTGATTTTTAATGAGAATAAAAGGAATCTTCTATGTGTACTGAACTATCCTATTTATAGTGTTGAGACAGCAGGGTCTTTTATGAAACTTCTTGGTTTTGCCAGCATTTCATGTACTCAGCTAATATAGCAGTGTGCTTGGATCTTTTGTTTATCCCTTCATCTGAACTGAAAATTGTGAACCTGGCCAATACATATGTCTTTGTTGTTCAGTATTGGTGATTTTGACTATGTCAGAAAGGAACAAAAATCCTAGGGGTTAAGTCTCTCAGTTAATTAGAAAATCTTGAAAACTGCTTGGCTTATTTTATGGCAGAAAACTTATCTTCTAAATGTCCATCTATCCTATGGACCTTTCTGTGTCCATCTGATAGTGTCTACACTATCTCTTTTCTGCATACCTTGTAAAAATGCAAGAGGATTTTTTTTTTTTTTTNGCTTTTGATAGTAATTTCCTGCACAGACATGCAAATAAGAAAGAGCATTGAACTGAACTCAACTGCCAGCAGAACTGATCTGAAACTGAACTATCCCAGTTAGTTTTGCATTTGTGATCTGTGTAGAAACAAATTATAAGTGAGATACTGTTCTCTGAAGAAATATTATTTTTAGAATATCTTAAAGTATATCTCTTTCTTTTGAATTCTGTGTTTTAAACACTTACTACTACCAAAGAAGATTTCTTTCCCTACAACAAAGTAGGATTCTAGGATTTTTTTTTTGAACAAGAGATAAGGTAACTCTTAGGATGTGGTTTTGCAGTGAGCAGAAACTTTCTATATCTTTCATCTATAAACTTTTAACCCATGTCGTATGATTCCTTTGAAATTTTTGACTTTTAGATGATTCACAGTTGTAAGCTCCAGACCTTTCAGCATCTAAATAGTGTCCTTTAGATGATACTGATAAATAAGAAGGAAGTGGTGTTTGGATTTGGTTCCAATTATGCAATTGTGCCTTTTCTTCTGTTGTGGCTTAAAAAAATCTCTTGGAAGTTTTAATATCCTTCCTGTATTTAATTACAACCAGGCCCCAACAAATACTATAATATGTTGGTTTTGTTTGGATTAAAAATCTGCAACAAATATTTTACATTACATTTCTGCAATTTTGAAGTATATTTTTTTCCCAGATTCCAGAGACCGGATAATATGGTTAATTCATTTGTATAATATGATTGTTCATCAGACATTCTCTGCTTCTATTTACTATGTTTTATTTGCCATTTACTAGTTTATATTTGCCATAGAAAACACTTAATCTTCTTAAAATATTGAAGTTACTCTAGAAAAACTAGAAAATTGGTATAAATTATTTTCTTTATTTCATTTTTGTGCTTAATTAAACAGTTTACTGAGGGAATGATGAGGGTTAGAAGCTGTTAGTTTTTAGTTTACTGAGGGAATGATGAGAGTTAGTAGCTATTAGTTTTTGTTTCTACATCACATCTTCCCAAGATGATTCTGTTTAAGGCTTATCTATTTAAGGTGCTTTCGGTGCTATCTGTTTCAGGGCTTTCATGGCATGTCTTTTAGCAATTATTAAGTATAGGTGAAACTGGTAACAGTTGCATACTGCCTGTAGCACATATATGGCATCATAGAATCCCTGAGCAGCAAGTTGTGTGGAAATACTTGGAACTTAAATACTGCTCAAATGTCTTGACGCTATCTTGTTGCTTCTCCGCTTGGTGAGAGTCATGAGTTGTCTGAATATGAAAAGAAAATCATCTTTTTTAGAGGTTATTGATTCTGGTGATTTTGGAGGCCAGCTATGAGGACTGTTACACAGTTGTCTTGTTTTTGGGTATGGTTTGAATAAATGGGATTTTTACAAGCTTATAAAGCATCATCTTTGCAAAACATAGTATTCTTAATCATCATAGAAAATTGAGCATGTGCTTGTATGGAGATGTCATCTTTTTCACTGTATAGCTCACATATGAAAAAATAACAAATCTGAATTAATGTGAACATTTCTTTAAACATATCCTGCACTAAAAACAGTTCTTGGCCTGTATTCTTGACAATTTCCATTGAGGACATCTGTATAACTAAGAACAGAACTTATCCCTCTGGGTTTGAAGCCACCAGAATTTGATTGAATAGACCAGAAGACCATACACACATGACAGTAACTCAATTTAATATTGGCCTCTGTGGAATGTGTGTTATGATTTCTAATGATTAGTTATGCAGTCATTGGTTGAACATCCTCCAACTAGATTTTTTTTTTCTTTTAGAGGCTTTCTTTACTCTGTAAAAAGAGTACATATTCAAATTGCTGGGAAATTTATTCTTTAAATGCTACCTAACTGTAAATTCTGTGTCTTTTTGTTCTTGTGCTAAAGAAACTAAATCTGAATCAGTTACAGCTTCATTTTCCTGTGTTGATCTGCCTCTGTCATTAATTAGAGAAAGACTAGAAAGGAGATAGAAAAAATATGCCCCTTTATTACTAAAAAAAATAAAAAATGGCTGCCTGGAGTAGTAGAGAGTTGAAAGACATTTCTTTTAACGAGTTATTAATTTAGAGGACCTTTAAATAAGGGTGTAATCTTGGAAATGGAATCAAGATGTTTATTACCAAAAGATCAGATTTCAGAATCATGCTGAGTATTAGGAGAAGGATAACCTGGGTGAATGAAAAGAAAGGGGAATGATTTAAGCAACTAGTAGCAGAATGAACACATTTGGTGTACCCCAAAAGCTCACCTGCCCCTCTAAACTCATAGAAGTTTTCAGATGTCATTCTATAAATTCATCAAATTAGGATAGAGCCTTTCAACACATTGTCCTCAATTTATTTATGTAAATAACAAATAAAAGGGTTGTAACCTGATGGAAGAGGTTTTAGTTTTATGTCATGGAAAATTTTAAGTTAGCAAGACAGCTAATTTTTATGTATGCTTGAACCTCTGGAAATCTAATAAACCTTAACTGAGTGAGGCATTTTGGGTATGGTGATAGAACTCTAGCTGAGGGTTCGACACTCCTTAGTTTGATTACTTTAGATAACTCTCATTAAAATTTCTCTGTAGATTAAAATTTATTAAAAAAAAGGTGAAGTAAAGGATGATGCAGGAACACATTTGAAATAATGACTTCCTTTGGTCTGATGAAGTCCTGCTGCCAGAATTTCCCTTTGCATTCAGTGCAGTATTGTTTCTGTATTCAGTATTGGTTTTGGCTAATCTGTTAGACTGCAAACTCTTCAGAGAAATGACACATGACTAGGCCAAAAGTTGTAATTTATTACTTACTATGTTATAGTGAAATCTATAAAAATTGTGTTCAGACTTTAGTTTTGGACTTCTAAAACAGGTATCCATTAAACTGTCTAAAAGTCATAGAATCATCAAGGTTGAAAGATAACCTTAAGATCATGAAGTCCAGTTGTCAACCCAGAACTACCTCTATCATTCCTAAACCACTAAACCACATCATCCAGCCACCTCTCAGACATCTCTGGGGATGGTGACTCCACCCTGGACAACCTATTCCAATGCCTGACCACTCTAGCACTGAAAGGTTTTTTCCTAGTATCTGAATCTATCTTGTCTCATCTTAAGGCCATGTCCTCTGGTTGTCTCTCTGCAGGCACAGTAGAAGAGACTGGCCCCCACCTCACTACAAACTCCTTTCAGGTACTTGTAGAGAGCAGTGAGGTCCCTCCTGAGACCCCTCTTCTTGAGAATAAACAACCCAAGCTCTCTCACTCATTCCTCATAAGACAGGTTTTCCATGCCTTTCACAGCTCCAGCACCTCAATGTCCTTTCTAAACAGAGGCCCAGAACCAAACATAGCACTTGATGTGTGGCCTCACCAGCCCCAAAACTAAACCCTGGGGGACACTGCTAGTGTCCCATCACCAGGTGGATTTAGTTCCATTCAGCATAACACTTCAAGCCTGGCCATCCAGCAAGGTTTTTGTTCACCCATGTAGGAGGATGCTGTGGCAGACTCTGTCAGCTCTGTCAACTGCTTTACTGAGGCCTTTCCCTCATGTACTAAGTGGGTCACTTGGTCATAGAAGAAGGTCAGATGGTCAAGCAGGACCAGTCTTTCATAAATGCATGGTTGCTGGACTTGATCCCCTGATTGTCCTGCATATGCCATGTAATGGCACTCAGGATGATCTCTTCCATAACCTCGGCTGGAACTGAGGCTGACAGGCCTGTAGTTCCCTGAATCATCCTTCAGACACTTCTTGTA
Source organism: Aegithalos caudatus (assembly GCA_013389925.1). NCBI lineage: Eukaryota > Metazoa > Chordata > Aves > Passeriformes > Aegithalidae > Aegithalos > Aegithalos caudatus. The sequence goes on from WEIU01010350.1 coordinate 93,238, forward strand.
GATTGGCTTTGCTAATTTCCAGTCAGCTGGAACTTCTCCAGTTAACAAGGACTGCTGATAGAGGATTGAAAGTGGTTTAAGTTCTTTTCCTTCCCTCATTACTCTGGGGTGGATCAATGTGACCATCAATGTGAGTGTCTAGTCAGAGTTCAGTTATTTGTAAAAATGCATTTCCTTGCTTTGAATGAATTTGGCAGTACTAGATTTCTCTAATAAATATATTTGAAGTTATTTTTATTCTAGTGTCCTCTGTGATAAAACCTTTTTGGGTTTGGTACTAGTTAAATATTTTTGTAGATTGATTAAAGATTGAAGAACTTCCTTCTTCAGGATATCATTTACAATGTTGCCTCTACTTAAATAGCATTACATAGAAGTCCCATATTTTGACTCCAAACTCATTGGTAATATATCACGATATGACGCAGAAATGAAGGCACAGAACCCAGTGAGCTCAAAGGCAGGAAAAAGAGAAAGTTTATTTTACAACTTGGGTTTTATAGTTTTCCAGGAATTACCCCTGGATTGGAGGGAGAAATTACCACCTCTCCATCCACACTGGTGGGGACAAAAGTCCATCAAATGTCTCTCCTTGAGAAAGGAATGTAAGCATAGATTGTTTTCCTACAGAGTCCTTGAAAGGACTCCACTTCAACATATAAACATACAAAAAGAACTTTAGAAAAATCAGAAGATTTTAGAAACTATCAGAAGGCTGTAAAAATGTGGGTGACAGTAATACTTAAGTTAAATAGAACTTTGGACCACATTTCTCTGACGTGCATGCTGTGTTACAGCTTAGTAGATGAACCACATCTACAATGAGAACAGCATTAAAATACTTGAAAGAGCATTATGGGCATTGCTGAATCCTGCAGAGGCACAGAAATTATAATCTTGTAAAACATCTTATTTCGAACATTTCATTCAATTGCATGGATTTGTTTCTTGTGACATCCCTGTAGTGCATTAGCACCTAAGTACTTAATGGGCAGTGAATGGAGATTTTCAGTGTTAGAACTAAAGCCTTTGTTGTTCTGCTGAGGTAATACTGTAATGAATGGGAAATTTCTCTCTGATAATTTGCAAATTTCTCACGCAACCAAAAAAGATTCCCACATATGGGGTTTTACCTTATATTCCTCAGGGGCCTGTTTGGATCTGTGGCTATAATAAATAGCGAGACACAGCACATTCCAGAGTGTCTTGTAACTCAAAAAGGTTTAATAAGTGAATGAAAATAATACAGAAACAAAGATATAAACCATGCACGGTGTGGAGAAGTCCCACACCTGGTACAACACCCAGAAAATGCCCCTGGTCCTATTGTTCTGTCCCTTTTTCTACTCGATGTCCGAGGATGGTCCTGTTTGAAAATTCCCAATAGGAAACCTTACAGGGCTTGATGGACAGGTGAAAGGTCCAACAGCACAAGCTGTTGAAATTACTATTACCTTTTATTTTTGTATTTGTTCACTACAGAGAAGATTAAAATTACAATGTCAGTAGACAAACACACCTAAAATTCTTTCTCCATGCAAGTATTAATGCTGATAAATGTGGAGACAAAAAGATGAGTTCTGTAAATGGTTAGATGTATGCATATTTTCATTGTAAATGACATTGTTCCTATCCTAAGATCAAAAGTGAAAAGTGCCTTAATACAGCTTGTTTGGGATGTTGACAGCTTTCCATGGATAAGCATCCTTATTACTGATTAAATTGAAAAATAGTATCCCTCACAAAGTATGTAGAGCATCCAGTTTGGAGTCTCTGGATACTACACTATTGCAAACAAGAATAAAAATTGCTATAGTTATTCTGATGTCTGTCTTCAGAAGTAATTTAATTTTATATGAGCAGAATCTGTTGGTCTTTATCATATTTTTATGCTTTGTTGTTTCCATTCTCAGCTGTCAAATATGGCTATTATTTTTAGAATAGAAAAGAATAATTTCGGTTGGAAAAGAACTTTAAGATCATCAAGTAACTCAACACTATCAACTCCACCATGCTGGAGCATGGCCAAAGAAGGCTTGTGAAAGGCATGGAAAACATGTCTTATGAGGAATGAGTGAGAGAGCTGAGGTTGTTTATTCTCAAGAAGAGGGGTCTCAGGAGGGACCTCACTGCTCTCTACAAGTACCTGAAAGGAGTTTGTAGTGAGGTGGGGGCCAATCTCTTCTACTGTGCCTGCAGAGAGATGACCAGAGGACATGGCCTTAAGATGAGACAAGAGAGATTCAGATACTAGGAAAGAAAATGTCAGTGTTAGAGTGGTCAGGCATTGGAATAGGTTGTCCAGGATGGAGTCACCATGTGCCTCTAAGAGCCACATTTTTTAAATATCCCTAGATACAGTGACGTCACCACTTCCCTGGGCCACTTGTTTCAATGCCTGATAGCCTTTTCTGTAAAAAATGTTTCCTATTATTTAATCTAAACATCCTGGGTTTAGAGGCCTTTTCTTTTTGTCCTATTACTTGTTGCCTGCGAAAAGTGACTGGCCCTTCCACTTCACTACATCCTCCTTTCAAGAAGTTGTAGAGAGCAGTAAGGTTCATCTTTTAGCCTCTTTTTCTCTAGTCTGAACAATGCAATCTCCCACAGCTGCTTCTTATAAGACTTGTGCTCCAGATCCTTCACCAACTTCATTGCCCTTCTCTGGTGCTTCAGCACCTCAATATATTTCTGGTAGTAAGGGGCTAAAAACTGAACACAGGATTTGAGGCCACACCAATTCTGAGATAGAGCACAGCCCTGGTGCTGTTGGCTACAATATTCCTGATACAGGCCAGGATGCCATTGGCCTTCTTGGTCACCTGGGCATGCGGCTGGCTCATGTTCAGCTGCTGTCAATCAGCATCTCCAGGTCCTTTTCTTCTGGGCAACTTTCCAGCCACTTTGCCTGCAGCCTGTAGTGCTGCCTGAGGTGGTTGTGACCCGAGTGCAGGATACAGCACTTCTTGTTGAACCTCATGCTAGTGGCTTTGGTCCATTGATCCAGCCTGTCCAGGCTCCTCTGCAGAGCATTCCTACCCTCCACCAGACCATCACTGCTGCCCAAATTGGTGTTGTCTGCAAACTGACTGAGGGTGCATTCGGTCCCCATGTCCAGTGTATTGTTAAAGATGTTAAACAAACTGGCCCAAATACTGAGCCCTGGGGAACTAGTGACCACCAATCTCTAGGCCCAGCTATCCAGCCAGTTTTCTTATCCAGTGGAGAGTGCATCCATCTAAGCCATGAGCAGAAAAAGGCTGTGAGAAAATGTCAAAGACTTTACTAAAGTCCAGGTAGACAACAGCCACAGCCTTTGCCTCATCCACTAACTGAGTTGCCTTGCCAGAGAAGATCAGGTTGGCCAAGTAGGACTTGCCTTTCATAAACCTGTATTGGCTGAGCCCGATCCCCTGGTTGTCAGGCATATGCAGCATGATGATCCTATGCCTGAACATTTAGGTGCTCCTGCCTGTAGAATATGCAGCCTTCCTAGACTCCTTTGTCCTGCAGGAGTTCTTCCCAAGGGACTCTCTCAACCAATATCCTAAACAGGTCAAAGTCTTCCATCTAGAATTCCAAGGTAACTGTTCTCCTGACCGCTCTCTCATTCCTTCTGCAATAATTAAAAATTCTGTCATTTCATGATTGCTATGCTCAAGCCTTCCACCCCCACCCAGAATTCCCTCTCTGTTCACAAATTATAGGTCCAGAAGGCCCTTTCCCTAGCTGGCTCTCACCAAGTGCATCAGGAAGTCATCTTCCACATGCTCCAGAGACCCTCCTAGATTACTACCTTTTTGTTGTGTTGTTGTGTTGTATTTTCAAGACATGTAAGTATGTGGAAGTCCCTCAGGAGAACAAGGGATAGCAATTATGAAACTCCTCCCAGCTGCTCACAGAATATTCCATCTGCCCTTTGTCCTGGTTGGGTGGTCTATAAGACTGCCAGCAGGATGTCTGCTCTGTTGGCCTTCTTGATTTTTACTCATGAATACTCAATCCTGTCATCACCATCTTTCAACTCTAGAAAATCAAGACACAAAATGTGTTATAGTAATGTGTTATAGTGTTAGAGAAACCTGTATGCAATGTAATAGAATAAACTTTTTGTAAATTGAATTTTGCCTGGACTTAGTAAAGCTGTGTGAAGTACAGAACACAATGCATTTAATATTTCAATGCATATATAATCTTTCTTTGGAGAGAATAGTCTTAAGAAAATAATTGAAATTTATGGCTAAAGTTGTCTGATATGTCTGTTATCAACTTCTGATTTCATTTGTTAGAACACTGCTAAAGTTTTAACTGTTTTGGCTGGATTTTCTATATCATGGAAAAGAAAAAGGATTTGTTTTCAGAGTTACTTTAAAAATGTTTCATCTGTTTCCAGGATCATGTTATGGGAAAATCTATTGATAGGCTTATTTTGTTGTTTAGTTTTTATTTTTTTTCTTCGTGAGAAATCTAGTGCCTTCAGTTTTTGGATTTTGCACAGAGTGTACTTTGGAGTTCTTGGTATTTTTAGGCCTAGTACTCTCCTTAATAGTTTGTATTTATTTATTTATTTATTTATTTATTTATTTATTTATTTATTTATTTAAGTAACATGTTCCTTGGAGATGATCCTTTGTAATAATGAAACTGAAACAAGATTTTTTCAGTGCTTGAAGTAGTACCTTTCTTTATGCTTTCAGAAAAAAAAATGACTAGTATGTTTTTATAATCAAGAAAAATAATTTTATTTTTCCTTATAGATTGTGTCTTTTTTCAACTGGAGCTCATTTAAAAGAAATATTTTTTTGTTTCCTTTTTCTCTTTCATGCCACTGTTGTCTAATAGCTTCTATGGTCAGGATTTTTATTTTTGATCCTCCACCTAAAATTCACCTGAATGTGTAGAGGTTTATTTTTTTTGTTTGCTTGTTTGTTTGCCTGTTTGATTGGAGACTGAAGGGAGATAGGAGTCCATTTAACATGTATTTACTCTTGAAACTCTTTGCTGAATAATACATACTTTTGAAGTTGCAAGTCCTGCATCTGTTTGTGGTATCAACCTTTGCTATAGTTAAAGCTAATTGAATCTTAATCAGGAGCTGATCTCTATGCTGTGGGAAGCACAGAAATATAAATTCTGGTCTTTTATAAGCCCTAAATAGCTCATTAAAAATAATTTTTAGATCATTACTTTTTTGTTGTTTCATTTCACTGAATGTTTCAGTTCTCTTCAATGGAAATTCTTTGTGTTTTTGAAGACATTCCAACTTCTCTATTTATTTGTTCTTAACTTCTTTTTTTAATAAAGCAAAAGATGTTATCAGACATCATTTTCAGGCAAGAAAGTATCTACACCACTGTGTACCTTAAAGTCTGTTTTGCTCATTTTATCTATCCTAACCTCTGAGAATTCATATTCTAGACAAGGTATTCAAATACATTACCTTTTATTTTCCTATTGTATGTGACGCAGGAACGCCAAGATGAGACACAACAGAGATGACAGAGCCAGAGCGAGAGGAGGAAAAGAGGAGTTTACTTTTTTTGATTTCACCTTATATACATTTCACAGAAATGGACCACACTGGAAGATAGAGGTTCAACCTCTTCAATTCCACTGGTCTGAAAAGGTGTCTATCAGTTGTCCCTCCTAATTGGAGGAATGTAAACAATAGTATTGTTTATAGAAAATGTGTGAGAATCTGACTCCTAAGTATGTAAACAATCAGAAGGCTAAAAGAACAGAAAAGAACAGGGCGACTATGGTTTGCAGTGTTTTAGTTTTTTTGCTTCAATTAACTCCTCCTAGCACATCTTTTGCGTAACTGTGATTTGCTATGTACTCTTGGTCAGGTGGGTAACTGGAATCAGCAAGTCCCTCATGCTGCATGTGATTGCTGGCATGGATTTGGATACCTGCCTATGTGTCTGCTTGGAAGGTACAAGAGCAGGACACTATAGGAGACCTGTTTTAATATTCTAGTTATTTGTCATTAAAGATTTGATTTTATCTTAACAAGTTTGTAGTTGTGGCTAGGATTATGCCATTTATGGATACTTCAGTTCCAGAAGTTTTATTTTGAGAAGGGTGAATTCATGATAATTTCCTGGAGATTTGCATTAAGAGAAATCGGTGTCACTGAGAAGAAAACACTTTACACAGAGCACAGTGCTCATAACGTGACCACAAATGTTCTTCTAAAATTCTCCTTAATACTATTAAGCCTTAGTCTATGTGATAGTATAGTTGTACTTTTTTTAGTTAACTTTTGCAGGCCAGACCTTGCTGCCTTGATGCAGGGACACCATGGATGAAGCAGCATAAACTTGCTCCTTTGTGGGCAGTGGCTTTGCTGTGTATTTGCAGGTGGGAATGTCTGCCCTGGCTATAGATGTATGCCACTCCTGAACTTGATTTTTTAGCTTCTGCAGATCTTTCAACTTCAGGCTAGTTAGGCAGCACTTACAAGTCTGAATGTAAGGTGATGTTTGTTGATAGCACCTGGGAATCCCGTGGCTTACTGCTGGACCCCTGCATAATGAGCTGACTTGAATTGTGGCAGCAACCTTGCCCTTGCACAAAGCTGTGGTTTCTGCTGCCCATTTCATCTTGCAGGAGTTTGAAACACAATTCCCTGTTTAAAAACTGATAGAACACCACTGTTCATTGTGGTATAGTACCACATCCTGAAACAGTTGGGTCAATGCTTAGGAATTCCATAATTAGCTGGAAGAGTGGGAGTTTCCTGGTAGAGATAGAGGTTTTGGATTTTGATGTGAATTTTTGGGTTTTGGATAATGTAAAAATGACTCAAGGAGCAAAAGCTGAGAGTCACTTGATACACGTGTACATCGAAGCAGCTTCCACAAGGGCAATAGTGAATAACTGCAAAAGCAAAATTATTCAAACATTATCAGTGTCAAAATACTTATTAGGGAAAACATAAACTAGTAAAATCAGTCATTAGGTAAATACTAGCATAGGATCAGTGATTTTAAGAGACCTTTCATAGTATGCACCAAATGTGGATTGTGGTCTTACGTTTTATGTGAAGATTTTTTTATGTCACCAGGAGTATGGAAAAGGTGTAAATAGAAGATTATTGGCCTCTGCACAACAGAAAGCAATGAAATTTTCTGGAATGATTTTTTTCCTACAAAGCTGTAAATTATAATTGTGCTACTACTTCTGTAGCATAGCATTAAATAAGTTACCTATGCCAGTGTCAAATGCCTGAGTCTCAAAGTTCCTCAGTCTACATGCTTCCTTTAAGAAAAGGCAAATAAAGAATGAGACAGAAATAAATTAACTTGGCTTAGAGTCAAAGCATTGTTAAAATATGTGGTAGGACAGCAGGCACAAAATTGGAGAGAGAAGAAATAAAGAATATAACTAAAATGTTATTTTCTCTTTTCAGTTACTTGTCTTCTTTTGTTATTCATTTACACTTGTTGAGATTTCATGTAAATGATTGACTCAGTGAACTCATTGTAATAAATTATGTTTGATGTGCTATCTTGAAAAAAAATCTTTTGAAATTCTGTCTCTTTTCTCTGTCTGCTGACCTTGTGGCTTTTAATATCTTGTTTCCTATCTGTCTGATTCCATCATAATCTGAGCATAACTTTTCAGAACTTAATGCAGCTCTTTTTTTTTTTTTTTTTTCTGATTTAAGTAAGTTTGTAACACAAATAGGAGATTTGTCCATCAACAGTAATATTAGAAAGGAGTGTTGAAATATGTGTTCCCTTTACTGATGTGAAATAAACAAATACTTATCTATAGATATTTGATAATGCATATTTACAATGCATTACATATTTACAATGTATGTCTGCAAGCAAATGAATACAGAGATGTCTGTGTCATTGTAATACATCTGCTTTAATGTTGTAAGTTCAAAGGTTACATTTAAGGATTATTTCTTAAAGGAGAAAAGAAAGGGGTCAATGAGGTTTCAGGAAAGAAGTTTTAAGTATAGATTTTAAAAATACTTAGTTGAATATGTCATACAGATGTACCCAGACTCCAGTTTGAGAGATTGATTGTATTATAGATGTTTCTACTGCAAGAGGTGTCTTTAGCAGTGAGGTCCTGAGTCTTACAGCTGAGAATTACAGGGGAATTTGGAGAAGTAGATTTATATTGTTACAACCATTTCTTTTCTAAAGGATGTAATGTCTATAAAAATGTTTATTTGGGATATCTTTTTATGCTTGTTGTTCAGCAGTTTGACATTTGTTTAACAGCTCTAAGATATAGGTAGATCAAGTCTTCATGTTCTTTATTAATTATATAAATTGTGTATGCAGAAAGGTTTTTTTTTTGGACAGTGCCTTTTTAGTGGGACTAAATCTTTGGAGAGACCAAAGAGAATGAACTGAGCCAGGAAGAGAGGAAAGGGAAAGGCATGGTAGTCCTGGGAAAGTTTCATGGGACTGTAGAAGTAGAATCATCTTCTAAGTTTGCTGAACTCATCAGAAAGTTATTATGAATGTGGCAAAAGGCCACAGAGTTCACTCAGTGGTGTATTTTTATATAAAACACAAACCACTGATATATTTACTATATTGTGGTCTGTACAAGTTTATTTCTTTGGTGATGTTACTACAGCTACTGCTAATAATTAATTTTGTCTGGCTAGCTTGACTATGAATAAGGTACCCAAATCAAAGAAGGAAGTCAGAGGAAGCCAAAATTTTTTTTTTCTTCATGATTTATTGAAAAAACAATAATAAGCAAACCAGTTTCATAGGCTACATATGCATATGCACTCAAGCAAGTGGTCAGTATATTGACTGAAATGGAATTATTCTTCATACTAAGTAGCAAATTGAAATGAGACTTTGATATAGCCTGGGCAACTGTTAGTTCCAACATCGCTATCTTTACTAAGCTCTGACTTCCCTGGCATTTTCAGTTTCTTGCTACTGAAACAAGTGTGAAGCAGATGCTTTAGTGGTGAAAGGTCTTTATCGAGTGAGCATTAAAACATAATGCTTTTTTCCTTAGTGTAGTGTGAACAAGTGCTTTGGAGAAATCTAGATGTGTTTTTTTTTCTCCCCATTACTGAAAATATTACATTCATCTCATCAAGGAAGCTGAAGCAATTTGCAACACTATGTTAGAAAGATTTATTTTTAGGGATAAAAGCTTTTTGTGAAGGATTTTTTTTTTTTTGGAAATCCAATCCTTAATTCTATAGCATCGAATGTAGAAACAAATGGATAGTGTGAAATCTTGGCTCAATTAAATTCAATACATTCAATTCAATTACATTCAATATTTTGGGATTTCTGTTTGACTGGGTTTTAATTCACTATGTTCTTCCCAGAGTTAAGTTTGATATAGCATTTCCTGTATGGAAAATGTGGAAAGTTAAATGCATATTCTTGGTCTTTAAAAGGAAAAACTGATTGTAATGGTTGCATTTCACCTGTCAGTGAAATTTCTGTGTAATGTGTCAGCTGTGTAGTGTTGCATACAAATACAGAAGAATATCTAATGAATAATGTTGCATCATCACTCCAGAGCCATTTGGTGTGGTAGAGAAAGTATCGCTATGGAGTGTGTCCCCAAATTGAAAAACGGGTCAAGGCTATGTGTTACTAATAAATGACACACTCTTGCAACTCATTAACTCTCTCTCTATAAAATCATGGTGTGTTTCATTCTATATTGCTGAGAAAAGTTGCAAACTAGAAAAAAAAAATTCTTTCTAGATACTTCCAGTTCTATTTCCTTAACTGCTGAGATTTTCCTGGGTACCAAAGGACAGACAGGGTTCAATATTTTTAGCCAAATGAAGTGACACTGGGCTATAAAAACCTGGACCTGAAATCCAGCTACAAAATATTTTCCAACAGCACTCAGGAATAAGGAATTGTATTTCTAGTTAGTATATACAAATATAATCTTTGTCAGTAATTAGACTCTTATTTGCTGTATATTTTCTTAGATTTTCTGCTGTACCAAATCACTGTATCCATGATTTACAGTTAAATATTTTCTTTAAATATGACAGTCACACATTCACATTGTCTTTTCAGAATATATGGAGAAAGAAGAAGAAAATTAAATGGTTTTCTTTCCTGGGAAATCTTATATAATTCACATAATGGAATATGAATGGTGGACTCTGAATTAATTGCGTGTTTTGTTGTAGACTGGACTGATTAGTAGGTACAAAATAGTATAAAGCAAATTTCTTCCATCTAATGGGAGAAATATGGAGAAAATAATATTTTTGGAAAAAATTGTTCACGTAGTCTACTGTTTAGGCAAGCACTTGTACTAACTGGTGCAGCTAGTTAACAAAATAAAACAAATGCATTGTGTCTGATGAATTAGTGATAATCTTCCATGGTAAATGTAATTCTTTATTGTTTTACTTGGCTTCAGATATCACCACACACTGTATTCCCTCAAAGAATTAAGAATAAAGAATCTGCTATGGGTTATAACAGAACCACTGATTTTCATGCATTACTGCATCACAATGGTAATTTTTTTCCTAAGATATAATCACACTTGAAAAATACATATTAAAACTCTCACATTCTGGTTCCTAAGTTGGCATGCTGTATTTTCCCAAAAGTTTATATTTTTCTAGTTCTGTCTGACTAATAACTTGCTAAATCTCTCTTTATCTTCTAATGACAGATGATTTATCAATTTCCATGACTTAATTAATATTACAGAACATGTGGGGAGCTGAAGAATTCAGAAATATTTTCCATATCTTGGACATGTAAAATGAGAAGCATAGGACTAAAAGATAATCTTGTAATTGAGGAAAAAATCTTTGTGATTTAAGCATGGGATTGAGGTTCAGGAAATGGTGAGTTCTATCCACAAAGCCATCATGCTTCCCACTAGATTTCGCACAAGACACTGCTGCAGCGGACCATTCTGCAAAATATTTAGGGTAACAGTCTCTTGTCTCTCAGGGTAGTTTAATGATACATATATCCAACATTGCTGATGTTAAAGGAAACATATTAATGTTTATTGAGTTTATTGAGTTCTGCTTAAGTACTTCCACTATATAGCTGTAGCTTGAGTTTTTCGTATAGTAAAAAGTATACAAAATATATAATATCTAAAGGATACTTTTGTGACATAAATATGTTAACTTATGTATCTAAAGCACACAGAAGTATCAGAGAAGTTGTCAATGAAGTTTCAGCTTTCCTGTATGCTATATTTTTTCCATTTTCAGGTTGCATGTCTCACTCATGTAGCAGCTAATTATCTTAA
>WEIU01010351.1:0-42095 GCA_013389925.1 Aegithalos caudatus
TTTATTACCTAAATAATAACAAGAAATTGCTGTTATCTATATTTCAGTAGGGCAAAAAAACACAGGAAAGAGCAAAATTCAGTGATTTATTTGCCAAAGTTAATACAGCAACTTTGATGCTTTGAATGAAGCCCAATTTCCTCTGTCTCCAGCTTTTTAGGAAGAAGTTAGCCTTGCCTGCTGACAGTGTCTGGCAGCACTTCTGTTCAATCCTCTGCATTAGGACTGTACTGGGCTGCAGTTCTCTGACTACATCCATTTCTGTGGTGTACCCTAAAAGACACAGCACTGTGCAGCCAGGTGGTTGCTGCTTTTTCCATACAATGAACAGCATTAAGGCAAATGTCATATACAGACCTGGCAGAAATGAATTGCACAGAAGTGGTGAAGCATGGAGAATTATTTGGTAATAGTGGAAACTCCTAGTCAAAAATAGTGGAAACTCCTAGCCTTTCCTCAAGTGGCAATATTTCTGGGTGATGAATAATTGCAAACATACAGTGCATATACATGTTACCAAAGCTTTGAGTTTCTATATGGCTTTTGTCTATTTAAGCAATACTTCTTCCTCTTCCACTGTACTTTTCTATTAAAAGATACATAATGAAAGCAGTCTAACTTTTTTTCCCAAAGTCTTACTTAATTTACAAGAAATTTTCAAGCATTTTTTACATAAAACAAATAATAATGTATGACCTCTTGCAACATCAGCTTTACATTCTGAGGTGATAAATAATTTCTAAAATACATCTGGTATCTTTCATCTCTCAGTCATAATTTTGCCTCAAAACCAGTGAAAATATACCATGACCTGCTTAGATAACATTCCTGCAATAGTATGGTAAAAATCAGAGTTGACTAAGACTAGGATTTACAAATTTATTAATAGGATTACTCATAGACATAAGAAACACGCCTAGATATTTGTATATATAAATATTATCTTTTGATGTAATGAAAAACACCAGAGAATCTTTTAAGTCTTGTACTCCTGCACATCTGTTACACAACTGCAATAATGATGGAGACAAAATTCAGCTTTAAAAAAGCTACCATACATAGGACAGGTTCTTCTTGAGATCTCCATTTCATACTATGAAGCAGTTTTACGTAAGTACTCTACATTCACTGAAGTCAAAGGAGCTCCTCTTAAAAGTAATGGGATCCTATGACCCCTTTCAATTTTAACATGAAGGCAATCAGAAGCAATCTTGCACTAGTAACAGAATTGTTAGAATTATATACCTATTTTCTGAGAAGTATAATAGTGTATCCAGAGCTAGGAATTCAAGTTCTAAATAGAACAAAACTATAAGCAACTCATGTTGGAAGTCAGTAATTTTTGATTTAGCAGTAAAAGCTTCTTTGTTTCAAATAGTAATAAATATTGGAAAATTGAAGAGAATTATTTATTTTAATCCTTAAAGAAGGGCCAATTCTGCAGTTACCTTCATCTACTTTAGAAATATGTGAGCTATACTTTATCCTTCTGCATTTGATATTCATCCTAAAAAATTCAATTTTCAGAATTTGTTTTACATTTTATTCCAGTCCANACATTGTATTCCAGCCCATATTAATTTCAATATAAATTTATCTATCACAATTTTGCATTAAATAGTTGTCATCATTTCAAATTTGGCAAATTGTGCTTTCCATTCTGCCATTTCCCCTTCAAGTCCTTTGGGAACCAATGAGAAAAACTTTGCAGTTTCTTGAAGGATGCTCTAAAACATTGCACAAAAGATATGCAGGTATTTATGAGAAGAAGTGGGAAATCTTCTTTCAGGCAAGGGTATTAACCTGTTTTCATTTTTCTTTCTAAGTGAAGTAGACACAGTGGTTTGCTGAACATTGGACTGAGAAATGGTGCTTCACTGCCTGGGAACATCATTTGCAATAGGTAATGGCCATGTTCAGCTTCAACTGGGAACGGGAACAGGCCTAGGAATGCTCTTCAAGGACAGTGAGTTTGAACAGTGAGACAGATCCCTAAACTTTGAAACATGCAGCACAATGCATGAATGAAGAAAAATGTGTCACAGATAGGACACTGAAAGTGCATGTGCAACAAGCACACAAAGTGTCTGCAACTGATATCTTTGCTGCTTTACACTGAAAACCAAAACCGAATGTAAAATGATAGTCACTACTATAAGGTTAAACAAAAAATAGAGATGATTAATGCAGTAAAAGAGCATTTTCATCTTTTTGGAAGGTAAGACATAACAACCACTATGTGACTGTTAGGGAAACAGTAGCAGACTGGCAAATGAAAGGAGCTCAAAGTATCTGGTGGCACTTCTTGTGGACTTTCTCACTGCCCATTTCATTTGTGCTGCATCTACTCAGAAAACAAGTCTTTCAGGAATGAAGTAGGAGCCTAGTATATTTAATGTAGGAATAGGAGCCTCATATATTTAATGCTGGAAGAGACTTTCTAACTTTTCTTTTCACATTCACATTCCTGAAAAAAAAAAAAAATACTTAGGACTGGTTTATTTCAGTGTCTCTTAAGCCCTGGAATCCACATTTAGGATCCCATTTAGGATCTCAGGCCAGGTTCCCTAGTGCTTTGTTTTTTCCACTAATATACTAATATTTAATACTTTAAGTCCATTAGATATTAGATATTCATCACCTTGCTTCTGCTCACCTTTTCTGAGAAAAAGATATCCTTCAATTATTAATGCTGTGACACATGTCAACCACCCAAGAAGTTTTTAATCAACCAAATGTCACTTACAGCAAAATGTTGCCCATGTTGTAAAGCCTCTTCTTCTTCCTACTTAATCCCTACACTATAGAATATATTTGTTAACCAACCCACCATTTTCTTTTTTGTCCCTTCTCTGACCTTAATGGCAAATACTTCTTTTTTGCCAATATTTAGAATTTTTTAAAGGGAGGAATAGTTCACGCCAAACTGGTGAGTTTTGTGAACCTGTCTCAATAAATCAGTAAATTAGTGTGAGAGAGGTGGAGTTCTTCTTTGTGTCATAGGGTTTATGGAACATTATTCCATGGTCAAGGCAGCTAACATTCTGCTGGCAGCACCATCTGTTCACAGACATATTTATCTCCATGTCACATCTGTCCCTAAGAGTTGACCTTTGATCAGCAGAATTAACAAAAAAGCCACCTGAGCTCTTGACCCCTTCACCTCCCCATTCCAGATCCTTACAGTAGCTTCTAATCTATGTAAACCCATTCCCAGTAGTGTTATAAACACCCACATGGAACACAGGCGTGGAGGAGTGTCCAGAGGCTTGGAGGAGTCTTAGCAATATTTCAGCATCACCAAGGATTTGGGTTCCTCAGAGCAAACATGTCTCCTACAATGTCAAGTCATGTCAACAGATGGGTTTCCTTTTCAGGCTCATCACCACTGCCATTGACAAATCTTATAATCTCATTACAAAAGTGGTGTTACTTGGTGTTCCTCATTCAACCTAGTCCTTTAAATTCTTAACTTCATGAGAATTTCACAGTCTTCTCTTCCAACCTCTCTCCCTCAATTTCTCTCACTCTTTTAAAATTATAATTTTTCTATTTACAGGGGAAAAAAACCTCAAAAGCATAAATATTGATTGTCAATAAACCAGAAGGGAAAGTAAACTGAAAAAGTAAACCCAAACAAAATGAAAACTAATATTTCCTCTCTTTAGAAAAATCTAGTACTTTTTAAAGCATATATGAGTTTGGTAATTCCAGTGATTCTTTTACCAATTACAATTTTAAGTACTGTAGGATAAACTCATCTGTCCTAAGAGGTTGAAGAGAAGATGAACATTTTTAGTAATCTTTTGCTTTAGCAAAACCTCTGGTTGAATTCCTGAAGTACTTCCTGAAATAGAGTCTTGTAAATAGTCCAAGTTTACTGTGAAGTGAGCCTACACATGGAGTGCAGTGTCACAGAAAATATCATCCTTCTGAAACATTTTAAGGGAAACCTAGTATAATATTAAATCAATCTTTTTGTCACATATTGATTAGCTGCTGCGAAGATGTTTATTTCTATAATTCTAGCATAAAAGTTTGTTGAGTTGATGTATAACCAAGAAGTTGAAAATTTTGAGATAGAGGTATACATGACAGTATGTTTTGTAATTGGACTTTTAAAAAACATTTTGTAGTTGTCAATTGTATTTCGTCTTAAATGAGTAACTGAGAAGCATCACTGTCCAATCCAGTCAAAATTCAAGATATCCAATGAAAAAATAAGGGAACAGCAGTCAATAAAAAGCAAAAGCAAGTTCCCTAAAGAAAAAAGGAACCCATAAAAATGCTTTTTAGAACAGTGGACTTCCCATGGCAGAATTATGGCTCTTAGGGGCAAAGCAGAACACAGCAGAGAGAACAGAGGCTCAGGCAACAGAAGCTGTCAACATCCAGGGTGAAAATGAAAAGTCAGAAGAATTGTGTCTCAAAAAGAAAGAATTAGAAAAAGCACCAAATAAAGGGTAAGTGGTTCTCAGATCCAAGGATCTGTTTTCAAAGTCAACAATGATAAGCAGGTTTGGGTTGTTGGTTTCAAATCTGGCAATGCTACAATTAAATTTAAAACGGATTTAAGGGCAGAGGTGACTGTGATTTGTAAAGAGACTTTGCAAGAGATGATCCCTGGAACCAGATGGAGTGGTTACAGATAGTGCTCAGTAGCCCTGGGGACACAGGAGTTCCCCTATTGAGTGCAAAGACTGCCTCTGTGACACAGGGAAGGACTGTGCCTTCAACAAACTTAGCACTAATAGGATTCCAGAAACTGAAACCCTTAACCAAATCACAGTCATTGAGAAGGAGATTAAAAGCAACCAGAAGAAGCTTGGCATAAATCTGGCAATAATGGCCTACAATCATGAAACAAGGAATCTCTTTTCATGCCTTTTGCTTATGAATTTTTACCATCCTTTCTGCTCATCTGGCTAAAGAACATGGAAACACCAAAGCAGCAGTCATACTAAATTGACAGTGGGCCTTTCAGAGTTGATGTTAGTCATCACTTAGCTAAGCCATATATACATTTCTCAACAGCATTAAAATGTGTTAACAGTAATACAATGTTAAGAAATAATTGCAGTATTCCAAAATGTCCAAACTCACTGAAATGCTGCAACTAAAGGTTTCCAAAAATTGTACAAGTGGTTTTTTTTGACTCCCATGACACATTAGAAACATATTTCACAGATTGACAGTATAGAATTCGTAGAAATGTTCTCTTCAAGTTTCTGAAGATCTTGTCACTTCATTCTTTATGTATTTCCATAATTTCCTGATGTCTAAGTAATATGTAAAATAAAAGGTTCTTTGAGTCATATTTTTTCACTCTTTACCTCATTAAAATATTTCTTGTTCCCCTTTATGTCATTTAAGTCTAGGTTTCTTTCCACGGTGACTTAAATGAACAGATTCATAGGTAGGGTAAAGATAATTTCTTAAGAGAAAGTTAAGAATTCCATGGGAGTATGTAGTTATTCCATATTTATACCATGGGAGAGTTTACTAGAATAATGATAGCAGCTTGACAGAGACCAGAAGCATTCTTTGCTCTTTAGAGAGCGCTGTCCCATATCAGTGCACAAGTACTGTATTTGTGGGCAGCCTGACTATACCTTGAACAGTCCAAATGCACAGGAAAGAGATGTGCAGGGAGACCAGAATTCACACTTTTACTTTCATCCCATTTAGTACCTCAGCCATGGTGATGGTGATACTCTGCACTGAGGTCCCACTGTTGCAGGTCTGCATCTGCAGAAGTCTGGGCTAGTGGCAAACAGAGGTATTTCAATGAATCTTCCAGAAACCAAAGTTCCATGGCAGAAGGTCTGCACAGATTCCAACAATGGATGGGATTTGTACCAGTCTTCTTTGCATCATGACCACCCTCCCTTTCACTGAGTCTCCTCAGAAAACCTGTACAGGGTGTGAGGGGCTCCTCTCTGCCCTTGCTGAGGACACACTCTGCTTCAACAGCAGGGCCATCTCCCTGTGACCAGGATGGCTTCTACGACCTGTTTGCTCCTTTTGTCAAGGCTGTGCTCATGCAATCATTACACCCTTCCCAGCTTGGGTTACTGGGCTCCTCTGTGCTGAATCTTTCTTCCCTTCTCACTCTCTATCTCTGCAGCAGGACAAGTGGCTTTTCCACAGCATTTTCACTGAAGGCACTCCTTTCTTTCTGCTTCCAGACAGTCACCCCCTGTATCCCTGACACCCCCAATCTTTGGGGACACCTCTGGCACAAGCAGAGCCAGCTGGGTGCCCAGCACCCTCTGCCACAGCCACATCAACCCGACCCACTCGCCTCAGCTGAGCTGAGCTGAGCCCTTGGTGGTCTCCTCAGAAGCTCATACCCTGCCAAGTGGAATGTGCTACCTGACCAAGAAGTACAACAATTTTGCTAGCTGCAGTTCCCCAAACCAAAAACTTCAGGCATATAAAAGAGACAACAGAAATGGTCCATTGTCATCGTCAATTTAATATTGAAAAACTCATAGAATGTTAATATGGTCAAGTAACACATGAATCCTAATTCACACAGTTCTGCAAATTAAGCAACCAGTAAATTCTTTAGAAATATGGCTGAACAAGTTCTCATTTCTCAAGATTTGAGAGATAACTAATGTCTGGAAAATAAAAATAAAAATATATTGAAAAATTGCAGTTCTTATTTTCTTTTAGCTTTGCATTCCCAGGGGTGGTGTATGAAGGGTTTTATCACAAACCTACCGAGAATGAAAGAATGTATAAGCTTTCACTTAAAAGAATATTTTTTATTTTTCAATTTCTTTGTAATTTGACAGGCCCATAACACAACTGAAGTTGTTTATGCTATGTGGGTTTGTTGTTTTTTTTTTCCCACACAATTTCCTTGATATTCAAGATGTCACTGCTTGCCTTACCGTTGTTTCACAAGTAATAAGAGAGGATGCAGAATCCCCATTCTTCGTTATCTCCAAAACATGAAAGGACAAGGCTCTGAGCAACCCATCATCTCTGACAGAGATTTCTAGAGATTTTGAGGTTAGTTGAGATAAAAGAATCCTAGATAAAGTCTGGAGCTAATGAAAATACTGATTATGTTGTTTGATTCATGGTTTTTCAACAATGTATATAAAATTCTGAAATAAAAATTGTTATTTGTTCCACATATTTTTACAAAGTTACTAACAAATGTTATAAAATTACCTACAAAATAAATATGGTATCACCTTAGGATTTTATCAAAGTTTTGCAGATGAACTGGGATCCATTTTACTCATACTTAGTTAACCTGAACATAAAATATTCTTAATGGCCTTTATCAATGCAAATATGAGTTATATCTATCCATTTAATATTTAATTTTGTGTGCTCACCACAATTTCTTGTGGCCAGCATGGCTGATGTGTAGAAAGACAGGTTTTCTATTCTACAAAACTATATTGTGTACATAATAATTTAAATGAGATACAGCTGCAAATATTCTTTATGTAACAAATACTGCTTTGCTGACAAGGAAACTTTAACTGAAATCTGCTCTAAATACATTAATATATATTATCTTTATGGATTTCTTTTCTATGGGAAGCGTATCATAAACCTAAATCTTCACAGCATTAAGCAATGAAGAAAAACATGCTTTCAGTGTGTCATATATGACTAAGAATAGCAAGAGACAAGTTTTTCACAACAAAAGTAATGCATACAGATCCACCATAAAGGAAAACTAAAACCCCCTTCAAGTTCAGGTTAAAAGACAAGAGAAGTTAACACCATCTTCAGACAAATAAGAAAACACAGGGTTCATTCACTAGTGTAAATCTACTGTCAGCCTCAGCCATTCATGAAGCACTTTCACTAATTAAATGCTATCCTTTGTGACAAGAGGTATTTCCCTCAAAGCACGGGAAGAACATGTATGGATTTTCTTTGTCTACAGTATGATTCGATAAACACCAAGCAAAAATAACAGTTGTCCATAACTCCTCGGAGAGGACAACTAGCACTCACCAGATTATTTTTTTCTTGTAAGTTCCTGTTTTATGGTTACAGTCTAGCAGATCTTGGCTTGCAGGCATGTTCACTGCATGTCTGAAATAATTCTATTTCAAGCAAGTATTGTAGCACATCTTGGAAAATAAATTTAAAATTAATTTGGATATTTGCAGATGACTACAAAGATGGAATACTAGAAATTAGATATTGGCAAAGAAATTAATGCATCAGGGGAGCAGAGCCCTTTTGTGCTACCTATGCTCTTCTGTTCCCCATACCTCCTCTACCTTTCACTTACATAAAATAACAGCATGGAAATTCCAGCTTAGCACTCTGCATCTACTAACATCTGTGCACTCTGAACCATTTAAATCAGGCAATAATTTCTAAATAAACTATAAAAATATGGTAAAAATGCTGACTTGCCATTACTAATCAGCAAAACGAGAATTACTTTCAAAAACTGAAATTTTTAAACTTATTGCGCACATATTAATACTGAACAGCTTGTGCAAAGGACAAGCAAGCTCTATTTGCTGTACAAATACTTTTGCACACAAATAGAAAGGGATATTGGTGTGCAATGTATTTGCCTAACTCTCCTGAAAAATGACAGTCCACTGTTTCCAAAGTTGATTTTCCATTGAGAAGAAACAGACCTGCTGAATGCAGCCCATTATCAGTAACATGAATAAATCACCAGCGCATGTAAGGAACTGGGTACAGAAAGCATTCATAAATTCTTTAGTTTCTGTGCCTCACAGCACTCTCAACAAATGCTTATAGCAAGGTGTCTATTAAATATTCATCTATGCTCCTGCCAGCACCTTGGGCAGAAGCAAGAAGGAAATTAGGCACAATGCAAAGGGGACACAGAAATTCACTCCTTGCACATTGGCTCTGTTTCAAAGCTTGCATTCTCACTGCTCTCCCTGGTGCTTGCTTCACCCTCCCAGGTGCTGCACTGCCACCGAGGGGCTGACAGCCACTGTTTTGGCCCTAGGCCCCCTCAAGGAGGATTCAGACAATGACAATACAACACCTGTAATCAGAAAACAGAAATATGGAGGGTGGGTTCCTTTTGTTGGTTGGTTTTGTACTGGAAGGAGCTTTCATTTTATTAATTATTTCATGAAATGGAATCTTTTGAGCGTATTCTGGTTTTAGGTGCACAAAAGTCAGGTTGTACAGAAGCACAAGTGGCAAAACCCTCTCCCAAAATGATGAATACTATTCAATATATAGCAAATTTGCTTTATTTCATATGCTTTATTTTATATGCTTTATTTAATCCAGTCACTACGTCCTTTAATCCAACGTAGAATAAAACATTTCTTTGAAGATATGGAAAGAAAAAAATGAATGGCTATTCTGAATTACAGTGTATAGAACATTTCAACCATTTATTTTGACAACTTACCCATTCACCTATTCAGGTGATATATCATTCCAGTCTGGGTTTACTGAACCACAACAAGCAAATATTATAGAAATAGTCCAACTTGCAGAGAAATTTAACACTAGGGGTGCTTCTAAATATTATTCATTTACGTAAAAAGAAAACCAAAACCAGAAATGTAAGCAGTTACTCTAAGGAGATAGAAATACCAGGAAATTCTGGAGTTTTTGATTGTTAACAAAAAAAAAAATGTTTATTAGCTAAGTCAAGAGTATTCCAAACTAAGGATATTGCACCTGAGAATAATAGTGCACCTATGAGAATTTGAAACAGTTAAATATTTGTACTAAGACAGATATATTTGTTAAAAATACAGAATTTAAACCATGGGATACTGCACTTTAAAACAGAAAATACTCCAAATCTAGTGCATACACAGACTCATTGTGAGTTTCAGTCAAGAAAATCTTGGCTGGCAGGATCAGGTCACTGGCAAAGATTCAGCAAATTAATTAATTTAATTTAGCATAACAAAAGGATCAACAAATATTCACTGTGAACTATCCAGTTAGCATAGAGAAAGGGCAAGCTCTTATGCCTGACTTTTTACTTGCAGTAGTGGTTTACAATGCAAATTACTCAAATGATACTTAAACTTATTTTCAGACTACTTTGATGACTAACTAAAGAAAATAAGATGATGCAGTAAAGACAGGATAAAATGGTATGACACAATGAAATTTAGATGAAGCAGACGTACTTGGTGTGACACTGATTTTTCTTAGATGTCTATCTCTTCAACTTTGGAAAAGAAAAATTCTAAATTCTGTATGGAGGAGATAATGTAGCAATATTTCGATGTAGGATAGTTTATTACATAAACATATGTACAAATTCTAAACATGAAAATAGTGAGTAAAAGAAATCAGACTCTATTTACATTTATATTTTTTTACAAAATGTTTTTACAAGAAGTGTATATTTTTTCTCTAAATAACAGGACAAACACATAAGACCATTTTTTTTTTGTATTACATACATAAATAAATATTGACTTTAAATGACTGTTATAGGAACATAATTTCTACAGCCAATTTGGGTAACAGAGAAGCATTTGTTACCTCTACTACAATATAATTAAGTAAAAAGGAAAAATTTTACATATAGAGCTCTGTTAATTACTTTGTAAATTGTACCTTACTAATATATCAGTAGAGGTAATACAGTCGATACATTTCATGCCCACAACTGAACAATGAGTTTTGGCATGCAAACCCACATATAATCATCAACATCTGCAGGTATCCATTTACATTTTTTTAAATAAAGGGTTTTTCTTAATCATCGAAAACTACATGCAACAGCTTATTAGTAGCATATTCCTGGTTAAAATGCACAAGTTTTGCATAACATTGTTTTTAGTAATTGATGTTCACAGGTACTGATCAAAAGGGTAGGAACATACTTGGCACATAGTATAAGAAAATTAGTTAATAAATAAGTCAATATCACTATGACATTTACATATACACAAAAATAAAAATTTTATGGTGTTTTACACAGAATTTAGAACTGCCCACTTTGTTTTACAAGGCCCTGATTTAAGACTTTATTCAAACAAACTCTGACATCCATGCTTGATTTGAAGTATGGCTAAAGCTCATTCTTAACTGGACAGGTTTGCTTCCATCCCGGTGGCTTCATTTGTGCCAACCTTCCTGAATCAGGACCTGCTTATTGGAAACTCTCCCTGACTTCAGCTGAGAGCATGAAGATGAAAGTATTGTGAAATAAACTGATTCAATATAAAGGTTTCTATACAGTTCTGCTAATACCAATTTGCAGGATTGCTGGATTCCCATCCACATTAGCAATGACTGTGTGTGTGACCACGCCAAGTATCAATGTCAGTGTCAGCATTGCCACACCATGTCCTCAGCTCTTTCTGAAGCCACTAAGCTGAGGATGTTCAGACTTCTTACTTATCATCTGTGTGCTATATTCTTAATGAATATTCAAGCTGGTACACATGGATGATACAGCACAAGTTATGTCCTTTTTTCTCCTGCTCTCTAAACAACTCAAAAATGGTAAAAAAAAGGATATAACGAGAACATAACTGGTTTCTTCTTATACAAAAATCACCAACAAACAAAAAAAAAAAATCCACTTCACAAAGTAGTTAGCAAAAATAGCATAATCTTATAATTCTCCTTTAAGAAATAAAGATAAACAAAATGCATCCTGAATTCAACTGACAAATCCATCAGAATCGTACACAGTAAATAATATATTAGTGTAAAGGTGCAGAGTATCTTAAAACAACCCAATATCTCTAATATCATCCCAATATTAACTCTGAATAACACAATATCATTAGAGAAAATAGATCTTTAACTGTGGAATTAAGTAGCAAATTGCAGCTCTATTGCTGAATTAAATGTTTAATGTGGTTTGGTCTAGTGAATTAGGACAATGCCCTGCGTGATTCAGCAAACAAAGCTTCAGAATTAGGCACTAAACACTTCAAATCTGTACTGCTAAATTTAAAAAAAAATAATCAGGAAATCACAGCTAGGAATTTAACACACATGCATGAGCTTTGTTGACGTTGTATTTTTCATTTTTGATTTGGAGGGTGACTTGAAAGGTGAGTTGATAATTTGTAGAAGGAAAAGAATAATTTACATCTTAGTGGATTCTATATAATACACTTGATCAATAGCTTTCTACTTTATCATCTTTTGGTTTTGATCAATCTAGTTCAGAAGGGAAAACCTCTCAGTGTTCTTCAGAAGTATCTTGTTACTTTGAACAGAAGAATGCTTCAGAGAGAATGGCATCAGCAAACAGGAACCATTTTGATTCTTCTCTGAAGGATGCTTATGAGGACTCAGGGCTCCTAACTTCCTGCTTATCTCCAGTGAATTGGCATCACTGGAACAAAGACCAGCATATATGCTTACAGTGCCACTACAGTTCCACGTTTTACAGTGTCACTATGAATGAAATGTAATTTCATTAACATTAATCAAGTCACCATAGATTTGATCCAGCACAACTAGAACAGACTGTGATTGAAAGGTTTGGACAGAATTCTTCAGAGAAGCCTGAGGTAATTACTGTCCCTGATCCTGCTGATCCAGCAAACACCACAAAGATCACTTCTAGACTCATCTATGCACTGTGCAATCCAAATGTGAAAGCAGTGCACCAGTCCAATGCAATTTACACATGAAACATTTCCATCTTGTCAAAAATATCTCAGACTGCATTCTGAAAAAAAAACTGAAATAAACCTTTATACTACAGATTTTTTTGGAAGAATTAATCTGTTAATTTGCTAACATATTTGGAAAACAGAAGAAGGAATTTAAAGCACCATAGCCTTTATTATATTTCAAGCTATTGCTAAAGACCCAAACCATGTAGCAATAGAAAATGTCTGGGAAAATTCTTGGTCACTAAGTGAAAAAGACAATGAGCAAAACCGAAAAAGAATGGAAAAGAGCCCTTTAAAACTGAAGGTAAAATTGTAGAAAAATTGTAAGGAGCAAGTGATCATAAATTTATGTGGTTTCCTTCCTCTCCCGGTGGTATAAATGCTGTAAACTTCAGTATGGAAAAATGGAATATTTTTTGAACATTCTACTGTGATAAACATAGCTCTAATCCTTGTTTCACATAGATATTTCTCCATATTTGCTTTTTCACAAAACAGTTTGTCATCAAGACAAGGGAAATACATGCACCACTAATGTCCAAGCTCCTCTCGCTGAATATCTCCAAAAAATACGAAACACAGATGAATCTGTATCATCTTCTGGTAGAAAAAGTGGCTACTTTGTCCAGTTCGAGTCAAGTTTTCAGATACATTAGTCTGATGTGATGATTCAAGGAGCAATAGAATTCAGGAGCACTTCAAACATCTTGAACATTAAGAGCTGATTATGGGTATTTGTATGGATATTTATTTGCAGATACTTTCCACCCTCTCAATAATAAATCCAAGCAGTTTCTGTTTACTATTGAGACATGTGTCTCTATGAGACAAATTATTCTAGACAGTTTATATTGCACAATGAGGCAATATGAATTCCCTTATGGTTAAAAAGGGCACCCTTCTGTCTAAATTTGAAAAATGAATTCAAATAAACTATAAGCCAATGTTTTCCAGATGCCAGAATAGTGTCACATAATTCTTTTTGTAAGCAGAACAGCAAAATAGAGCCAATACATCCATCCTTCTGTTCTAAAGATCCATAGGGAAAAGAAATATGTGCATCAAAATTCAAAGCCAAAAAGTAGCTATACAGCTACTTGAATAATAAATGTGCCTCAGAATTCCAGTTCCTAAAATTTTAATGTTAACTATTCAGATTTTTAACTAGAAAATTTTTAACTATTCAAGATAATATTTTACCTTGAAATAGTATGTATTAAAAAATTGTAAGTAAGATTTTTAAAGTTATTCTTCAAGGACCTAACAAATAATTGCATTCATTGCCATAAATTTTAAACAATTCTATTAACTGCCATTTGTTTCTCTCCAGTGGTATTTCTACCCTGTATATCCTTTAACTATTGACTATATTAATAGAAGATCTACATGATAGAACATTACCACTTTAGACCAGATGGGTAATATATATGTATCATCATCTTCCTCCACGGTGACACCACAATTATTAACAACTGTGTATTTCAGGGTTCCTGCTACTGGTATTTATTTTACTTAAGACCTTATTTCAGACAAAAGGAGATATTCTTTAATAGCAAAATACACTAGGGCTTAAATTGGTGACAGGCAGGGCTTTAAGCAAAATAGATAATTTAAATCCACTGATGAGAAAATGGCCTCTTTCAAAAGGATGTATACATCACAGGACCTTGCAAATAGTAACATTGAATTCAGTAAGAGAACAAGCTGTATACACTGCACCATTCAATCTACTTTAAATACAGAATATGAAAAAATTATAATGAACAATATAATGAACACTTTCTCACAGGTGTTGAGTTGGAGGCAATCTTAAGCTCATTGAATAGTGCTGGTACTGAAACAATACTTGCTGCATGATTCATCCTGATCATGGTGCAAACGTAATTCTTCATGGCTAAACTACAGAGAAGTAGATACAGGTCATACAGGATGGTAACTTCCATTGGGAAACTGGGTTCACTGCTCCAACAGATGTACTGTTACCCAGCCCTCGTTTGGGAGCTCAGTTTGTTTTCCCCTCAGTTATTTGTATAATCATCTGAAACAGTCTAATATTTCTCTGGGGATGGCTTGTAGTGATGTGGATGATGTTGCTTCAGATGAGGTCCTAAACACAAGAAAAGGAAATTATGCACATAATAAACCCTGGATATGCAATGCTAACATTTATCCATACTGAAAAGGCCTTGTGGGACCTTCAGCTTTCAACCCTTCAGTCTGCAAGTGTTGAGTCTGTGCTGACAACTATGCGTATGTTTAGTCCAGGCAACTTTAGTGGGTCTGTGAAAGGACAAAAATATCCAAGCAGATAGATTTTGAACTAATTGTATTTTTTACTTGGCATTGCAACGAGCTGTATTTTTCAGAAACACATGAAGTGCTGGAAATGGACATTAAAAGGTTTGCATTGCTTTAGAAATATGTTTAAACTCTAGCCACGCTGGACTGTGTGAACCCAGAAAAATCTAATCTTGAAAGCCATGTAATCCTCCAGGCTGCACCTGCAGGACAGAGCAACTTTGAATGCCATATCCTACAGGCATAAGCCAAAGAGCTGTGGCTGCAAAGAATGGCAAATATTTGACCACAGAAACTGAGTGAGAGAAAGACTGGATTTGCTTCCACTGTTGCTGATGGACAGTTCTTGGGGGAAAAAAAGCCTGTATTTTCACATATCTTTAGTTTATGTAATGCTACTGGAATCTAAAAAGGCTTCCACTCTTTACACGTGGAAGATTGAAATTTTGCAACATCACCAGCACAGGTGAGAAGAGTGCAGTGCTTACTGTGGGGTGCAAACGGAGGGAGGTCAGGCGTTCGGAAGGATTTAATCGTGGCTGGCCCTTCCCCACCGGTGGTCAGCACCTGAACTTCCAGGCGGTACAGCATCGAGGGCCTCAGGTTGGGCACGGTGAGGACGTAGTGATCCTAGAAACACAGAAACCACTTCAGTCCTCAGACCAGCCAGAAATTAAACACAGCTGCTCTACTCACACACACCAGTGGCTCAAAGAAGGTTCTAACACTGTCAGCAGCCACAAATTATTTTCATAGAATTTGATAAAAGGATTTAATGTATGCATCGCTTTGTTGAGCAAGCTTGTTTTGAATTTTTTGCTTGTCATTCCCTTTGAACAGACACGTTTTTAATGATAATACTATAATTTCATGTGTACAAGGTCCAAGTTGTTACAGACTTCTATGGAAAGTGGGATGATCACTTTAGTGATGTGCTCATCACTAAAAGATTAATTAAAATGTCTTTTCCTAACCATTCTTTTAAACGAATATGTTCATAACATAAACTTGTTTTTATTTTGGATTTGCATGTGAATTCTACTAATTGGTAATTTAAGAGTGGCTGGCCTGGGGCCACTTCTGCAGCTAGTGAAAAAACAGGGTGACCACACTAATTTTAGATTTAACCCAGTTACACCATAAGAACTTGTCTTCTGCTCTTAAGGTCATTGTTGGTGTGATGGACTCACTTTTCACTATTCTATACCTTTTTTTATCACTTAGACATGTGCTAAATAATTTTAGTAATTTTATAGAATTTCCCATTTCCAGGTAGGAATACATCTGGCTAAAGACAGATATTAAGGAACCAGAAGTCATTCACCTAAATCAAAGTCAAAACTATAGATCAAAGCATCATCTGCATTAAGTTGGAACAAATCACTTATTCCAAGCTGTAAAAGCCCAGTCCCAGGAAGGGGACAGCTGGAGCAGAGATGCTGGACAGTGTGGGCAACAGGGTATTCCTGCCACCAGCCAGGCTCCCCTGGCCAGGCATCCACAGGACAAGTTACTCTGGTTGGCACTGTACCCACTCCATGTGAGGACCCAAAACAAGTTGTGGAAATAAATTTGCATATTCCTGTGGGATAATTTGTTGCTACTGCCAGACCAGACAGTAAAGGGGAAATGAGAGAGAGAGAAAAGTGGGGGGATTGTGTTGTTTTCCTGGAAAATCAGCACATATTCTGAGATGGGACTGCCTTTAACAGACCTAGCTGAAGCTGTTCCATCTCATATAAAATCCTGCATGGGTAGGGCAGAGAGAGGAGTGCCTGCAATGCACTTGTACACTCACCCTGCTCATTCAGGTCCTCCTCCAGCAGTTGGGCCCTGTGCATTTCAGCCCCGGTTGTGTAAATGACACATTTTTAGTGAGAGTGAATGGTCCTTGGCATAAAATACCCTAAATTTTGGTGGTCTCTGAGAGACAAAAGATACTGTTTCAACTCAAATCAGAGTCTTCTGCAAGTTAACCAGGTGCTAAAAACACATACAGTGATAGATAACTAAAGGCGTCTCCAGGCTCTACAGTTTAAAATGTTTGATGTATCATCAAGAATATTGTGTGAAGCTCTGCTTTGCATCTCGATCAAGGAGGAAAAATTAGGCACTTCTTGCTCCAGCTTACCTGCAGAACCAGTGTTTGACATCTGCACTGAACATTACATATGAGCCACAGATACACAAACTTAGGGAGCCACTGGCAAAAGAAAGCAGCAAGGAACTTACTGCTGGCAGTATCTGTGACTGTGAAATGATGCTGTTGGGTAAACTGTTCTGCCGGCTCTCGGTGGTCACTTCTGCCCAAGTGACCTGAAACCCTGTCATGGGCTGCTGAAGGTCTGCCTTGGATATCTTCCAGGAAAAGTGACCAGTGATGTTACCTTCCTGAACAATGAAAGATGCAGACAGATTCTCGGGTTTGGCCAACACTTTGGGTAGAACTGGCACTATAAACATGGAAAGCAAAAAAAGATAAGCTAAACTTTTACAGATAATTTTCAATAATATTCATTTAATTTTACAAAATCAAGGTAGAGGTGTCAGGCAGAGCTGTACTTCTGGTGTTACACAGGATCCAGTCAGATTTCCACCACCACGTTTTCAGTGTTAATCAAAAACCTATGTTTGATATATTCCACTGACATTTTGGGCCAAACTCAAACATCAGATAATATGCTCTCAGCTGCAGGAACAGAAAAGAAAGCTATGGTATGTAAAGATCTAAGGGCCTCATTCAAAGGAAGCAATTCTGCTCCTCATATTTTAGAATACCTGAACTCAGACTGGAAGTTTTAGGACCACAAGAAAATGCACAAGGTAGTATGGAACTCCATAATTCAGCCAAAAAAGTAAAATTCTTGCACTAAACCTGTAGTACAAGATAATACAGGCACTCTGATTAGGGGAAAGTTATACATGAGTTACAGTTGCCCAGGAAGACTGTAATGCTGGAATGTGCCAGTACAGTCATTAAGGGAATGGCAGTGATGGCCAGCAGGGTTCTGGGAGACCTATGGAGCATGGGGGCACCCTTGGGAACAGGAGGGATTCAACGTGGGAGGGCTTCCCTCTAACCAGGGAAAGGTATCCACACTTGGCACTGCAAAGCCATGGCTGACCTGACCCAGGACCACAGAGGTCCTCTCTAACCAATACCTCCATAATTCTGCAACTTCTCTAACCCTCTAGTTACACATTGTGACAATGCTGTATTTCTTATTTGAGAGTAGAATTTACCTAAAAAAATCAAACTGAAAGAGAAGCTTGCATCTGCAGCAAAACATTGAAAAGTTGGTCATGCCACCATAATCATGTTTACAGTTATCATCTATCATTATAATAAATAAAATGGGATACCGTTCTTCCTTACAAAAAAACCTTCAACCATGTAATTACAAACATTATTGTATGTCCACTACAATTACACTTAATTGACAAAGCAGTAATAATACACTAGCCAAAACTGATGATATTTCTGTTAATGTTCACGTAAGCCTAAGTGATATTTTATTTGTTTTGAATCTCTCATTTCCTGTTCTAGAACTGCTTTTAAAGACTCTCTTTTGGTGATTATAAATGCTTTTGGAATTATTTGGTAGTTCTCCAGGTTATGCCTTACCTCCTTCAGCAGGACAATTAATATGCTTGTGTTTTTTTTCTTTAAATGCAGAGCAAGGTGGGGTAACAAAGAAAGTACTCTCAGCCTTAAAACGACCTTTAGATTTTGCAGGCAGAACAGTTACTTTGTATTTGCATGAAAATGACAGATCCTTCAGAATAATGTAGTTTTCCTACAATAAGAAAAACAAAAAGATCACATGCTGCAAATAGAGCCCAAGGAAAAAAAGGAAAAAAATGAACAAATTGAAAAATAACCTTGGCAAAAGATGAAAGTTTTCTCAAAAGAAGAATTTTCCCGGATGCTTAACACATGCCAATGTGGTTTTAACTCAGAGAAGAAAGTAAGTATTGTCAATGTTATGATTATTTTCAGTAGTAAAATATATTAGCATGGTATTTAAATATGTCCTTCAATTCTACACAGTTCCTTCAACACCCTGCATCAAAGCAACTGACTTCTAATAATTAGAACAGTCTCCATGAATGATGGCAGTGGGGGGAGCAATGTGAGGATATAAATGCTAATCAAATTAAATAAATGTAAGAAAGCTGAGTTAAGCTGCTATAAATGACAGGCTTCATCTATGTTTAACTTTTTAAAAGCACATTTAAAGTTCAGCATAGCATTATGGATGCATATTTTTCCACTTGAGTACATTAAGTACTTCTATATTCTTATCACGAAGAAAAACTCCACAGCTACATACAAAGCACAAGTCTCTATTTAAGGACAATGAGCGGAGAATAAAACTTTACACAAAGTATAAGTGTCCTGCTAAATTCTTACTGTTGTCTGAAGTACTTTTGAAAATTACAGTCTGAAAGCTTTAGCACAAATCATATACAGAAAAAAATGGTTGGTTGGTTTTTATCCTGGAAAAATCTCTAATAATATGTTACTGGCTAAGGTCAAAAGTCTTTCACTACCTTTTAGATCTTTAATTCCCTTCAGAATCACCAACTTCCTATGTCCTTCTGCATAACTCCCTCTTTTTTCTAATTGCAAATTAGTCTAACCTTCACCTGGAAGGTCATTTTCTAAGGGACATATGGATTGGGCTGAGACTGGACTCCCTGCCTTCAACCTGCTGGGGGAGTGGTCCAACAGGTTTGATGGCTCCTTAAAATTGTGACAGGACTATTTTTATTTATTGTGACAGATTGGATGAATTACCATAAAATGACTGGAAATAAGGAAAAAAGGCAGTAAGTTCATTGATCCCACAATGCACTAGGACAGATGTCCAAACAGTCTTTCCTGACCTCTAGTGCAAACGAACTTCTTAAATGTTAAATTTCTCCTCTCCAATGTGCATATCTTGAAATAGTGCAAATGATCATAACATTATGTCAAAACCATTTTTTAAATCTACCTCTAATATGTGCTTTGCTGACTCCAAGGAACAGTAAATCTTACAAGCTAACACCATCCTGTGTGAGAAATTATGTCTTTTGATTTACTATTTTACATGCCATTAACTCCCCTGCATTGATGGGGTAGTACAGATCAGGGTAAGAAGGAGAGGTGAATTGTGATTTTGTCCATTCTGCATAACACACTAAATCAATTTTGATGGACCAATCACATTACTCTGTTGTTCAAAAAATGTGTTACAGAAACAGATGACACTAGATTGCCAACAAATTGAGAACGAAGTACTGCCACTGCAATATATATATTTGGGCTGACAAGTACTTACATGGAACTTTTCTCCCCATATGATATCTGTCCAACTTTCAGATTTAATATCTAGTATTTGTCACCTACAGTTCTTCTTTTCTTATCTATTATTCTCCTCAGGGAGAATAATCACCTGAAACTCACCTGCATGTCTAAAAGAAAACATGGTTTATTAATTACTACTATTACTATTCAGTATTTGCACTGTGCTAAAGTCCTACATTATTAACTGCAGATAAAGCTCCATGTTCTATCTGATGTAGAAACATATACAAGTACTTAGTTAAGTACTTATTTTCTGAATAACAGCAAAAACAAATAAAATATTTTAGGCTAGTGTGAATTTAGGAAATCCAAGCAATCCAGTACCTGTCTGATACATAATTTTTATCTTTTTCCTAAAGAGGAACATAAAAAAGAAAGCATATTTACTGATCTATGAATCAAGATATAACAAATATTGTGTTATGTTACAGAACCATCCTTTCTCTTGCTGCCTAGGAACTGCTCAGGGTGGATCAGAGGGCTGAATGGAGACTTACATAAGTCAGCTCAGTTACTTTCCTCAGTCCTTTGGTGTCGTTGTGTGCACAGGACTCCAGTAACCAGTGGACTTGGAATTGATTCATGCTGATATCTAAACAATATAAAAAGAGAGGAAAAGACATATATTATAAATATGTTTTCACCAAAAGACGTATCTATTCACCATTGCAACTCTTCTGGCTTCTCTGGATAAAAACAGAAGGACTTTTAAGTATTGTAGAGTTGGTGATTCCTCACTAAGCAATATTCAATATAATGGAGAAAATATTACACACCAATGTAATTTAAACCTTGTATCAGTGAAAGCAGATAAAATAGAGAAAATTTCATTTTCAGATATGTTACTGCTTACATAAACTGCTTACCTTAAAAAAAAGGGAATTTAAATTGAGCATTATTTAAAAAAAAAATCACAGTGCTTCTACTTCTAATCATCCTGCAGATACTGGGACTTACTTGGTGTCAACTGCCTGACTGTTTATATTGTTACAGCATTGCAATGCTGCTGCCTGGCACCGCTTGAGAAATCTGTGCCTGAAGATATTTGAAAATGCCTGTAAATCCCCAAGCTTTCTTCTTTTAGGATACACCATAAAACCTGTTCAGTATCTGTCCAAATAAAATTCTAGTCTTGACTCCTACAAGTAATACTGAAGGCTTAAGTTTACTCCCATTTAAATCAATGACAAAACTTGCTGCAGTATCAACAGTATAAGCTTTCAATTTATTTTCAGCTCTTCTAGCTTTTTGTCTAATAATGCTTGAATAAGGAAGCAAAAAAAAGAGCAAAAAAAGAACTGACAAAAGAAGGAAAACTCATTAGGTAGTGCGAGTCGTTCCTGACATTTTTCTGGATTTCATTCTCTATACAGGGGATGTAAAATTATGTCTGTTATTATTAATTAGCTTGGTATGACAGAGCCACTAATATGCCTGACTGGGTTTCAGGAGGGAAAACAATTATCTCAGATGCCTTAAGGGCTGATCTGGTATTAGACTGCTATGAGCAGTTTGGATGCAGAAGAAAAGGATTGTAAACGAAAGAAAAAATTACTAGTGTAGGAAAGTAGCTGAAAGGGCTCCTTGAAATAATCTTTTGCAGTAGCTATACTTCATAACAATATGTATGCTAATTATTTTTGCAATTTCTTTGGAAGCAATATTTATTTCAGAAAGAAATCTATTAAAAATACATTTCCTGCTTTTGATTGTTCCCTCATTTAAAATAAATAAAGAAATGGATGTGCTTTTGCTTGTCTCTTCAAGTTTTCTCACTTGATGTGCCTATTGCATGAAGACACAAGAACTCACGGTGCATTTTTAAGTAGGTTTCATCTGATTTCATCTCTTTCAGTTCACTCCATTATTGAGTATCACCTGCTAGATGATCTTTAAGGGCTCTTCTGACCCAAACCATTCTATTGTTCTCTGATTATTTTAAACTATCTTCATGGGTGGACTGCTCTTTGCAAGCTACAAAATGTGTATTTTCACTTGTAATACTTTTCACTTGAAATCTATAAATAAATCATTCTCCTTTGTCTAAATATTTACACAAACCAATAAACCTTGTAATTGTCCAGCGGTCAGGGACTGGATCATACACATCCCGCAGGTAGGTCAGAAAATACCACTACATGGGCAACTGGGAAGAGAACAAACCCAAGCATCAAGAACTTACAATATCTCAGAACTCAGATATATTGGTATAGAGGTTTACTAGGCCTCTATTCAGAAATGTAATTCCTAATTTTACTTGAGGCAATGAAACAAACTTGAATCTTAAACTCTGATAACAATCTATACTGAAAAGGAGGATTTTTTTTTTCTTTTCAGTGAGTGTGTAATTAAAGGTTATCTGAAAGGAGTTTTAGGATCAAATCTACAAGTACATCAACAGTTTATAAACTGGAAGGCATCATGGCAACCACCAAGACTAAAACTTCTTCATTTCTCACCTCCATATTTATGATTGCTTTTATCTAAAAGAATGGAAGATATGCAGGTTAAATGCCATGTGTTAAAAAAGAGGAGTGTAAAAACAATTCATAAAAAAACCATCCCAATTTTCTCTTTTTAAAGAATCTATCCTGTCAGTGTCCAAAGTCTAATATAATGCAATACAACAGAATAAAGTATGAAATACAATAAGGAAGAGGCTCCTGCTTGAGACAGGAACTTTTTTAAAAACAGGGAAAGGTGGGACCTTTTGTGATTAAATAAAGCTAAAAGCCTGAAAAACTCAAAGTGTATATGCATGTATGAAGTATGCATATGAAATAACAAGATTGTTTTAGAAATTACCTTTAATATTTTTAAAAGGATGAAAAATTCATTAAATTATATAAAAAGCCCAATAAGAAATTGAGAAAAATGATGAAAATACACCTCTGTCTTACAAAGATATGAGATCATGACTCTAGAGTTTTGTGAAGCATTACACAGCTGATTTTGTGTACATGCAAAAGAAAAGCTTTTCCCAGCCCCCTTTTCAGCAATGCACACTATCTTAGCCAGATCACTACCATCAATTTTACTTAGACTTTTGGATTTAGCTGTGCAGTGCCCACTGAGGGAAAGGTACTGGATCAGCTGCTCAAGCTGCATCCAGCTGAACGTCAGCCACTGCCACCAGAGCCAAGGGTTCTGGAGCGAGCTCAGCTAAGTTAACACACTGAGCACACAGCCACAGCTTTTCCCCAAAAAGTCATTAAAGTAGTTAATATGAACAGGATATTCATTACCTAATGGGACTGATTTTGGACAGCTTTATCAGAAAACACAGCTATTCCTTCTAAAATAAGTACAAAACACTGTCAAAAAATTGCCAAACTGCTTCAGTCTGCTTCCTTGGTATTTCAGATGTCACAGTATCAATCTCCTTCTGAATATCTGGAGTTTTCTTGATGCTAAATTTTCAGTTTTAAGTTTTTATAAATCTTTTTGACTTCAATGTTCTCATGGTTAGAATGTCTATCATTTGATACTAGAAATAGTGATGCTTACACAAACAGCAAGCATTGGTATTTTCCAGAACTCAAAGTATTTGTATAGAAACACTGAACTTAAAGGAAATAGTAAGTACTAGCACTCATTTGAGCAACTCTAAACTTGTGAAATTAGTCAACAGAGGGCTTATTCAAATAATTACATTAATTTTAAATTAATATAAATTTTAAAAATAAAGAGAAAAAAACAAACAAACAAACAAAAAACAACAACAACAACAACAACAAAAATACAACGCAATCCAGAGCAATTACTTAAAAATCTCTTAATGATACTGACATGGAAATTATCTCCAGATGCCCAAGCTGAAGATTTTTAGGTCTGTAAGACAAATGCACATAACTCATCTTTTCAAATAAACTAATAGTTGATGTTAATTACTTTGACTGTGATTTTTAAAGTAGATTTTGTGAAGTATAAATTGAGTTTCTAGACCTAAGAAAAATGTCGATACAGATACCACACGATTATGTTCTTAAAATCCCATGTATGTTTAGCTCTTTTGCTCAACAAGGGTATGCAGCTAAATTTGTTGGACAGAAATCTTACCCTCTAATTAGAAATGGATGGATCAGGGAATGCTGTAAAGCATGGGTGTTTTTTTAATTTACCCCAAAATGCCTCTATTTTCACATGAATATCTCCACAAAGCTCTCTATCAAT
This sequence comes from Aegithalos caudatus, assembly GCA_013389925.1. Lineage (NCBI taxonomy): Eukaryota > Metazoa > Chordata > Aves > Passeriformes > Aegithalidae > Aegithalos > Aegithalos caudatus. Next base: position 24,424 of record WEIU01010351.1, read on the forward strand.
AGTGTTTAGAAAGATGTTCTTCTGATCACCAGATTTTTGTGCTTTCTCCCCCTCTCCAACTTAAACATTTTAGTTCCATTTTAATAAAAAGAAATAAATATATTTCTGATTTTTCTGGATGGAAAATGTGCATTTATTCTATATCTTCAAGCTGTAAAAACAGCACAAAATTCTACTTATGCCATTGCCAACTACATGTGTTTGCCACTTGGAAAATTTCAGGTTCATATGCACAATTTAAGCACCTTAACGTGATGAACCTCAACATAGCCTAAGCTATGGCTGCACAATGGTTAGTAGGAATACCCTGGGCTAAAACACCTCCCCACAGAATTTAACGCTCTGAGTATCACTCAGAAAAATAATCCAACAAAATGCCAGGTAATTCTGCAAGTTCTCCTAGATAGAACTTCTGGTTTAAATGGTTCTACAGTTTATTTAAAATAAACTAGTTTTTAAGGGTTTTTTATTTTCTTTTTCTCATCTTTTTCAAACTCTTCTGCATTTCTGGTTTGTACAAATACATTACTGCCAACCCTGTGAATATTTTCATCTAATGTGGTTTCTATTTTTTTTAACCATGCTATTGCAGACAGCTACTTTCTTTGCCTCAAGTACTTTTTTCTCCTTTATATTACAGTCACTGTTCCAGGAGATATGATATGACTATCCTTATGACAGTCTCTGCCAAATTGACTATCATAAGGAGCTGAAGCTTTGTAGATGAAAAACTGGCATTACATGGACATAACAGCAGTGAAATTTGCTCATGCAGTCCAACACCATCAATATGGAGCAACCCCAAGAATCCAGGTAAACAAAGGTATTTATTTCTTTGCATCTTGTGGTCCACAGCAAGAAAATTGGAGCAGATTGTTTTGGGAACTGGGGCAAGTTCTGCTACTGGTTTGCTTGAGGTCTTTAGGTAAAGTGCTTCATGGCTCCTTATCTCTGCTCCACCCCTGTCAAGAGGTGAAAATGATAATGGAGTGTGTTGTAAAAGTATTTCACCTCTTGCATGTCATTCTGATGTTGGTCTGTACTATTTGGTACTAAAATGCCAATTAATACCAGCTGTGACAGCACTATTATGTAGGCAACCAAATTACAAAAACGTATTAGAAGGAAAATCAAATGGGATTTGCTGGAAAACAAGGTTTCACAGCAGACATGTTCAACAACAGCAGTTCAAATTAAGGTTTAATTACAATAAAAATGTCTGGCATCAATAAACACAGTAACATCAAGTCTATTTCTGCATCGTGACAGGATTGAAAGTAATTAACATGCAGTGTCTGATAGATTTTCCCATTAGAATAAAATCCACTATAAAAGTAAATATTATAAAATAAGACATATGAAAACCTTTACCTGCTAGCATTAAATTAGTAATTTAATACAAATAACTAGCTGTGAAATTAGTATTTCAGTAAAAAAAAGAAAGAATGTTCTGCATTTTTTGTCAAGATACCTCAACAAACTGAATCCCTCCAAAAATATATACCTATAATTAATATGCTAACTGTATGTCAAAAGGAATTGTTATCAAGGCTTGGAAGATAATGAGCCATATGTAAACCCACTGTCTTCATTCAAAACTAAATTTTCTTTAAACAGAATGCCATAAGGAGGATGACATATCTCTGAAACTATTCAGTAAGAAAATTGTTGAAATCATTTGTTTTGTGTGCAGCTCAACCTTTAAATTATATATTTTTAGATCTGATATTTCATATAGCAAACCAAAATGATTTTTTGTGATTGGCCACATGTTTTTTGTTTTTCTTTGCATACTGGGTGGGATTGTTCTTGTAAGCTTCTAAGCACACAGACCATTATTCAACAAAGCACTTAGGCATATGAACAGTCGTGTTAACTTCAATAGTTAGGGGTAGCTGAAGGATCAGTCCAGAAAGTTCAGAACATAGCAAGATCAAGACACTAATGACCATCAAAACTACAGACTTGGACACATCTTTGATGGTCTTAGACTAGTAGGAATAAAGAAATATTAAAAAAATTAGGTAATTTTCCTTCTGGATCATGTGTCTTGCAGCATTACTACTCTAAAAATAGACTAGAGCAAGGGGAAAATATTTTATATTTAATATCACAAAACAGGACAGAATCTGCTCAGGGCACATGAAGTACATGTCTCAGTATGTACAAGCTTGATTAATTGATTCTACTGTAAAGTCATAGCATGATTTTTCAGAGCTCTGTACAAATCCTGTGTCAGCATACTGTCCAGGAAAAAAATACTTACCTCACTGTATTGAATGACAAAGCTGTAGCAATGATAAATGGTGAAATTACTGATGCCTTACATAAACTAAAAGATATTATCAACTCTGAAGTGTTCAAAGATTTGTACAAGTCAAAGGCTTCCTGAAGAAATGTTCCTGCTCTTTCTCCTCCCAGTGTGTAACCCTCCTTGCAGCTGAGCACCTACTACAACCCAGCACTGATTCCAACCCACCACTCCAGCAGGAGGATGAGCAGCAGTGTCTGCTCTGCAGCAGCACCTGTCTGCATTTCCACACCACAAACTAGAAAGCAAATATTTGAGATAGAATACAATGAAGTGTCTGCTGCTGTCTCAGGCTCGTGTTCATCTGTTTATTGGACAAACATTGTTTGTCCATGTCTGCACAGACATCTAATATATGCAGTTTTCCATCAGTTCTTTTTTCTGATGAAACTCAGTTGCTGGAGAGGTCCTGAAAAATATGCAGGGAAGACTGAAATATGGGCAAAATCCAAGAGAACAAATGAAGCAGTAAAGTAATAGCATGAAGCAGTGTTATTTACTACTAGTTCCTTCAGTTTTGAAGACACGATTTGTGTGATGTGATTCACATGGTATTTATTACATTTAAATAAGAGCATGACAGAAGATCAGTTTGGGAAGGGATACTTCAGTGTACTGCAGAGAAGCAAAATATGATCTCAGTCAGTACTAGATCATAACATTTATTTATTTCTTCATAACATTTATTTATTTCTTCATATATTTGTTCATGAGCCATTGTATTACTCTGGTTCATGGTGTCCAACATTCAGAATCTGAAGCTAATGATAGGACAAGAAGTAGTAATATAATAACAAGTGCTATTTTACTTATGGTAGAGTAGCAAATGCAAAATGAGGTAAACACAATTTACCTTCACCTAATGTTAAAATGCTGTATTGATGCATTGCAAGTGTCTCTGCACTCCCCTTTTCCCTGTAAAAACTACTTGTTTTGTCACAGGCATTTTAGGTAAGTTCTCTTGAAAAAAATTAAATTATAACAGCTCCATCTCTTTTGCTTCCTCTGCATTGATTCACCTGATGGTGTAAAAAAAAAATTCAAAGTTTTATTTCGGTTATGAAATTCATGGTACTCGTGACACCTCTTGAGGAAAAAAGCTTTTTAATAATCACCTATTCAAGCAGTATGTTTAAAAATAACACCAAAACCTTCAGCTGACATTTAAACTGCACTCAACAAACAATTCTTAGCAAGACAAACTGTACTGTTTCCTGCTCTTACATGGAATATAAGCAGTTTTGATTACATCACAAAGATTTCATTTCTCACATTATGCCATTTAAAACAAACTTTCTTTCTATAGAACACATTCTTTGTAGAATAGAACATAATGTAATTCTTTGTGTAATATAAACCTTTCCAAAAATTAAATTAAGAATTACTGTGTACTTTAAAAACAGGTCTGAGACACAGTATTTTTGTCCATATCTAGACCTAGGAAGCCTCAAGGTTTGCAGATGTTTATATTGAAGGATTTAAGCCTGGGATCATCTCTAAGCCGGATTACTTCTACCCTTACTTATTTTCCCACACACAACATCCTATACAAAGTCAGTTCAACAGTATCTCATTCTGGTTTTCCATTACAAGGAAATTTGCCTCTTGTAAGCTCCAAGTCTCACAATAGCTGCTTGTAGCCTGAATAGAGGCTTTTTACATTACTCCCTCTTAGCCAGATTTTCAAAGTTAGCTAGGCATCCCAGACCTGAATTTAATGAAAAAGAAAAAAACCCAAACAAACAAGTCCAAGGCTCACTAAGGTTATACACTGAAAATGTCACCAGGTACTCTACCATTCACTTTTGCCTTCGGTGTAACTTTGAGAAATATGGACAATAATTTAGACAAACAGACTATAAGGAGGGTAAATTCACTATATTTAGGGTAAGTAATCTTGGAATCCTTCCCAGTTCCAGAGTAAAAGTACAGACTCATTGTTCCCCTAATTCCACAGTGGGAAGAGACATAGGGATGCACCAGTTACTCCTTTCTCTCTCAGACCTCATGCAAAAGCCATACATGGGTGGGTTTGCACACATGTATGGTGATACATAGAGTTCCAAAACAGAACTTCCCTGAAATGCACTATGGAATGCCATACCAGGATGTTGCTTTGTGGAACTGGTATTCAAAAGGTTTACAGCATTAATATGCAGTTTCTAAATCTGCAGTTAAAGATTGACATGTCTACAAGAAATAGAACAGAGCAAAACCAGGTTAAATATCTATAAAATCATGTGTGTACAGGCAAAGTAAACAGAGCAAGAATTAGGATTCATATAAATGTAGAAGAATTGGCTTCAAAACAAAACAAAACAAAAAAGTGGTTCTACATAGAACAAGCAGTGGAACTCCATTGCTCAGGATGTTTCAGATGCCCTGAAACTTGGTGACCCTCATAGGACACTGGATATTATTGTGAAGACAAATGCAACAGAAGTGAATAAATACAGTTAAATTACATTGGGCTCAGGAATTTTGACTACCTAGAAATTGTCTGAAGTTGGGACAATAATATGCAAAAATACCATTATCCTCTTGCCCTATTCTTATGTTCCTTTTGGATTTGCTTTTGGCCACTGCCAAGAACACAACACCTGTTGGGTAGGACCTTTGGACTAGACTACCATGGGTATTTTTTGCATCCAGTTTATGGTCACAGGAGCAAAAGAAACTGATATTAGCAACTTACTATAAAACAGGTGCATATATGGGTCATCTTAAAAATTAGATTAAAATTTCACTTTCAGATACCTGGTTTTTTGTTTCCTTCCCTCCAACTGTAGCTATTCCTTCAAATAGTCCAGTTCCTTTCCCCTCTTTGTACTGTTTGTGCAACTAGTTTTATGGCCACTGTATAAACCAGCTAATTAAAAATACAGATTAAAAAGAGGGACGTGGAGGAAAATTGACCCAGTTTACAAGAGGACACTCATTAGTTTAAACCACCTTCACCATAAGCATGATGACTCCCTGCTGATAGGTTAACCTCCCCTGGATCATAAGATCAAAGCTTTATCCAGAACTTAGGCAGGCTTAGAGAGCACTCATAAGCAGTTATTAGCCCATAGCTCATGAGAAGCATCTTGTAAACTGCTGAACCTCAGTACCTTTCAGTCCCAGTAGGGATGGTAGGATTGCTGCAGGTATGACAGTGTAAGCCTGTGAGACAGAGCTTTGAGTTAATATGACCTAGTGATACAGTTTGGGGAAAGGAGAGGAGGAGCTCAGCTGGCCAGATCATGGTGCTAACAGTGTCAGGGTTGTGGGTTTGATTCCCATAAGGGCCATTCACTCAAGAGTTGGACTCAATGATCCTTCTGGCTCCCCTCCAACCCAGAATATTCTGTGATTCCATATTTGGATGGCAAAAAGCTTGCCATTTTATCCCTCAGTTANGTTGTGGTAATACTCAGAGAGTAATTAGAAATATAGAAAATTGTACTAGTCAGACATAGACATATTGAAGGTACATAAAGATGCTGCTTTTGAAAATGTATTTTTTCCTGAAGAATTAAAAATCAGGCAAGAGTTTATTTGTTAGTTGGCTGGTTAATTTTTTCAGTGCCTTCAAGTGGATTAAGCCTTGATAAATCATTTTGCAATGGAATATTGAATGTGTAACTGGACTCTTATGCATTCCACCTAATGACAGTCTATATTTGGACTTAACTCATGGACCAGGTAATTTGCAATTACATTTCTACTTAAACTTTTAATGTAAGTTCAAAAGAAATCAAGCTTAAATTTCTATCACTTACTGAATTTAAAAATAAAAATACTTCTTTTAAATGCATAAATTAAGTCAAATTATTTGACTTTCACAATGACTAAAGGTGTTCTGGAGTATGATTCAGGTCATACTGAGGACTTGTACACAGCCCACACTACATAAATTTTAAAATTAAGTAATAAATGGTTTAAATGTACAAAGTGTACAAATGTACAAACCAATCCAGTACAGCCTTCAGCAAACATCAGTGGGTGCCTGTTAAGTAAAATCAGTGTTCTGTGCTGTCTGTGCTCTGGGAACACAGTGGGTAGCTCTGATTTGACTTGTGATTATTTGATTTCCTGGCAGACTTTGAATCAATTCCAATTACATTCCTGAGACTAGCAGTTGAACAAACTTGCCTCTAAATCTCTCATACCAAGAGCTTTAACCATCTACCCTGAAAGATATGGAGGTTTGGAAGCAAGGGCAAGGCAACAAGTAATGGGTTTCTGTTCTGCCTGTGAAAGCATGAAGAAATGCAGTAAACTGTGCCTTTGAAAAGACTTTCCAATATTGTCCCATTTGCAGGGAAGATGGCACTGAGGTTGCCACCACTGTAAATGTAACTTTAAAACTTTATAACTGACCCTACTAATCAATTGCAGAGTATTTGAGAATTTGAAAACCATCTGCTCTACCAAATTCTATTATTTGTGGTTGATGTTTTTCATGACTCCCACCAGTAACATTTTAAGTATTGTAAGTATTTCACATTTGGACAGAAACCAGAGTCCTATAGGCACTTCATAAAGTAAAGGAAGCAGAACCGGAGCAGATGCTCCCCTTTACATCCTTTTGAAAAAGGCAAAGAGATTTTTCCCTGAAACTACATTAAGACAAAGTAAAGGGGAAAGACAAAGTTAGGGAGGTTTAGGGACCACACAGATATTTCCTTTAACTCCAGAATAATTTCCCATGATAATTAAACCTTACAGCATTACCTATCTCCCCAGGCAGGAGGCTGTGGAAGCCTATTATAAACAGGCATCTGAGTCAGGAGTAGCACATGTGGAAAAGCAAATTCTGTAATATCTACCAGTACATGTTTAAAGGGGTGATCTAGTTGAAGGGTCCTGTGCTTAGAGCCAGCTTTACTAATTAATTCCCTAAGTACTAATGCACATTATGCATACCCACACAATCAGCCACTGCTGAGACTAAGTCCCTGTATTCTCATGGAAGTCTGAGGGCAATATATTAGTGTATACTGTAATTAACAGACACGTCATTTTGTTGAAAGAACCATCTGGACCATAGTGATATCTTGAAGTACAAGTATTTTACTGCTTCAATATCAAAAATTAGAATATGGCCAGCTGCTCAAACACTAATCTGCCCAACACAACAGCTAGTACCAAACTAAATAATGCTTTAGTGTTAAGCAAGTACTATGGAATTCTTTAGAGTAAGAGCTGGAAACTCCAACTGCCAATGAAGGATTTCTTTACCTTCAATGGCTCTACTTCCATGAGAAAGGGGCATTTGATATGTGTTATCAATGGGAAAGCTTTCATTTCAAAACCTGCCATATGAAATACCTAATTGCAAACAAAGAGTCAGCACACACAGTCAGTTCATTTATGTCCCTGAACTAAGTGAAAGTTAATTTTGTTTTCCTAAGATCTGGGTTTAAAAGCATTTGTGTTAACTCTCTATTTGCTTTGCCATACCTTGCATTTTATTTTTCTCTGTCATTTAACTCATTATTCTTGTTTGGTTGATTTACTGGACAATGGAGGAATCTCTGCCTCTCCCTGCCTTAAGTATTCTTTTTTTCTTCTGCTTTAGAATTTACAGAACCACAAAGAAAGAAGCTTGAAGCCAAGTCTTAATGCATTTTAAATATTTGTCCTTTTAAACAAAACCAAGAGGCAAATATATTGATTTTAAATATCTAGAAGTACTTAAAATGTTTAATTTAAACAGGGGGAAGTAAATGCATATCGACTGAATTCAAAGACAAGGAAACTAAAGCTTTACCTGTGCAAAGAGAGTTGTATTATACTCAAGTAACAGGCACTGAGAAAATGGTAGTAAAGACTTGTAAATGGTAGTAAATGACTTAGGAAATATTGTTGTGTCAAGTGTTTAGGAAAGAAATTACATTCTGATATTTTAGTGCATTATAATTATTGAAGCAAGTAATGATAATTGATTCAGAGTTTATAAAGGTGGGATTTTTTTCTTTCTGCAGGCAAAATTTTATTTTCATACATAGATTTCTTGAAACTTGGAAGCTTTTCAGCAAAGTCCAACACTCAGCTCTCCAATTGCCCAACCACTGCAAAACAGAGAAAACTGAAGCACTTTTTATTTTCACACTTTCAGTCTTGATTACTGCATAATATACTGAGGTTCTTAATCATCCAAAGTATCTAATCCCTTTAAATAGATGTTTCAGAATGCATCCATTTTTGGTAATGGATGGTACTCTGTGACCTCAGCACCAAGGAGTGATCTGTTTAATTTGATTTCACTATTTGACGATTTCTAATTTCACACACCAAGATGGCCAAAATATCTGGCCATGGAACACGTTCTACTTTTCATTTACAAAAGGGGGATTCATGCTGTTTAAGGAATGTACTCTTTCTCTAATCCCAGGCCTAAATGAAAGGCAGCAAGGAAAAGACATTTTTTTCCTTCAGAAAGAAGCTATTGTTTTCATATGCAACATGCTTTTGGACGACTGTGTGCATCATGTGCATTTGCTAAGTACCTTGTACTGCTTGAAGTGTGGAGGTATTTTTGCTAGCATACATCCTGAAGTGATTATTGTCATCATACCAAAGCATGCAAACTGAAAGATTATTTCAGAAACAGCTTTGTTTCAATGTGAAGTCCAGATTCTACATTCCATTCATGCCTTATGCTTACTAAAGTTAATGGGACTTAAGAAATGACACTTGAAGAACAGGCCCAGGAAAGTCTTTCCTGCTTACCAAATTGTGGCACATTATGATGTACATATGTGGAAATCCATCCCCTTGCTCAGACTTTTATTCAAACACTGTGTTCAGTTTCTGAGTACAGATATGCAGTCACTCCTTTGCTGTATAACAAAGTCAGTTTGGTAACAGTTTGCAACACCCCCTCTGGTGCAGTTGTTGCACAGGACAGAGGTCTGATGAATTCTGATCAGAAGGATGACATAAAACCAAGAGCTTTGGCCCTGATGTCATCACTGTGTTCTTTTCACTGCCTTCCTAGAGGCTCATCTGCCAAGTTCACTGAGAAATACATCTTCAGTCACAGAAGAACTATCTTTGAATAGTCAAAAGACATCACCATACCTTCTGCAAATCCTAAGGCACATTGCAATAAACTTAAATGGCATCTGCAGACAGGTATTGATGGGGGAAAAATTCCCTATCACTGAAAAAAACAGTGAAAATATCTGTTACACGGCCTTACAGACTGAATAACTTGATTTAACTTCACAGTTAGTTTGACTTTGAGCAGATGGTTGGACCAGCTGACCCCAGAAGTCCCTTCCTGCCCATTTAAATTCTTCTATGATTCAGATCTATATTTAGCTCTTGAGTAAAATGATTCAAAGTCAAAAGCAAAATAGTTTCTCAGCTAAAATGGGACCATTGAAAATAAAGAAATAATCTAAAACAACCTTAGGAGCATGTTTGTGTTTCTTCAAATGATATAAGCAATCCACACAGGTCTTTCCTTCTGTTTCTGTAATCTGTGATATGCTGTGAGGCTACAGTGTGGGGACACAGAAAAAGTTTAGGAGGACATATCTTACTTTAGGAGGAAATTTAAAAAAAAAAATCTCTGGTCTGCATAGAATGGTATGATCAATGAATAAGGAATACAGTGAAAATTTCTGAGCAGTTATTAATATAGAAAAGAAATAACTCTGTTCTTACCAGGAGAAAGATTGATTTTTTAGCAGCTATTAATGTTTTCATTACAGCTAAAAGAAACTATTTCAACATCACAAGGGCAACTGTAGGGTTGAACAAAGCTCAGTAAATTTCAGCCAAGGCAGGATCCTACACCTAGGGAAGAACAACTCTCTGCACCAGTACAGGGTAGGGGCTGGCCTGTAAAACAGCTCTGTGAAGGACCTGTGGGTGCTGGTGCACAACCATCTCTCCATGAGCCAGCAGTGTGTCCTGATGGCCAAGAAGGCCAATGGGATCCTGGGGGGCATTAGGAGGAGCATTGGCAGCAGGGAGCTGATCCCACCCCTCTGCTCAGCCCTGGTGAGGCACATCTGGGGTGCTGTGTGAAGTTCTGGGCTCCTCAGGACAAGAGAGAAGTGGAGCTCCTGGAGCTGGTCCAATGGAGGGCAACAAAGATGATTGAGGGACTGGAGCATTTTTCCTACAGGGAAAGGCTGAGGAAGCTGGTCCCCTTCAGCCTAGAGAAGAGACACTGAGAGGGGATGTTATCAATGCTTACAAATATCTTAAGGATGGGTATCAAAAAGATGGGGCCACAGTCTTAAGTTTAGCCCAGTGACAGGACAAGGGAAAATGTACAGAAACTGAAACAGAGAAACATTCATCTAAATGAGGAAAAATTCCTTTACTTTGAGGGTGACAGGACACTGTAACAGGATGCCCAGAAGGGTTGTGGAGACTCTTTCTCTGCAGATATTTGAAACCTGCCTGGATGTGATCCTGTGCAATCTCCTCTAAGTGAATCTGCTTTACCAGGGAGGTTGGACTAGATCATCTCCAGAGGTCCCTTCCAAACCCAGCCATTCTGTGATTATGTGATGACATACTGGTTTAAATTTTCATCTAAAAAAAGCCCATCAATAATCTAAATAACATCTTTATTTCATCATCTCTGCAACTGTCGGTCTGAATTTCTGAGTCTGTGGAGTTTTCAGCCTGTTAGCAGCTGATTTCTTCTTCCCTTGAGAGAATTCATTCTTCTCAAGGACAATGAATGTAAAAAAGTCTTCTATCTTTTCATAACACATCTAGGTTCTCATACAACCCTCTCACAGGTGTTTTGTCTATTATTTAACCAACGAAGAGAAGTGTTGTCTTTACTGACCAATTATACGGTTCCTTAGCACAACATGTTATAAAAAGACAGTGCAAAATTATAAATAAAGCCCTTCTGATCATTCTTCTACCTGGAGTCAAGCTCTTCATTTCGTGTACAACAGCGACATGCAACCATCTCTTGTTCATGTCATGTAGTCTAACACAGAAAGTCAAAAAAATATTTGAAAACCATACCAGACAAAGCAAAGACTACTACAACCAACTGAAATTTGATCAATTTACAAATGTCCAACATGTTTAAGCTTGAGATGTTTATTTCTTGAATTATGTTTTTATCATGGTAACTCTTATGCTTATCAACCTACTTATTTCACATGGTTTCACACTGGCCTCTTAATTTTTTCTGTTTTAAAGTTATACATTCTCATTTAGGACTATAGAATGGCTGTGTTTCTCCACCAAAAAAAGGTGTTGATTTTTAATAGCAAACGACACAAAAATGAGAACACTAATGTAATCAACAGAGACTTCTGTGCTCACCTACCATGTAGGAGAAAACAGTTCAATTTTTTTTTTTCAGGTACTGTTTGAACTCTGATTACCTAACTCCAATAAAAATAGATGCCATGCCACTGAGTAGGCTCAGGTGAGGTGTCTCTCAGTATTTCCTGTTATAGTTGCTGCACTCTACTACCTCCTACAACTCCCTCAACATGATCTAGTGCAGTTCATAAAGGTGAAAAATGTGTGGGTACAGTTCCCAGCACAGCTGTCTCAGTAACTGCTGTTTTTCATGAAGACAATGTGATTTTCCTGCTGTGTTCCTTGCACAGTCACACAGACCTGCTCTGCAGTAAATTGTTACTAGCAAATTTACAGTACCTCATCCATGCACTACATAATCTCCAAACTCTTGCAATAGCTTATAGAAGCTGCTGGCTTCTCAGGAGCAGGTAATTGGCAATATTTTAGTTCCACACAAGGCAATGGTTCCTGCTGAGTAACTACATGTGCTGTCACTCAGAATACTGATATTTTCTTTTTTAAAAAGAAAAAACAAAAGGTATATGTGATCAACTGCCATATTCTGCCCCTCTTCACACACCTTTGCTATCACTGCTTGTTCTGCAAGAAAAAGAAAGGCATCTTCCACTGCATGTACCTAAACACCCCAGTGTGCTTCAAAGAACTTGCCCCCAGCCCAGGGCCAAAATGGGTTTCTGGGTGTCCCCTTATGGAACTGGATGCACACAGCTCCACACAAGATGAGTCAGCTGTACAGTCAGCAACTCAGCTAGTACATCCCTGGCACAAGGTGACAGCAAGTAAATCCATGTCATTTTTGACAGGTCTGTGACATAGCAGTCCTTGACATTCTCCAATTCTAGAAATTATACCACTTTGAAATCCTCCTACTTCCAAACTATGTGTCACTAAAAGGATGCTGACTACCTTATTTCTTTTTATAGACATTTATAGCCTTTAATACAAATATTACCTCCAGGTATGTAGCAGACAGTGAGATTCAGCTCCAGATTTAGATGGAAACATTTAGGTTTCTATGGTGCAATGCCTCTAGGTTCAATAGCTATGTAATAATACCATTATAAATGGTGGACACCTAGTTCAAGATATCTGTGTTGGAACAAGAATATTGCTACTCTGCTCAGGGTCTTCCCTGCATTAAGTATAACTAACTTTGGCAAACTATTCACAAGGTGAATGTCAGTAGGGGTGCTGGCATTTTGGTCACAGGACACATGATCTTTCTTCTGGCAGCAGGCTGGCAGGAAAACAGCTGCAGCAGGATTGATCGTTCCACTGGGCAGAATCTTGCCTGCAGACTGTGAGTTGCACAACCCTGTCTGACGCCTGTGGGAGACATCATTGTCTCCTCATCTTTGAATCCTGTCCCTCATTTTTTTCAACACAGACTGCCAAGAATAGAACCTCAGCTCACAGAGAGTCATTAGGCATCTCTAAACTTTCCACAAATGAGCTGTCTAGGCTCCCCTCTGTTCTCAGTAAAGAAGAGAGGCATCTCCAGAGAGCAATTCTGCTGCTGTGGGGGATGAATTGCTTCAGAAGTCACCTGCCTTTCTTTTTTAATAGTAAAATGAGCTTGGACAAAGAGTTGACATCTCACTTGCAGAGGCTAAAGTTTAAGTTGATCAGTCCTGACAAAGCTCAGAATATATAAATCTCACTTTAGAGAAAAAGCCCCATATTTTTTGGTAAACTGAATATTCCCGATTAAAATTGCCTCAACTTTTATTTAAACTTTTAATTGTTCCAGCTTTCCATGAAGCAACCAAAAAATGAAATATATTGGTGAAAGAAAAAAAAATCACACAGAACAGCACAGCCAAGACAGCGACAAATATTCAAAATGTGCATGTACTCAGCTGAACCAAAGCTTTCAAGCTTTGGGAAGGAATAAGGATGGATTTGAAAGTAACTGGCATAGCATGACCTGGAAGGTAACCATTCAAAAAGGCAGCCAAAGGATAAGAAGGAAAGCATACATCTCACAATCCGCAATATCCAGTGTGACATATTCTTATGTTACATGGCATAATTGAACATTTATATAGCCTGTCCTCATTCAGGGTGATGCCACATGCATCTAAACCCTAAAGCACTTAAATATTTCTTAAATTCTTTGAAAAATCAAGGAGAAAACATGACTATCCACTCTGTAGACCTTTATTTCAAGCAGAAAATTTTAACAGATTTAATTTAGTGGTAGTGTTACACATGTAGATTGCTTCAAATTAAAAAATTAACAGTGTGAGCACATTTTGAAATAACTGCATATGAACCTGTTATGGCTAAACTGGAGCAAGCTATGTGCTCTTAGAGGAAAAGAAAGGAAAATCCCTTTATTGATTTCTGAATATGAGTTGATGCTTTAAATTAATGTAATTTTCCTTTTGACTGGAGGACTAAACCATAAAATTGTTGCTAAAATCTTTCTGAAAACCAGAAGGATGCAGCCTAGAAGAAAACTAACTTCAAGATGATTTCTGGTTGTGACCAACTATCCATTCTGTTCTAAATCAAGGTGACTGATAACATTTGGCATAAAGCAAAACAGACATATGTTCCTCAAAACTTTTGAGAATAATGCCAAATTCTGCCATTTAAAACTTTACAGAGGTAATTCCTACCAAAATAAAAATTGTCTCAGCTCCGTGAAGATTCAGTGTCCCAATATGACTGACTACAATTTTTGGATAGCTGATTCATGTCATTTCCTTCTTTAAGACACATACACAGACATAACACAAAGAGGAGAGGCAATGTTTCCATCTAATGTGAAGATGAAGGGATGAAAGGATGGGTGTAGGATTCAACTATAAATTACTTGTAAGATTGTGTCAATATTTTACAACTCTGAGATGGATGATAAGAATCCTCCTTAGAGACAATAGCAAAGCAGAATTTAACAAACCTGTCTTCTTCCAGTAGACTTTGACCTGAAGTTGATTGTCCTGATAGAAGGGAGTTCCAATTTTAAGAAAACGAGTGGTTTTCCTTCTTTGAAATGTTGGGTAAGGATCTACCAGTCCTTTCTGTGGTTTCCCAGCAGGTGTCCGTTCCTCTGCAATACACAGAACAATCAGGAAACTATTTAGTTAACTACAGTGCTGTATAATGACTATGCTAGATTTGCTGAAATTCAGAAAATAATAGTATCTTTATTCCAAATGATCTTATTTCTGTTTCTTACCTAAATGAAATAAATATAAAAAATTAACTGTCCATAGTGCTTGAAAAATCACTCATTTGAAAGTCAGTCAAATTTAAAAAGTGACCAAAAAGATAAATATGTTTTTACAGGGAAATGCTTTGTAAAGTTTCTGAAGAGTAATAAGGAAATGGACTGTATTGATATCCACAAGAACAAGAAATGTTAACACAATGATTTTTTTAAACAGGCACAGTATCTATCAGTAGTTCTGTAATACTTCACAGTCCTTATATTCATGCAGTGTTTGAATATGCACAAAATCCAAGGACAGCATTGAATTTAACCCACAGAGTGCCACATTTGGTTACTATATCAAAGTAAATATGGTATGCTATATGAGAACACTGTGGTCAGATTAAATATCTGTCTTGCCCACTTTCCTGTTCCCAATAGTGAATGGTGAATGCCTAGGAAAACATTGCAAGAGCAGAATTTTCTTTCAGCAATTCCCTTGGTGCTGTGTCCCTTGCTTCCAACAAGCAGTTGCAATTGGATTTCCTTCATCAAGCATTTTGTTTGATAAAAATATATTAACACTTAGTAGAATTGACAGTACTTGTAGATACTTTCAGTAGAAAATAAAGAAATTGCACTTTTCATTGCACACTTGCAAATATACTTGATCCAAACAGTGGGATAAGATTATAAACAAAAAAATCAAACCCATATTTAATTCAATATTATACCTAAATTAAAACTAAGAGTCCAGTAATAAGGAAGTGTCAATTAACTGCATACTGAGAGAAAGAAGGAAAGATTCAGGTTTCAATAAATGTCACAAGTAACATATAAACTTGAACATTTTGCCTTATATGCAGCTTCAATTGAAACTCACTTGCTTTAGGGCCAAATTTTACCTTCTTAGCCCTTAGCTGAATCTGATACAATTTTTCATTTTTTTAAAAAATTAAACTACCAAACTTAATGAAATTCTTTCTTAAGGTAACCATAATGTTACTACCTAACATAAATTTAAAAGTTACAGAGAGAAGCACAAACTAAAATTCATTAGCTGTTCCTCAATTTAAATTATTTTAATTTTATTAAATCTTTGCTTTGCTATTCTCTGTCTGCTCCACTTCACAAAAACCAGGACACCAATTTATAATATTTCTATATAAAGATCATGCAAGAATCTTGCTACATTTCCCAGAAGTGAAGCATACAAATATAGTGAGCCAATGCATTTCTGAGTGTGGGGAAATGTAATGCCAGAGGGCTGAGGTCAAAGCTCACAGAGGTGTGTAGGACTAAATTACTGCAGAAGGGTATGGGCTAGCTCTAGTCTGTCAAAAGGATCAGACACCTAAAAACCAGAGCTTAATTCCACACAGAGCAGAGTATCTGACAGTGGGACTTCAGCAAAATTGGCATCTTGCTTCTGGAGTTACTTCCCAAAGGCTATGGAAGTCCCAGAATAAAGACAAGACATGAATGTCCTGTCCTAGAAAATATTTAAGGCTTTTTTTTTGTTTCTTTTTCATCTGCTTCTAAGTATTCTCAAAAGTACATCAAACAGTACTGACTTTGTACCTAACTAACCTGAGTGAGATATAGAAGATGAATGCGCATCTCCTCCAGAGTAGTTTTTACTTGCTTTTCTATGTAGGATATAATCTAGCCATTTAAAAAAAAGTCCAAAAAGGCCTAAATATACCTCACAGCAGAGTGCTCTATCAATTAAAATGTATGATATCAATGGTTTTGTTTCAAAGAATTTTGAATTCTCTACCTCTTGGCTTTTAGAGAAGGGATGCTCAGATTTTTCTATAAACTTACTACTGAAATACTCTAAAACAAGTTCTAGTTGGTACAGGAACTGATTTGCAGTTAAAAATTATTATTTGTACATTTTAAGTTATTTTGCTCATTAAATAAATGGATGCTCATAATTTGAACAGTCAAAATACTTGAAGTATATGAGATTACAAAAATATTGTTCTCAGTATAGTTTCACTCTAGTTTAAAAAAAATGCAACAATTAATGAACCTTTTAGTACAAAAAGGTCACTCCAGTAAAGGAAAATAAACCACAGGGCATTAGAAAGTTTGTACTAATTAGACACAAGTAGCAGACCTTCACTAAAACTACTGATGGTGTGTTTTCTGAAGCAAAACAACCAAGGACAGGGCAGGGTATCCAAGCAAAACTGTGCAAGAAATTTAAATCTAGCTGTGACAGTGATAGGAAAGAAGTACCACTGGAGTGGACAAAAAATGATGAAGCAGCCAAGTCCCATGTGAGGTATTGTATAAATGAACTCCATTTAGTAGAGGATTTATAAGCAATAATTCAGATGTGACCTGCATTATATTCTGAAAACCCCAATGTTTTGAAGAGGGAAAACTGAAAAAAAATCTTCTCCCAGCATAAACCCAGGGGTAATACAGACCAAGAGTCAGAACATTAGTGAGGCCATGGAGAGCTAATACAGCCCTACCAGCAAGAGGATTTCTCACAGTAAGTGTGGAACAGTGCAAAAAATTACATGCTCATATCTCAATTACTCAGCTTCAATTTAGAAGGCTTCTGTTGTATAGAAAATCTTTATTTACTATCATGTTTAAAGATTATGAGGATCTGACATAATGTCAGGAGTACCAATAAAGCATGACAAAGGTCAGTTGACTGATTATCCCTTCTCCCAAGACAGAAACATTTATAAAGCTATTCTAATAATAAAATGAAACTAAGAACTTTTAAAGTTGGCCCATTTTCTCTTTGAGAAGTTGTATATAATGGCATCTAGAACATTCTCCCACTTAGAGGATACAGATCAACCTCAGACAGCTAAAACCCCAGCATTATTTTATTTAACATTATTTTATTTTTTATTATTTTTATTT
>WEIU01010353.1:3643-43962 GCA_013389925.1 Aegithalos caudatus
CCATCATGACTGAATTCAATGGAGCCAGGCATAGCTCAGTTCAGGGGAGAATTTGGCCCCCAGTGCCTCCCTTGAACTTTTTGTTCCAGCCTTCAGGATTCCTACCTGGCTGTGTCTGCAGAGCTCGAAGAGAAAATTTATCCCAAAAGAAGAGAAGAAACAAAATAAAGTAGAATCCAATGCAAAAAATGAGAAAATAAACAAGTATTACATGTTTTAAATATTCCTTTTGTTAGGAAGGGAAAAATCACTGTAATTTGCACTTGTTAAGGAAGCCTGTTGGGCTGGTCTCTGGATCTGTGGGCAGCGAACTCTCTCCTTTGCAAACTATTGGCCTTTCTTTTTTTCCAACCTTGTGAAGAAGTTAACAAAGAAGAGCCAGTTTGGGTGAAATTTGTGGAAAACAAGCAAATACCTTCCAGACACACTGTATAGGAAGCACCAAGCTTTAATATTACTGCAACATGGGAAGAGTTTGTGAAATTTGTGGCTCAAAACCTCCTTCCATCTACATTGTCTCACTCATCCATTGAAACCTGTAGCCTGAGAACTTGTTTAGACTGGAGTGAGCTGGACAGCCCAAATGATGACACATTTGTAAGGACATTTTCACAATGTATTAAATGTAATACATAATACACAAGGTGCCTTGGAAGCTACTTTCTGTTGCGGGAATATTAAAAATAACTGTTTTCCCCTGACATCCTGCTAAGCAATGTTACCATGAGAACATCTCTAACCAAGGAGTTTCACAGGTAAGAACCTGGGTTTTGCAAGCATTATGAGTGCCCCCACAGCCTATCTCTTCTGCCAGGGTAAATGCTGGGTGCTCATCAACTCTCTAACCAGAGTTAGGAGTTGTTGAGCCATCCCCCACATCTCTCAAGAACAATGCATTAGCCTGAGGTCAGAAAGACAAAAATGCTCTTCAATACACAATGCTAATATGATTTTCAGAAAGCCCAAACTGGACCATATGAAAAAAAGATTAATAAAAAACAACTCTAACAGCTGCCAGTCTCAGGCAAAATTCTGGTAGGGATAAAATCCTGACCAAAATGACTGCTTGTGCAAAACAGTAAGCAGAATATCACTAGTGGAGTTGAATCCCTTTTGAAACTGTGGCAGACTGTTTTAGTCATCTCTCTTTCTCAGATGGCAAATATGTTGCTAATTATGTACTGGACTGCACAGCATCCTAGTGAGTAGGAAGCTCAGTTTTCTGACAGCTGCTACTGCACTTTTATGAGATCTTGATCCTCTAGAAGATACTGTGCTGTCTCAGACAGTGATAAAAAAACCTTTTTCTCTGAGAACAAAATCTGAAAAAGAGGAATGAGTTGGGCATTTGGGTTCTTCTCCTCTAACAGATTTCTGAAAACCCTGGGTCTTTCAAATCAACAACCCAAACAGTCATCTTTTCTCAAAAAGGCATATGGTCTCACAGAATAAAGATTTACTCTGTCCCTTCTTGATGGGGGTCATGTTTGCAAAGTGCTTTTGCATTATGTTTAAGGGTAGATTGCAAAGCAAACAGAGCAATTATCCTATCAGCTGAGAGACAAAAACAGATGAGGACACAACACAGGCAGTGGGGATAATAATCATGAGGATTTTGGCAAGTGTAATCACACAAATGACGGCTGAAAAACTGAGCAACTCTACCTATCCTAAGAATATTTTTCTAGGGGAAAGAAAGAAGATAGGTAACAGCTGGGATTGATAGAAACTTGGGATAGACAGAACTATTTGCAAGGAATCTGCCCATGAAGAAAAATGAGGCATATTGGAGGATCAAGATAAAAAGACTTTTCAAAATCTTAAACTGAAGAAAGTTTTTGGACTCTTCACCTCCCTAAATTGTTATTCTTTTTCCTGTAAGAACATGTAACACTACCACAACTCCACTGTAACTTGAAATTAACTCAAATAAGAATAAAAACTCTCGAAACAGTATCTGACTTTAAATGAGTTCACAAAGTAATTTTCATCTTAAGCAACTGAATACATCCATGATTACCCTCACTACAGGTTTTGATAACCCATCACTACATAAAAAAATACTCCAATGTCAAAAGCCAATTAATAATTGTCTTTTGTCTTATAATTGTCTTATCTTGTTTGGTTAGATTCAAAGATAAAACAGTGAAAGTTGGGCACACTCTGTATGCATTTTATTTAATTCTTTTATTATTGAGTGAATTGTACTTCTTAATTTGAGTTTTACACACTGCAAACCATGTATTTCATAGAGAATTTTGCCTCAGAATCATACAAAATTTTGTCTTAGAAAATCAGTTAAAATGATCCTTTCAGGTTTAAAGCCATTTATCCTTCAACCTCACTCTTTAAAAAACCAAGACCTAGAATAGTCACTGCTTAGTTATTAATAATATCAAGCTAATGATAATGGCTTTTAACTCATAACCAGCACATAAATTAAGCAGTTTCAGGGCTGCTAATTTTTTGTTTTGTTTTGTTTCTTTTGGTCAAAGTTCATCTCCATCTCTTAGCTTTCAGAGTTACATTAGTTTATGAGAACTCAGGGGACTATTCAGAAAGTTTCTCTCATAATTAGCAACAAGAAGTTAGTAATTAAAGTCAAAATACACCTTTTAATATTCAGGGAACAGGAAGAGTAAAGAAATAACAAAACTATAAGGAGAAAAAATTACCATTGAAAATACACTTGGGCATAGAATAACAGAATAAAAGACAATAAAACACTGCCACCACAACGTGGCATAAAAAGCAGAAAATGCAAGGCATATAAAAGTTTCTTTAACCTATATCTTCAACAAGATCTTTTTTCCAGTGGAGCTTCAGTTGAACAAATGGCATAAAATTAGCCTTTGGTTGTACAGTATGTTGACCAGGTACTGCTTTCTTACTTGATGGACAACAACAATAAAAATAACATATTCTTGATAGTGCTGGAGAATTTGTTGGTGTGTGCAGCACTAAACACTTGAATTAATAAAGCTGATGACAAAACAAGTGGCTCCAATTGTCAGAATTTCCATAAGTCAAATACAGAGAATCAATACCAAGACATACATTGTCACTTTTCTTAATCATATCTCAACTCTGCTCCCTAAAATCCGATGCCCACATGTACTTGGCTTGGTATAAAGCAAGGAGTAGAATATGACTTTGGAATTGGTGCAGTGGCTGCCTTCAGAACTCTGGCCAGGCACCTGAAGGTCCTTTCCAACTATTTAGAATGGGATGTGACTAACATTCTTAAAAGCTCAGGACTGTAGCCTTCTGAACACACTACAGAGAACTGCCAACATCACACTAGACTGGAGTGCCTCAAAAAGCCTGTTGAAAAATTCTTGGAACTAGTTTTTGAAGTCAGCTACAGTCTTTGTGTGTTGTCTTGGACAATGTGGATACTTCTTCTGCTTAGGTGTTAAAGCCAGGGATATAGAGACCCCAGTTTTGGAGGTCAAAGGAGCCCCAAAGAACCTATTTCAGCCCCTATCATGAGAAGCCATCTTCTAATTTCAGGCCATTTGAATTCTAGTGAAACATCTGCAATAGCACCAAGGAGATAGAGTGATCACCTACTTTAATGTCACTTTGCCTCCCTGTCTCACCTCTAGAATAGGAATCAGTGCATTTTTCTACCTTACCAATACTGGTGAAAGTGGAAGCGCTTTACATGGAAATGAAATCAGATATTTCTTTTCTGGGGAGAAGATAAGGACCTTGAATAGTTAGTATTTTTAAATAAAAGTGTATCATTTAAAAACTTAATTATTTTGGTAGTGAAAAATGCTTATTATACAATTCTAATTAAAAGAAAACAGTTTTCATTATCTTTTGTAACTATACGACATTTATGAGAAAATCAGCAGTAGCAATGGGTTATGCACTTTTAAGCAATTAAATTTCCTACTTGTCTGATTTTGTTAGACTAATCAATTATACCAGGAATTTAATAAAGTGGACAGCTAAAGGAATTTAATCTATTCTCTCTAGAACAAACAAGATTAACAAGATAATGTTCCGATTTGAGAAAAATATTTAAGAGATAAGCTAAATTAGAAAGTGAAAAAGCTTGTGATTCCCAAGCAGCCACATAAATGAAGGAAATAATTTTAAAAACCCACAAAAACACAAACAAACAAAAAACACCCCAAAGGTTAACAGGCAATATAAGAGTAATTTCTTTCCTCATAAAATAATTAACCTTTGGAAAAGGCTTCCTGTCAACACAGAGGCTTTTACTGTGCCATTTAAGAAACTAGGCACATTCCTGAAAAATGAACAATAGGGAACTTAAATAAGTCATTGAAAATAAAGCATCTTGGACATAGTCATTTCCTGTGAAAGAGGTTCTTTGCAGTATAGAAATCAAACAATTCTCTCCATCTCTTGTCAGGGAAAACAAGCTCAAAAAGTATTTTATAAGTAGGGGGAAAGATGAAGCAATTTATTTTAAGTCTCTTCTTTATGCATCCTTTTGTGGTTGGTTTAATTCCAGGACTGTGAATTTTCACTAGATGGATTTGCTCGTTAACTATATGCAGGTCTGAACACTGAAGTCAAATGGATGAAATATTTCTACAATCACTGGCTCCCTTCATATGTGTTGCCCTGCCAAAGTACTATTTTGTAAGGAATACTTGTATATTCTTGTTATTATAATTCTCATTTTTAATGAAATAATGAGAGAAACTCCTACTTTCAAAGCACAATAAATAGGATTTAGGTGCCTAACTCCCTTGGACTCCTCTGACACTTCTGGAAGCAATGTCCTATGGTGAATAATCACCATGATGCAAAATTTAAAAAAAAAAAAAAAAAAAAGTAAGATTTTAATAAATCTATATATCTGGGGGAATGTTTTAAATTCCATAAAGGATATTTATTTTACATGAAGAAAAAATCATGCAGAAAAACCATATTGAAATAGCAGTAAAACACTACTCACTGGTAAAGCATTTCATCTCTGGACAGATGGAAGAGCTGAAAACATTCACCATCTATCTATATGTACATCCACTTGCTCTATATAAGCAACAATTCTACACTGTGTACAGGTTACAGTGATTTCTCCAGGGTGAAATTGACCTTCCTCATCTCACCATATTCTGATAATGACTGGAGTGAGTTTGATATATTGAAACACTCTTGCCTTGATTGTGCTTTTCATTCATTACTAAAGCTGAGAATATTGAAGTTGAAAATAGTGTACATCTTATTAGAAAAATAAGTGGTTGCAGGTAAGAGACAAAAGACTGGCAGCTGACACTGTAATAAACCAATACAGTACCCTATGCTGAAATTCTACAAACCTGGTTCAGAGAAAAAAAAAAGAAATCCATTACATTCACATTTCATAATTATATTTAGAAGATGCCCCAGGACAAAACAACACAGCAGTGAACTATTCATCTTATTTGTAAAAGCCACTGTGTTCAAGTGGAAGCTATGATACTCAAGAAAGGCTGATAAAATGACAAAATATGAACTCCAACATTTGAACAAAATGTCTGTAACCCATCAAGGAAGAACCCATTTCCTACAAAACAGTAGAAAGACTCATGATGCATCTGTCTACATCAGCTTCAGTCCTGCAGCTCTGCTTCAACAGAAAGTACAAGAAAAGTACTTCTGGCAAGGGTTTTCACATGCCTTTGTGTAAACAACAATTTTGGGTATATTGATAATTTTCCCTTTATAAAGGTATACTGTTTGCTATAAAGGTGAGACTTCTGCAAAACCCAAGAGTAGTAGCTGGCCATACAGTATTCGTCAACACTGAGTACACAGTGAGGACCGTAAAAATCAGTTGTGCTGATGTCTGTAAAGTTCTGTCACTTAACTGAGGATCTTTAAATAAGCACAGTGTACAAAAAAAAAAAAAAAAAAAAAAAAAAAAAAAAAAAAAAAAAAAAAAAAGAATATTAAGGAACAGGAAGAATACCCTTAATTAGGGCTACAATGTGGATTTCCATTATAAGGTAAAATTTGTCTCCTATCTCTAGTTCTAAATTTCAGATTCACGAATCATATTGGCCTCAAGATTTGTAGCCTAGGTCACAAGCTGAGGTAGGATTTTTCCACCAAATTTGTAGTAAATCAGAGAAGGAGTTCATGAATTATGAACCTATGAAATAAAGATGTTCACTGTAGTTCAAAAAGTCTCAACTTTTTTTTTTTTTTTTGTCAGTTCATAACCAAAAGAAGTAAATAATAACTGCACAGTGGAAAAGAAGACAGATAAGATTTTATTTAGCAGACTTTTGCAATTGAGGCCTTGTGGCATAGCACAAAAATTGCTCGATAGCCATCACATCAGACACATTATTAACATTTATATAGAAATGCCGATATAAGTTATTCATCCTGTGGAAGAGACGTGTAACAGATATTCACTCCTTGAATCTGGTTTCATTCAGGCAAGCATAAGTAGTCATCAATTTTATGTGTCTACAGAAAGCAGCCACATGGACACACACATGCAGCCCCATTCTAGGGCCTTCCTGCAACTGGAAAATTGATTCTATTGGAATGAATGGAGGTGGAAGAAAGGCAAGTATTTAATTATCATCCTAAGCCCTAATTATCAAAAGGTGAGTTAATACTTACATCTGCAACACTGACTGCAGGAGCTCTTTGCATTTCCACCTGCTGCTGCTGGGGGCAAAGGCTTGCCAGCTTGAGGTGTTACTACTTGTATTTGGCTGGTGCAAGCTGAGTGTGTTTACTGGTACCAGATGACACTGCAGCCCTCAAGGAAGCCCTGCTGTGACATAGTACAGTCCTGCTCCAGTCTCACACTGCCAGGTCCTCAGGTGAATCCACAGGTGAATTTATTAATGTATTACCTTTAATTTTGTTTAACATATCAAAAATAATTTTATTAATTAATTTAACATATAAATATTAATTTCATTAATTGTATGCAATTAATTACCTTTAACAAACAAAAAAATATATTGTATGAAGTATAAATATAGTACTGGGGACATTTTCCTCTGTATTTATAATCTATTAGAGCATAATCCTGCAAAATTTTCCCATCAGTTGTTGTGAAGTAATGATCAGACAAAAGCATTTGCAGGGGTGCACCTTTACAGCACATTTGCAGCATGATTTTGATTAAGGCAGCCAGTATTTTTTCGAGGATTAAATTTACCTACTTTTAGCATATAAGAATAGCATGATGACAATAATAAGAGTAATTAGGACTGGCATAAAAATATGCCTGATACCACACCAGGTTTGTTTACGCCACCCTCCAGAGATACAGCCAAGGCTGTATTACCTAGGGCTGAGCACACAGAACAGCCCAAACACCTCATTTTACAAACCATCCATTTTTATTCTCCTAAATGCTCTACCTCCAGTTTCTGGCAGGAGAGAGACAGCTGGTTAAGAAGCAATGAAGGAAAGCCAGGCGGGACAGAACTGCCACAGTTTCAGCCTAGTGCAGGGCGAGCCAGAGGAAAGGTCAGCCCCACAAAATCCCCTGCCCAGGAGAGGAGCTTCCCCACTTCCCCGTTTCTATTCAGCCACAGCCCTTGTGTATGGCTGGAAAATGGGCTCTTGGCCAGCCACCACAGAGGTGTCCAGTAATGTGCTTTTGTGCATTCTCTCAGCCAAGGACTATTTCTGTGCCAAACAGGAGACGGACCAACCACTGTGTCTGGAACAACAAATACCCTGTTCCTTATCCAGCCTCCCTTTTCTTCCTACATACTAAAGTTCAAACCAGAAGCCTTTGCATTTTCACACACACAGCAGACTGGACAAGTGCATCTTTTCTAGAGCTGGTTGAAAGGGTGGGCAAAATGGTTTTTAAAAAACACAGTCTTTTTCCAAAACAGACATATTTGGTAATGGATTAAATAGTTTTGAATTTTTCCAGTTTTCACTGAGTTCTTATTTCTCACTCTTCACTTTTTTAATTTCTGCCTAGTGATATCGTGGAAAATATCCCTTCTATCCCACTCTAAGCTTTATACAGAGAGGCTTCTTCCCTCCTTCCTTCATTCTGGAAGCACCGACTGTGTTTAATGTCCATTCCTGATGTACAAGGTATGAAACATCAGAGATCCTTTCTAGTCTTTATTCAGGAGTGAACTATCTGCTGTGTTAGAAAGCTTCTAAATTTTAGAGGAGAAAAAAATGTAGATCACTTTAAGCTGTTTGAATAGAAAAATGAAGGGCACATTAAGGAATAAACAGTTGCTTTGACATCACAGTGATATATGAAAAGCAGGTAAAATTCAACCTACTTTATTTTTCCTTCTGAGACATGTAGGTGGCTGAAACCAGCTTTTCTAAAGATGACTGAGAAATTTACTTGAAAGTGTATAACAAATAAAGCAGTCCTTTATTAACAAAAACCAGGAAAACAACAAAAGACTTTTTACAGTTTCTGCAATGCTTGAACATAATCCCTAACTGTGACTTTTGCTCCCAAGGCTGTTTGCAGCATTTTCTTGTACAACCAGCCTGGAGCTTGAAAAGGAGCTAGTACAATAGCATTAAGCCTCAACATGGTGTGCATTAATAACTGACTGGTGCATACCTTGGATTTGTTGCATTAGGTAAGAGGATGAAAGCGCAGTGCCTTCTCTTTTGCCCACCCAAGAAGCATTCAGACAGCTTAATAGTACACATTCTTAGGAGTCTAATTACTGCCACAGTGGAATTATTTTCTAATTTAAAAAAAAAAAAATAAAAAGGAAAAAAAAAATAGAAAATACCCCACAAACTATAGATTTTGTTATTCTATGAAAAAACATTTTTGTACGTCTTTTTTCTTTTGTCCCAGAAAGCTTTTCCACTCTATAAAGTGGATATCAGTAAAGAGATGCCAAGAGACTAAGAACAGACCTACTTTGTATACCTCCTGTGCTATTCCAAACACACATTTGTTAATTAACTTGCTTAACATTTCTTAAAATTCTTCTTATTTTGTATTTTTTTTTTTATTTCCATGGAGGCAGTAGCCTTTCTAAGGAGTTACTGGCCTCAGCCATAAGTTTTAACTTTTTTTATTTGTATAAATAGACCAAACTTTTATTATTAAGGTACTTCTGTTGTTAAACAAAAAAAAATCCCCAAAGCCAAAAACCACACAAAACCCTAGAATTAGTTGAAAACTCAGAACCTGCTGCTGGAATAGCAACAGAGCACTCTAAAATGTTGCCATTTTTCCTGTCCTACTGAAAGCTCTGCCCTGTCTTGAACACCCATTTGGTTTTCTATCACATTAATGTCCTCATCCCTCTGATAATTTTTTGTGTCTTGAGCCGTGTAAGTGAATGCTGCAGACTAAGGCCGGGAGGAGAAGCAGCAGCCCTGCAGGCATCCTGATGAATCCTTTTAAACCTAACGCCTCTGGCTTCTGAAGAAGTGATTCATTGGCATATGTGGTCCCACCGCTTTCAATATGCTCCTCAAAAGCACCAGGCAATGGGCATGGGAATTTCTCAGCCCATTAGTGAGCAGTGGGATGTCAGGGTATGGTACTGGGAGTGGGAGGTTAGTTCATCATCCTGCGAGAAAGGCCCAGATAATTGCTCCAACTGAAGCTTTAAAAAGCCAATATTCTTACCTAGAGAATAATAGTAACTATTTCTAATAGCTCTTTAAAGAGCATATGGCAGTCAAATCTTACTAGCACTGCAGACAGGAGAGGAAAATAAACCCAAAACCAAAGAGCTGTGAAGGTTTTACATTGCTGTGACACTCATCAGCAGAGCTGTGTGCAAATGCTTTTCCAGTGTGCTGTGCCAGCCTGCTTATGACTTGCATATATTAGGCTCAGGTTTTAAGAATTTGCCAGATTAGGATTTCAGTTTGGACAGACCACACTCCAACTTGTTCTTCCAGCCTTTTACAGTAGCATTAGCCACAGTTCCTCAGTTCTGGAGACAGATTACTACACCTAAAATTCATTTCATTAACTCTAACTGATCTGCCACAGGCCCAATGACAGCCTTGTCAGGAGATTTCTGACAGCTCCAACATCTAGATGATTTCTGAATCAAACGGAGGAAGAAATATAATTGCTTTTACCTTAGTAGGTAGCAGCAATCCTTCTTTGTTTTCTGTGGAAAAAGGTTAAAAACACGAGAGGAATTTTTTAAAAAATCCTAAACCCTTAAAAAATACACAAAAACAACCCCCACCGCAAAACAAAGAAACCAACAAATATACACCCAAACAAACAAGAAATGCAGAAGAGATGGGGTTATTGATACATAAGAATCAGGGGAAAAAAATGCCCTCCTCCCCCTCCAAAACCTGTGCATTTTTAAAATAAGACCTAAAATCTGCAAAAAGGAGTATTTTCTTTCTTTATATAGTATCATGCCCATGTATATTCCCTGTACTACACGACGTATGAGCATGGCAAGGAAGTGAATTATTATCCCTCCTTTGGGGTCTCAATTTTTTCTTTCTCCTTAAATAAATCCCTAACAATAGGAAAAAAAGATTCAATAGAGGGAAATATTCAGAAAATATCAGAATGAGAAGAAAGCAGGGTTAATTATCCTTTCACATTCTATTAGCCTTTCTACCTCTGTGAGGATATACCACCTTGGCAAGGCTTGCACATATTTATTCTGCAGAATTTATGCCTTTGGTCAGAGTAAGTTAACTTAGTAGCAAGGCTAGATCTCAGCCTCACAACAAAAGCTATTCCTCCCAAGCTGGTTGTGCTGCAAATTCACACACCTACATTCCTCCCCCATAAAACAAACAAGCAAGCAAAAATCCCTGCCTTTTGATAAATCTTTACATATGCTACTCTTATAAATGGATGCATATATTTCAGGAGGAATTTAAATGTATTTAAAACAAGGCAGAAATGGAAAGGGGGAAAAATAAGTTTCTCACTTCAAAAAACCTTCAGTAAGCTCATGTACGTTGCTGTGGTATGCACTTTGCCAGTTACATTTCTGAAGGTTTTGAAAAATGTGACTGGGAGTTTTTAACAGTGCAGTGTTTGCAGTTAATCATCATCTTAAAAAGACATTGACATCTGTTGTCTAGAGAGAAAAAGAAAAATATAGGGGGGAGAGTAGGCAGGGGGGGTTGAAAATTAAATCAGTTTGAATCCTCCTTAGTGTTACAGAGTCAATAGCAGGAAATTTGCTCTCAGAAAAATGTGGGGTTGTGACCCTCTGTGTTTCAAGACATCCTAATTTAGCTTGATCCTTCATGCTCTCTGCTCCTCCTACTTGTACCCTAGAGGCAGGTTTTCTCCTACTGAGAAAGAGATTAAGGGGGAAAGTGCCGAAAGAGGGAGGTAGAGAAAGAAAATAAGACAGGAATAAACTGGAACTGAAGTCCTAAAATCTAAGAGATTATTAAAATTCAATCACTCTGCAGCAAAACTTATTTTTATGCAGACACCAATGACTTCTTTGAACTGATGTTGAAAGGTAACACAAAAACTTTTTATTAGTGTTTGAGACCATTTCTGAGGACACCAGAGAGAGCTGTTTTTGACATATACAAGTAGTGCTCACACACTATATAATGAGTATACATCTACCAAGACACTTTTCTTCATCTCAGTTTGGACAGTACAAGTGAATCAACTTCCCAATTAAGTGGTAAACTGTGCAGGCTATGAGACAGTTGATGAATGGTAGCTCCCTAGCAATTAGTGAAGAAAAACATTGTTAATATAGGAGACACTAAAAAATATTAATCAGCTCCAAACCCATTAACTATAGTTGTGTTGCTTATCCAAGTGGTGTGTTTATGGTCACAAGTAGCTGACTTTCCAAGCAGAATCTACCATTATGTGGCTGATTAGAAGCTCCCCAGGCCACAGAGCAAACAGAGCAAGGAGGGAGGTGGGAGGGAGGAGTTGGGTGCAACCTCAACTCTGCTTTCTCTTCCCAGTCACTGGCTGCTCAGAGCATCTCTCAAATCACAAGCTCTACTCAGTCCATGGGAACCCAGAGGAAACAGAACAGAATTCCAAGCTCCTCTTCAAGGCTGGACTGGAGATGAGGTCTCACTCTTCATTCCCAAAAGTACACCAACAGACAAGGTTTTCCATGAAGAGCACCCAGCTTCTCATCTCTCTGTTCCAGGGCTCCATGTTCAGCACATGTTCCTACCTCTGTCCTTCCAGTTTTCTCCCAAGGAAACATCCAGGTGGACTAGACAGTTCATGTCCCACTTTAACGCTGTGGCATGTCCCACATGACCCACAAAAGCAGCAGGTCTCAGGACTCCAGCAGGTTTTATCTCCTACCAGGCTGGGACTGCACATGCAGCATTTACCTCCCCAGCACATTACCAGAGGAGATCAGAGGGGCTGGAGTAACCCACCTGAATCTAGGTTTCTAAGATCTGATCATAATGCATTTGTGGTATAACCCGAAACTCCACAAATTCAGCAGTTGTCTTGCTATAGATGCTAAAGATCTTTGCCTCAGGTTCATAAAAAGCATCATCGATTGCATTGAAGTTACTTGACACGTGAAAATATTCACCTCAGAAAGTATTCCAGAACTGGGCACTTCAGCTTGTGAGCAAACAGATATCAGTGTGTGTGGGGATCATCTTCCCAAGCTAATTGTATGCCAGATTGATAGAGATAAATGATAAAATAGGATGTCCTTGATTGACAGCTTTGCTATTTAGTCAGAGAAAAAAATCAAAAGAGGACAGTTTAGATCAAAGATTAAATTGTTCCTATCCATAGATTCTCAGATTTTAACATCAGAGAACAAAAAAAGGGGAAAAAAAGAATAAAAAAGAAGCCACACACATTTATCTAGATTAACCTCCCACATAAAATGGGGAAAAAAAAAAACAAAAACAAAACAACAAATTTTCATTCTACCCATAACTGCTGCATAACCATCAGTGTAGTTTTAGAAAGACATCCCATTTCAATTAATATCATTCAAGACTGGAATAATCTGGTTCCTGCTTAAGTAATTTCAGTATTAAAAACATGAGTCTGAATTTAACCAGACAAGCCTCCTGCCATTAAAAGTTGATCTGCTTTAATCAAGAACCCTTGATGCATCTTGAAGTGCAAAGACCAGAGGAAAAAAAAAAAAAATCCCGCTTTTCCCATAGAAGTGGAAAAATCATCCTATACTACCAATAGAGCTTTAGATAAAGTATTCTAGTTTGGTGAACTGTGCTCAATTCCAGTAATAACTTTCCAGTTTAACAAGCAAACAAAATAATATTGAAAATATGAATTCTGTATCAACTGGAAAATAATTTTATTATATCTCTACAAAGATAAAGAAAGTTACCTGAATCTATTGCAGCTAAGAAATCTAAGAGGCCCCTTCCAGTAAAGATTGTTGTCTCCAACACATTAAAGTAAGTGCCATTTCTTGCCAACACATGGCATATGCTGATCTGCCATTTCTTGAAAAAGAAAAGCCTTAAAGCTACTAGATACCCCTTTTTCACACCTGATGTAAAGAACTGATTTGAAAAATTAAAAATAAAACAACACTTTTTTCCTGAACATTTTGAAATGAGGCTTCTAGTTTGCTCTTGGTCAAAACAGTTTGCCAAACTAAAAATTCATTTCAGTCAGCCTATCAGCAAGGGAATATATCATTTGAAAGGTTCACTCATCTGTAATGGCACGTAATTATAGTAAACAAGTAATTTACAGTTACTGTATATTTTAGTTTCATACAAAGAGTTTAAAACTGTTTCTTATCTTACATCTTGAGCAGACACTGATATTTTTCATAAATATTCATTGTGCATGCTCATAAATATTTGATTAATATTAATTGTTTGTTTGTTTTAAGCATAGATTTTCCTTTAGTTGTCATGACTAGACAGGAAGGTAAAGAGGAAGGTGTTTGCATGGGAAAAAAATGAAGGAAAAAACTTTCAAAGAGACAGAAGTAAAAATGAGTGTCTAAGGCAACACACTACTTCCTAGATCTTGATAGAATGAACACCTCTCTCCTTGTGATAGCATTTTTGGGAAGGATGCATATTTGTCCTGTTCTGTTCTGCCCTTTGAAACACCATTGAAAACTTACGGATATATTGTCACAGCTGCATCACATACAGTGAGCTCAGAATGTCAAAGGCACATGGGTGATATTTAATTTTATATCTAAGGAACTGGGACTGAGTAAGCTTCTTGTACTATCAGGAGAGTAAAACAGGGGAGAGGATAGGATATCTGGGTTAAAGGATAAGAAAATAAGGCTTACTGCCCCTGAAATTAGTGAATAACTTGATTTCTTAGTGCTGCAGTTTATTTGCACAACTAAAAGCTATTCTGCCAAGTCCTGTGTATGAGGAGGAACAAGGGAAGAGATAACAGGTCACTGAACAGAGTAAAAAGGCAGACAGTTCACAGAGCTGTCCAGCTGCATGCCTAGAGTTAATGATTTCTCTATATGTGGTTGTTTTCCTTTCCATGTGAGTTGAAATACCACCAGAGCAGGAAAAGATGAAAAGTACATGAAACATGTACTGGACAGCCTTTTGCAGACAAGGGTGGTGCTTTCTAACATCATTATCATGTCAGGAGACCTAACTGCTTTCCAGTTGCATTTCTGTTCACTGATGGCAAGAATTTATGGAAAAACTGGAGACAAGTGTAGCTTTGTGTGGATATAGATCTACACAGCCTGTGTTCATATGTGCTACAGGTTCCCAGGCAATTACACTGTCCATCTCTGGGCTTTAATAAAGAAATAATAGCTGATGCAGAAAGCTCTGTGAGCGAAGGGCATTTGGACCTAGCCTGGATGTTTCAGCACAACCTGCTCTATCCTAAAGTGGGTTTGGTGGGACCTCCAGAAAGCCACCAGTTCTGCTTATTTCCAGCTGTGGCTAGAACAAAAGCTGAGCCTATAAATCCCACCAAAGTCCTGGACTGGCTACGCCACACTCTCCATCTCATGTTCCAGCCCCCTCTGCAATCAGAGTAAACTCATTGCACAAAGCACAGCCCAAGTAAATGGGCATAAAAGTTCTGCAAGAATCAGCTTGGTATGAAAACACATAGTAGGTCCAGGCTGGCCTCATGAAAAGCGCCTCAAGGATCATCACATTATGCTCCCTATTGCTAATATTCCATGCATCTTCTTTAATGTATAAGTGACACACTACTGTCATGGAACAACGCAACAGTGACGACAAAGTCAGAGCGACAGAAAAAGCCGAGTTTACTTTTTTGACTTCACCTTATATACATTTCAGAGAAAGGGACCACATTGGAAGACAGAGGTTCAACCTCTTCAATTCCACTGGTCTTAGAAAGTGTCCATCAATTGTCCCTCCTACCTGGAGGGAATGTCAGCAATAATATCGTTTATAGAAAATGTGTGGGAATCTGACTCCCAAATATGTAAACTATCAGAAGGCTAGAAAGAACAGCAAAAGAACAGGGCAACATACGAGTTTCCCCAGACCTCTATTACTTAAAATAATAGGGTTGTCAAGATCATTGACAGCTATGTTAGTTTAAAAATAATATGATATACAGTTCCTTTGTGTTTCTGGACTTGAACCAGCTATTAACCATTGCCAATTAAAAAGATACTTTCTCTTGTGGCAAAATGATCACATAGATGTCTACTGTGAGGCTCCATACACTTTTCTTTTCAATATCTGGTACCAGACATTCTTCTGAAATTCAGAGGTAATATTCAGTATGGAGGTTGTTATAGAAATTTTAGGAGTAATCTAGTATCTTTCCATGGGGAAATTTAAGGCTTTTTAATCTTTTAGTTTGTTTGCTTTTAGCCAAGTCAGAGAACAAATCAGTATCTCTGCTCCATGTGTGTTTTCCACCTTCATTCACACAATAGACCTATTATGTAAGACTTGGAAATTACTGGCTATGCACTAAACATGAATTTCCAATTCAGTTTTGTTGCCAAAAATAAGTTAAGTTTTAGAGGACAGAAGCTGCACTGGAACCTCTAATAGGTCAATTCAGGCCATAGTTCTTCTATACCTTTTCTTACTACAGTTGGACTTGGAATATTTAGAGCACTTTGGATCTCTCAAACTGAATATCTGCATTGCAAAGACACAAAAAGCTCAGCTAAAATGATGACTGTGAAGAGAATAGCAAAAAAATTGTTCAGTTGTGAAACAGACATTAGAAAAAGTAGTTGCCATGAGAACTCTTCTGTTTCATACAAAGAAAATTGTATTAGGATTATAAAGTTAAATACTTACAAGCTAAAAAATAGCAAAAGTAACCTCACCTTTTCAACCTTCACTGTGTTCTTCCCTGAAAATATCATTAATTATATAACAGGATGATATTTTTTTGGCAAGCAAGCCCTTCCCTTATTCAGCCTGTAAGGTGAAAGGTGTTCTCTATATATGCAACTATTTCATCTGTTTTTATCCCAATCATTCATGCTTCCAATACAGTTTACAAGCACAAGGTTGAATACACAATATTAGTTCCAGTGAAAACCTTCTGAGATTCTTACACTGTAGTATTTAGACAAAAATTATAAAAATAAAATAAAAAAGAGGAGTATTCACAATTTTCATATTTTTATCCTGGTACTATCCAGTTTTAAAGTGAGTTGAAGTTCAGTGACATTCAGGTAAAATTCCTCACTAATACCCTAATATTGCAGACCACCTGAACACTTACAACAGTTGGAAAGAAATAATATCATTGCAGTTGTCAATTATTTAAAGGTTTTTGTGCTGGGAGATTACACATGCAATGTTTATAACCTTTCAAAAGAATCAGTATATTTACTTCTAAGACTGCTGCAGACTTACAAACAATTTCTCATTCGTGGCCCGATTGATTATCTTCATGGGGAGCTCACGTAAAGTAAATATTTGTTTATGCTTATATTCAGTCCCCTAATGTCTTAATGTCTGAATTATCAGTGGAGATATGGCAGAACGATATCAACAATCTGCATAACAATAAAAAAGCAAATATTTTGTTCACATCTAACAGATGAAACATGAGTCATATTGCCTGGAGTGGCATGAGTGGAAAATGCGATTAAAAACATAAAAGTGAAAGGGAAAGAGAACAGCAAGAGTAGATTCTGGTTTACAGCTATTAAAGTGCGTGAATATTACTAGAGTTACTGTACTTCAGAAAGTCTGGTTTGAGCCTCTGAGATTCCAAAGCCCTCAAACAACAGTAAACTCAATATTGGATATAAAGACACATGCATAATATTCCCACCTCAAACTGAACAAGCAAGAGAAAATTTTCATAATACCTGAGAGAAATTATATTTAAAAACTTGGTACTTAACTACTTCAAGAAAAAATATAAAAGTTGTGGGTTTATGCTTGTTTGGGTTTTTTCTCACTTTTGCAAACAGCCAAACAAGATAAGGGCTCCCAAAATTATGATCTATCTGTTTTTCAGATAGTAGTTGAGTTCAGCATTGCATGGATCAATGGTTTGATGCATTACAAGAGTGCAATCTTTCTGGGGAAAGTAGATACATGTTTGAATTTCGAAATGCACAGAAAAACTCACAATGGTGCAGTTTATGTACTTGTCTAATTGCAAATATCATCAAGGCTAGCTGATTCCCTTCTGTCAATATTCCCATTTTACCTAGAAATGGACTACATATATCTCCACCCTTTCCCTTTCTTTCAGCACATGAATCTCCCAAAACCTCTTATTTGCCATTTCTTCTCAGGAAAAGAGGACAAAACCCTCTTGCTATCTCCTTCTGGTGAAGAGTCAGTAACAGCTCATTAACATCTGTCTTAGTTTAAAGCAGAGTCCAGGCTACAGGAATGTGTTCAAGTAAACCACCAGTGCGATGACCCCCAGATGACCATGGAGACAGGGAGAAGTGCTGTAATGGGGCAGTGTACACAAAGCAAGAGGTTTTGCTTAGATATCTTAATAAGAGACCAGGGTTCCTCACAGACAGCTTGAAAATTGCCTTCTGTATCACAAATATTACCTTTCCCTGAAAGGAAAATACATCAATTTTATGCAGCTGGAAAAGCAGTTAAGTAAACCAAGGAATAGAGTAAAAAAATATTGGGTTTAGGTCTTCTTTTCTTACTCCCTCTTTCCTCTCCATTACTAAAGCTCTTTTTGCTATAGTCCATAATAATATGTGCTTGTCAAATGGTCATTAAATGCAATTAAACAATTCTAATCTTATAAAATTTCATTATTGCTACTGGTCTGATGACTCTGCTAAAATTATTTTAACACTGTGGTTTGGTCTGAAAACATACTATTGATTGGATGCTTATATTGCCATTTAGGTAAAAAACCCCACCACAGTCAATATCGCAGTCTCAGTGAGGTCATTTTGTAGACTCATTGTCTTGTCAAGGAGGAGAAATATGAGTTAAATGCAGTCCTCTCTGCTGTGGACCACTTAAACAATAGTATGGAACTGCAACTGAAGAAATACTAGTTCTTCCCTAAAATAGAGTAAAAATATGTTGTCCCTGGCCAGTGTTTTTGACCTTGGGAAAACAGCTGCAGCCATAATGTTCTGACAGAAGACAAAATAACATTTTTTTCAAATATTGTAAGATCTACTTATGAGCAAGGAAAATACAGGACTTCAGGAAGAAAAACCCAAACCTGAGTATTCTGACAGGTCGTACTGCTCCACCATGATGTGAACTGCGAGCGAGTTGCATCAATCTGAGAGTGTACTGCCTGTCAGCTGGGCACTGGTGATTGTCCATGGGTAGGTTTTCAGCCTGCTCCAAGTCCGAGATTAAATTTGGTTGTTTACATGGCTGCAAAAGCCGATTTGTGGATACCTTGTCTACTTGCCATATCCTAGCTGCTAGTACAAGAAATTTGGCTTCCTCGGCATGTTGTCTGCAAAGTAAAATTGTTTGGATTAAATGCAGATGATTTTTTAAACCAAATATTTTTTACTCTTTTATAACCACAAGGTTGCATATGTGGTTATAGCCCACTACAAGTACTTTGTTGCTATGAGGAGTTATTCACTTTCATAAAGAAGATCTACTCTGCTTTTATAAAAAGACAACAGCAGTTGCACCAAACAAAGCAGGGCCATTCCCTGTTAAATATATTACTATGGGTGAATGCTTCTCAAAATTTTCTTATTAAAAAATAACAACCCCAAAAAAAACCATTCTCCCCTTCTCATTAAGTATCATAAACAATATAGGAGGGGAGATGTTGTAAAATGCCCCCCACCCTTGCTGTTTTCAGGCAGAGAAAGTCAGAAACTATTATTTGCTTGGTATAATTTTTCATCCTCCATTGAACAACTTACATGACCTTTAGTGTAGGTTTTAAAGCTCAGTTGCCTATTCATTAGGTTGACAAACTTGTCAAAACCCTGCAGAACTATGTCAATTATGTCAAAAATACTTACAGGTGCCACAATATGTGTCAGCACTCAACTGACTCCTGTCAGCCACTGCTGAAATGACAAGAAACCCTCCTGGGGACAAAAGGAAACAGAGGGAAAGGAGAGAATCCCACTCATTTTATTGACACCGGTCATCCCTAGTGAGGGATTGTTGCGATTCCTTATTTTACTGGAAATTGGCAGCTTTGCTCTCTAATGAAATGAGTAATTAGCTGCCTCTCAAAAAAAAGAACCTCCGGGTGGTGATCGACAACCATTTGAACATGAGCCAGCAGTATGCCCAGGTGGCCAAGAAGGCCAAAGGCACTGTGACCTGTATCAGCAGTAGTGTGGCCAGCAGGAGCAGGGCAGTGATCAATGCCTGTATTCGGCTCTGGTGAGGCTGTACCTTGAATCCTATGTCCAGTTCTGGGCTTCTCACTACAAGCAGGAGACATTGATGAGCTGGAGCATGTCCAGGGTAGGGCAGCAGAGCTGGTGAAGGGTCTGAAGCACAAGTCTGATGAGAAGTATCTGAGGGAGCTGGGGGTATTTAGCCTGGAGAGAAATAGGCTCAGGGGAGACCTTATTGCCTTCTACTATAACCTAAAAGGAGATTGTAGTGAGATGAGGGTCAGTCTCTTCTCCCTGATTACAAGCAATAGAACAAGAGGAAATGGCCTCAAGTAGTTCCAGGGGAGGTTCAGATTGAAAAACAGGAAAACCTTCTCCACAGAAAGGGTGGTCAAGCATTGAAAAAGGCTGCCAGGGAAGTGGTAGGATCTCTAACTCTGGAACTGTTCAGAAAGTGTGTGAATATGGCATTCAGGGACACGGTGTAGTGAGGAACGTGACAGTGCTCAACTAAGTTGAACTCACTGATCTTAGAGGTATTTTCCAATCTTCAAAATTTTATGTCAAGAAACTAATATTTCTTTGTTGTTGTTTTTTTTTTTACTATAGCTTTCTGTGCAATATATTAAAAAAAAAAAAAAAATCTCTGTGGCGATGAAAAAAATTGATTTAAAGTAGTAATGTCCTCAGAAATTTTCTTTAAAAACTCCTTTCCCACTTTGTAGCCAGCAATATTCTGCAGTGAAGTTCTTGAAAATCATCAAATACACATATATTGCCATGTAGATAGGAATCTACAAGCTGTAAAAGTTTCCCTCTGCTTTCATTCATTTGCTGATTAGTTGTTTCTCTCCATTTAAACCATCCATAAAGAATGCAGGGAAATAAACAATATCTCAAGGAGAAAGAGAAGATGCAAACAAAACAGGTTATATTGGACAGTAGGTAGCAGTAGTAATTCTCCTTGCCTTTTTAGACTGCCCTGAACTACTACCTAAGTAAACATTCCTGTTTTCTTTCTCCATAAAACCTTTCCAGTAAATGACAGAGTGTGCTTTACAGGCCAATCTGGTGACAGCAGAGAGTTTATAATGTCACTGGCAGAAGAAAGTGACTAGATGAATTGCCCTACAAATTTTAGATTAAATAAAAACCAGAAGCTGCTATATATTAACCTTTTTTAATTTTTTTCCTTCCTATAACCTTTTCTCCAGAAGGTGGCTTGTTCCTC
Source organism: Aegithalos caudatus (assembly GCA_013389925.1). NCBI lineage: Eukaryota > Metazoa > Chordata > Aves > Passeriformes > Aegithalidae > Aegithalos > Aegithalos caudatus. The sequence continues at coordinate 24,542 of WEIU01010353.1, forward strand.
TCTGTCTCATTCAGCTCTCTAGAACACCTAGTAGGGACAAGGGCCCCACGTGGCTTGATATACAATGAATACGATACACAACAGTGAGCAGCAAAGTATATCCAGAGACTTAAGACTTAAAAACTAATTATATTGCAGGGACAAGCAGAGATAGGGAACACAGCAGGAGACAAGCAGTTTGCCAAAGTTTCCTTGGCATGCTGTTCCTTTCCATCTTTTACAACAGAAAAAAAAAAAAAAAAAAAAAAAAAAAAACTTTAGCATTTTTCACCCACAGGTCTCAAGGAGCTTTACAGACATCATTGCTATTCCCAGCTTTTGTACGTTGGGAAAATAAAGTATATGACTTGTCTGAGGACTCACAGTGACATGTTGGCACACTCAGGAGTAGTGTATATTGCAACAAGTATCCTCCATATTGCTTTTCCTTTGTTGCATTTTTGTGGTTGGGGTTTTTTTTCTTAAATAATAAACTGTTATTTTCACCTTCTCTCACTCAGAGAGAAGTTGCCTTTACTATACTGCCTTTACTTTGAGGAGCAGACCAAAAATCCTGTCCCCAGTTCTAATGTGTAAAGGGGCTCTAAACGTCTAAACAAGCATATGAAAGAGACTCCTTCCATATAGCAGTGCTATAAACATATATGGGTCTGGCTGCATCTCTCTCCTTTTGAGAAAAGGAGCTGTCTTATGTCCTAAATGTCCTCATAAGGGCCAAATACTACTGTCACAACAAATGCATGGAAAGGATAAGAAAACTGCCTGGAAAAGCCTAGCAGTATGCACACTCCTGGATCCCACATGCAACTAGTTAACATCATACCTAAGTAGGGCTGCAAGAGCCCTGAAAAATATTTCCCATTCACCTCAGTATAGGACTTTGAATAGAAAAATAAAAGCCAACTGCATTCAGAGGAAGATGTCTTGAAGCTCCAGTTTTTTGAGAGAAAACGGATTGGCTCTAGATATTTTCAAAAGGAAGCTTAAGAAGGGGTCTTAATCTAGTCCCTCCCAAAATTTTTCAGATATTTGTAGCAGAGTTTTGATTCATTTATATCTATGTAGTGAAAAATGAGTGCTGAAGAAGGAGCCTCGTATACGCTGGATGCCCTGAGGGTGTACCCCTCTGATCATGCAAAGGCATGCAAAGGCAGGCAACAAGCCACCCTCACCAAGTATCAGAGCTGGGCATTAACAGAAACACAAACATCTGCAATAGCACTGTGTGCACAGCAAATGAGAAATGCTGACAGTTCAAAGAATGACATTGAGTACAAGGAGCTAAATGATGCGCTCGGCAGCAGAAGGGTAGCCATGGCAGTCATTAAAAATGAAAAATTACTACCTTAATACATTGTGTCTTCACAAGCAAGTACTTGCCTTTGTCCCTGTTGAGACTTAAAAAAAAAAAAAAAAAAAATCTACTGAAACAAACAGCTAAGAGTGGAAGCCACACAACACTGAGAAGTATCCTGATAGGCTCAATCATAATTGAACAGTGATGCATGCCCAAATGAGTGATTAAAAACCAAACTAAGATTTTTTTACTGGAAAACCTTCCATCTCATTCTCACAATGCTATTTTTTTATTATTAATAAACAAAAAAAAAGATTACTTGGAGCTGCCCAACTCCATATTTTGATATGGAGGATCACTCCATTTCTGCAGCAGCCCCACAACACCCAGTACTTCAAATATTTTATAGTAACTGCTTGCAATAAAGAAGCAACAAGTTCCAAAGCTTCCTGCTGATTCTTCTTTATATGTATACATCTTTCAGCTGATCACTCAGAGCTCTCAGATATGTTGGTATGGGTCTCTCTCAATCTTTCTACTGGTAGCTTTGTACTTTGCCTAAAAATGTTTCACAAACATTAGGTCAGTGAAATATAGCACCATAGATTACAGTTATGGCCTCTGTAGAGCAGTATTCAAGTTTCAGTTCTTGCTTTGAGAAAGTTTAAAGAATTATGCCAAACACAACAGCTAACAGAAAGACTCAGCAAGCTGCAGTTCAGAGCGCTCATGGGGCTGATGACTGGAGCACTTTGCTCTGCTCCGGATATTTTTGGGATAGTTCCATGATGCAAGAAACATGCAGATTATAGCAGAACAGTAGTAGTTAGTGAAGTAAAGGAAAGCAGACCCATGTATATTCCATATTATGAAGTCTTCTGACCACTCAGAAGTAAAGCTCTATGTTATTGTGAAATCATACTGATTGAAAATTTTAGATAGATCATGTAAAAGTTACATTTTCATGTAGCCAAATGTGTCATAGAACAAACATGGATTCAGAGAATTTAAACCTATCAATTTAGGCTGTACTGATAAGTACATTTTGGAGGATATGTGGTGCCAAATTCCTTTTATGTATCTAACCTTATTTCATCTATAGTGCTATTGATTTACCTAGACCTACCCCAGAGTAAAAGTGCTACTCTGAGTAAGATTATTATAATTTGACCTTTAAAGACAATTTCAGAACATCCTAGTTAATTTAATTTTATAAGTGACATTAACATCTATCACACATTACAGATGCTCCTAGAAAAATATTAAAATGAACAGTAGATGTGTAAAAAGAGGCAACTGAGCACCTAATGCACCTTAAAATATAACTACCTCACAAAAATGTCTTCAGTCATATTAACATCCATAAAAGAAAAAACAGTGCTATGAAGCCCTCTTCTTCTAATGCATATGCTTCCCAAACTGTTGTGAGGGAAGGCCTGGGAGCAGATCCTCTGAAGGTTCTTGGCAGTCTTTGTAGACCAGTAAAAGAAACGTATTCCAGAAATCAGTGCCTTCCCGTGTCTATCTCTAGGGCAAAGTCCAGACCTGGACAAAACATCATCAGAAGCTTCCCTTTCTTGTTAGTCCTAATAAAGCCCAATTAAAACATATTTCGTCTTTTACAAATGAGACTAACATTAATTAATGAATTTTACCTGTAATATGAGGTCCAGTTCATAAGCCTATTTGAAACTTACATGAAGAAAGCAAGGAACCAGGATTTCAAGTAATCCAAGTCTTAGGCAATCAACGTTTTGACAAAGTTATACAAAAATTCTAAATCTCAGAAACAGCATGCAGCATTTTCAATACAATAGTTCCAGCCTTAGGCAGATCTTTTTAAAGGTAATATTTTCATTTGCAGCTTTCCAAGTTCATCTGGCTTCTGATAGGGTCCATGTTTGACTCTTGTTATAATCTTATCAGGTTTCAGAGTTTCATTATTAAAACCTGTATATATTTACTGCCAAACTTCTGCCTCTTGAGTTAGAAGTTTTCCATTTTTTACCAAATTTGAAAATGTGAATGTGGATAAAGTGTACACATTTATTTGAAAGTAAAAACTTTTAGATATTTTTACAAAAAGGATTAAAGGAGGAAGGAAACAAACATCTTCAGGAACAATAATCTTATCCAAATGAAAGGCTAACATGTCTTCACCTGAGCTTGACAAATGTATTTTAAGATCACGATCTCCTACAAATTATAGACAAATCTTAGAAAATAGTTGCTTTATTTCCTTCCCCCCAAGGTACAGCACCTAGAAAGGATTGTTTCACCAGCATTAAGAATTGTTGCAGTAGCAGTTACATTTTTGCCCAATATAAATGATAAAATTTGAAGTCTGCTTTGTCAAATCATTTCTGTGAGACAAATGAGAAGGAATTCAGAGTACCTTGATATTAATTCAGAATTTTAGTCCTCTTCCAAAGCTCACCTGAGCACACCCAAATTCATTTATTTGATATACCATCAGACAGATGTGAGAGAGATCATGCTGATGTGTCATTACATAACTGCCGATGGGCTTTCACTTCTTTGCTTTCTTCTGCCTCCTACTCATCATCATCAATTCTGAATGCTGCTAAATTAAGTTCAGCCTGTATATATGGATATGCAACCCTTCTACATTCAAACAAGCTCTGTGTAGATGGAAAGTGATTGATTCGAGCCATGGCTGTTCTGTATTTTCACATTCTTTTATAACAGCGCTTACCACCATTAACCTGGTATTACTATATTTTCATTAGAAGTTTTTCATATCTCCTGCTCTGTAACCAATGTCATTATCTTCTTTTCTTTTTTGTCAGACTGCACTGTATTCAGAAGAGTCTGACACTCTTGCATATGTTTGGAGGTTTCTCTCCCTCCCACCCCCAACAAACCTTGCAGTTCTACACACATTTTCTGTGATTTGCTTTACTTTGTCAACAAACTTCTTTCAAGACAGTGGGCACCCTTTTAAATTGAGTTATTCTCATCAAATTTGAATCAGGCATGATCTACTGGCCCTTTGACTACCTTTATATACTACTTGCTACAGATTTAAGATTCGAGATATTCACTTGTACTTCTCTGCCTGGAAGAAGATCCATATGTGTTCCAGGAGGTGTGAGGTAAATGCTAGCCTACCTGGTTCTTGATTCTACCCTGTCAGGGACTGATTATTTCATCCTTACAAAAGAAAACTCTGTGGGAGTTTGTACCGCTTAAGCACAGCAGGAAGAGACCTATAAAGACATAATGACAGAGAAGAATATTTGTCCTTTGCATTATCAATCCCACTGTGTGACAAAGGCAGGTAGATCCTTCTACCTCAGGGATAAGAAGGAGGCATGGAAAAAGATGACCATTTTCTTCTTTTACTCGTAGTTATCCTTTCACTGTATAGCTCTCCTACCTACTGAGATTTTTATCTTCCCTCACATTCAAAGTTTGTTCGGTCCAAGTATTTGTGCACTTTTCCTTTCCACAAAATCTTCTTTGTCTACATTTGGAAAAAACACTCATAAGAGGACTAAGCTTACAAAATGCAAAGCAAGAGTTCCACTCAGCAAGCTTCTTTTTTTTTACTAAAATTAACTTCCCTTAAGAAAATGCATTGTTCTTTATAGCCAAGGTGAATGTATGTTTCTTATCAGGGCTGAAATAAATACACCAGAGAAGCTGATAAAAACCATTTTCAACTTTGTGAAAAGGAAATATTGCAGCAATATGAAACAACTTTCAAAAACTTCATGTAACTTTAGGATAAAGGAAATTAGAAAAATTGGACAAAATTCACAAAAAATATATAAATAATTTTATATCATATTTTTTTTTAAAGTGGCCAAAAGACTCAAACATTGAAAAAATATTTTCCCAGAAACTTTTGAAAATGCTGCTTTTGATTAATTCAGAATAAAAGAAAACTACAAAAAGAATGGAATGTCACTCGGAAGAGAAATAACCAGTCCCATTACTTACAAAAAAAAAGAAGTGAAATCCTATGGAATTCTGTCAACACTTTAAATGGCTCTCATGTGATGACCAAATTCACTAGTACACATCCTTCATTGGATCTGAGAGAGTGGTGATGACAGAAGTGCTGATGTTTAAAAGCAGAGGATTTAACCCCAAATGTATTTGCATTAGAGTCCCATTATGAATATGACAGCAATGTTTTAACAAGTGGTTTTGTTTTTTTTTTTAAATGAGAAAGTTCTATATTTTTTGCCAAAGAAGAAATTCTCTAGAAGTCTATATACCCTAATTAAATGTCACAAAGACGGCTAATTCATTCTGCCTCTGTTGGCAGTGAAATGGTCTACCAATGCCACAATATAATTTGCATCACTATCATTATTGCTTGTAAGCAAGTTCTTCTGTGATCTTGAGATATAATTAATGTAGATGGAGTTGCATACACATAAAACAGGATTAGCTCTTTTCAAGATGTCTTTGATCCTACTCATAATTAAACCTCACACACCCAAATATAGGATAGAACAGGTTTTCAGGAACATTTACATAAAGGTCTGTAACTCTGTTGTACATTTCCCCCATAGCTTCCAGAAGACTAATGATCTTGTTTCTCACATTTTGAAATCAATGATGTTTGTGAACAGGTTATGCTAAAATTTTGGGCATTGCTTCACAAAGCAAATTAGAATAGTAAAATAAGATTATATATTCATTTTAGGTCACTGCAGTGATTTTTTTCACTCATTTCAGCATGTCACACATCTGTGCTACCTCTTAATCTGTCTTTAGTGTAATTTTTTGGCAGTTTGCTGCAAATGTTTCATTGTGACTCCTTTGTTGTCTGTTTTCACTCTCACCGATTGCTCTGCTGTGACAGCAATGACTACTGATCATGTCTGATGTGGGTGAGAGTGGCTGAAATGCGTCTCAAGCCATTGCTATGGAAGCCTTTACATGTCCCTGAAAGTTTTTTCATTTTTCTTGAAAAGCATATGTTTTTATCATATTTTGCTATTCCCAATGTTATGAAGCTCTTTTTGTTATGCTATAAAATGGAAAGAATATATGTAGGTACAAATTAATATGCATGCCCCATTGCTACAATACACAGGTTCTTAAGGGAAAATAACAAGGTGATGTTCCTAGGATGACCTGGAAAGTTGAAAACATACAAAGTGAAAAGGGTATGACCCCATAGGCAGCTTTTGAGACCTGCTTTGCCTGTACATTTTTAGGTGTAATTCACCTGAGATGGTCCTCCTGGAAATGTAAATCTGGAATTACAGTAAAAGAAATGCTCATTTACACGAATAATGTCACAAAAACCTCTGCCTGCCAGAGTATTCTGACATAATAACAACCCCCACACAGGCAGAAGGAGCGTTTTTCATTGTTTCAGGGATTTTGTGGATTGAATGTCTGTAGAGGTACTATGACTGTATCTGCATCTCCTATCTAGCACAGAGCCTCAGACATAGGCTTATGTGGACTTCAAAAATGTGACAGCATTTTGCCTAGTCTATTTAGAAAGAATATACCCTTTGCTATGGAACAATACTTTATTTCCATAGGTATTTCTATTAATTTCTATAATAGATATTATCAAAGTTACAAAATAAAAAAGCCTGTGCTACAGCTGTCACTTTATCCCTATTCTGGCCTGTGATTCATCAGAAGGATCTTTACACTCTCAGGTACAAAACCTTTGTTTGTTGTCTTAGGGCTCATATTGCAAAGTGCACAGGCTCCTCCATGCCAGACTAAACAGTCCTTGCTTGATAACTTGAGTGAGCATAAAACCACCAGGAGCACACAGCACTTGACAGATGCACGGAACAAACTGCTGGGTCTGACACAGTGTAGTTATCCAGCTTGCTGGCACAAAGTGTTCCTTTGCAAATACAAGAGAACTGATCACAGCTCTGGTAGCATGGGGGTCATTTCGTACTGTGGCACAGCCTTTTGTCACTTCTGGCACTGATATCTGTGGTAAGAAATGCCACTGAGACAAGAGCAGTTATGCTAGAGCCAGTTGTTGCTGTTAGCTAATTAGATCCTCACTCTGCCTGTTAAATTCCAGTAATGCTTCTGTTTGTTTTCATTAAATTAGATATTTTCTTCTGTACAGTATCCACTAAATTATGTAGAAATGCAATGTTTATGCACCCACAGAGGAGGATCAGAACACATCATCTGCTCTGAGCTAGTGGTGTAAGAAAGCAGAAAAGTGGGTGAAACTGAATGATCCCTCCCTCTCCCACAAGTCTACAGTCCCACATATAACAGATCAATACAGTCATAGCCCTCAATATTCCTTGTACTCCAGAACAAACTAAGATCCATCAGCCACCAATTTATTCCTCTCTCATCCTACAGTCTGGCCATAAAATGCAAATGACAGTAGTACAATTTCTGCAGCCTTTTCTTGGCAAAATTATTTTATTCTGGCTTTGATACAAGTTTCAGGATTTAATCTGTTTTAACATTATAACAGAGTTTTGAGAATTCCTATTGTATGTTAAATATTGTCTAATAAATTGTCTGAAAAACCAAAGAACTGAATCCATATTTAAAACCTACAGCAAATTAGATTCAGAGAATTGCATGCAAATAATGTAATGTAGATTTCTAGTGAACAACTCTTATTTATTCAAACAATTACACTTTCTGGACACTGTGATTAATGTAGTTGATTTCAAGCTATGCGACTTTAATTTTCAACAAACAAAAAAACCAAGGAAAAACTCCAAAACAATGCAATCAACAACTACCAATTAAGGACAGATTTTAAAACTGCATGAAAGAAAGAGAACATGAGAGTAAGTCCTTTGATTTCTTAGGATTATTCAACTTTAAAGTATCTTATGCTCAAAACCAACAAACTATTTTTCCGGTGAAAATGGAAAAGTTACTGGCCATTTTGGACCTATTTTAGCTTGTTAGGAGGTATAATTTGATTATTGTCATGCCCTAGTTTGAGTCAATAAGTGTGTACTGCCTAAAGACAGTAAAGTCTTTAGAAACAGCAGAGTTACAAGGGACCACACTCAGTAATATTTTTTACTGACTATGAAAAACCCTGAAGATGCTTTCGGAAAGGGAAAATTATTGGGGACAACTTCAGTTTATTTTCTAATTCTATAAAACTCATTGTGAGTTTTGGATGAATTACATGAGCCATTTCTAATCTAACTAAAAGAAATGAAACAGAATTCACAGGAGCTTTAAGCCAAGGAGTATACTTACATCCATGTATACTTGTTTGCATAATAAAAAATGTTTTTTCCCTGGTGACAGTGGCTGAAAAAAAACCTAATAATGTATTTCTTATAGTGCCTGTGGAGTCCACTATTCTCAAATAATTTTTCAAATTTTAGATCATGATACCTGCTAAGAGAGAGGTTTTCAAATACATCTTTCTATTAATGTCTTTAAACTTAAAACTTTTTAAGCAATTACCAGTTTGACTGCATAAAAAATTAACATAATTAACAGTTATTAGTATTTTCAAATTACTCATTGTTGTCTGCACAGGGTATTATATAATCAGTTTCAGTTATTTCATGTTTTTCTGTGTTTCTGCACTCTCTCTTCTATGGCTTTATCCTCTAAGCAGGTGACAGATGGATTTTCACCAAAACAGGACAAGAAGCAGCCATCAGAGACAGCTTGTCTTCAGCAAACTGCAAGAAAATCTGCTGCTGTAGGGCTTAGAGATGCACAGCTGTTGTGACAGAAGAGCCATACTGCATCACATGACTGAGCTCTGAGGGCAAATCCTGATTCTCTACTGCTTGGTGTCTCGCTGTTATTAAAAGATGTCCACAGTGAGCACAAACACAATGCAAAGTGCCACCTACTCGGGAAAACCCTCCTCAAGGCTGGGGTTGACCATGGCCACCTTAGAAATAGTGCTTAGTGCCATAACAATGTGCTTTGCACAGATAGACACTGCACACCTGTAAAGTTTCACAGGGGAGGGTACAGCAACCCTTGAATATGTTCAAAGTCTTTCTCACAGAATCTCAGATATATAGCAGCTTCTGCTTTCCTTAGAAATACTGCTGGCTAGGTTAAAAGAAGCAATAGTAAAAGGGTTTGAATTTACTTTGTGATTTTATGCATTCTATTTGTATAATTTTGGACAGTATTTTTTTCTCCAGATGTCACTAGTTTAATTTAAGAGTACCTATTCCACTGAAATCTGCTGAGATAAAGCAATAATGTAACGTAGAAGTTCTGCAAAGCTGATCCCTATATTGCAGATCCATAATTTGTGCTCTACATGTCTGAGTTGGTTTTCACGCTCCAAGGTCCAGCCTATTTTATTTGGCTTCTGGTTAACACACTTAGCAGAGCTAACTGAATGCTAGAAGTGTATGTATATTTCAACTTCTTTCAAGTTTCATGAATATAAAAATAGGAATATGCCCAAAAGAGCTGCATATATCACTTTTATGTCACAACAGTGCTGTTTTCAAAGCAAATTAGCTGTTTAGTAAAATGTGAACGTAATGACATAGAATTAGACTGCTGTAAAATGCTTCACAAATATACTGGGTCACCAGAAATAAACATGTCCACTTTTTTATACTTTGCTGCTGAATACAGGTTGCGCAGGTTTTTTAACTTGGAAAGCAGCTTATTTTCAGATATTTCACCTCTGAGCCAAGCCCAGGCAGGAAGGGAGGAGGTTCATAAGAGCCAGGGTTGTGAGATTTATCCCTCTCCAAAGCAGATGATCAAGTACAGAGGTACTTTGCACCTGGAAGGGGAAAGGGTCCTGTAAATTGGGCTTGGACACACAAAGCTGTGACGGCTTAAGGCTGCTGAAGGAGGTCAGCAAGGTTATTGTGGAAAACTAGAAACAGATACCAGCTAAAAGAATAACTGACGAGACAAATTAGCTGCAGAAATAGATCTTCTGGGTAATAGGCAAAACACTAGTCTTCATCATATGGGTTGTCATATAGGACTCATAGAGGAAGTACTGGGAGCTCTGTGAACTCCAAAATTCTGCTCATGGCTTGACAATCTATCACTCCTGCAAACAAACATCTCCAGCTGAAGACACACTGTGACTACCAACTCTTATTAAATTAAAAGTGCTTTTCACTTCCTGTTTAAGAAAGACCTTGATAGATGCTATTACCAAAACCCTGAAATAATAGCAATGCAAAACGTAGGGAAAATTCACAATCAACTCTTGATGTTTCCAATTTACTGCTTTCTTAACTTCGTCGGAACTATTCCTGAAATTATAGCTGAAAATTTATAGATTTCCATAGTTATCCCAAATGTTGTCCTGTTGCACTGAGCAGCAAAGAGATATTTGGACTGAACTTTAAATAAATATTGCATTAAATTATAGATCTTTACATTTCACCAGTAGAGGAAAGAACCTTTTAAAGCAATATGTTGTTCATGCACCAAAACTGCATTTAATAGTTTTCTGCTGTATTGTTTTTGGTTCATTAACATTCATACTGTTGTCTGCCACCTCATTTGTTTCAGTGTTTGCTTTAAATTTGCCTTGCTGAAATAGTTTCACACTGTGCTTGCTCCTCTCATCTGTTCCTTCTATCTGTTATAGTTTATATATTTATGTAGATTCTGTGTTGACATGCTCATCTCTACACATAGTTATCATTTGGGACAAAATCACACAGCCCAAATTCAGTCTTTGGGGTGTTCTTTCATGAGAATAACAGTCAGGTATTCTTTTGTCACAAGAACCGCATACTGTAAAAGTCTTCCTTCTTCCCCAAAGTTTAATTGCTTAGTTCTAAACTTCCTATGCAGAGCTCGACCCAAAGCTAAAATAAAATTCATCCTCCACTTCAGTGCCTGTCAGAGGAGTCCTGGAGATTCAGCCCCTTGAGACACAAAAGGTTTGATCTGCAAGAAATTTTTTGGAGGCTTACGCAAAGCAGAGTGAGCTTGTCTAGCCCAAATGGCACAGTTACTGGGCAGCACAGTTTCAATCAGGAGGAGCTGTTTTGCAATCTCGAGCTGCATACACCTGGAATACATGATAATTTCTCTAGCAAAAGATGGTTACTTTGCACAGTTCAGAGGTATCAGGATATTCTTACCACCTGCAGTGATGCTTTTTCTTGCTCCTCATGGATCAAAGTGTTGTAAGAAAGGAAGAGATAAGGCTTTCCTAACTTATATAAACATCTACATCCTGCCATTTGTTTACAGCTGGTTTGTGTTGCTTTACAGGAAAGATGTGGAAGAGAAAAAGGCTTAAGTGATGAATAGTCTCCAATCTCATGGAAATCCCTCAGTAACACTGACAGAGCATATTGTCTTCTTCATCCTTTAGTTACCTATGCGTGCAGTCAATGCCTAGAAGGGTATTGATGACAAAAGAGTCTGGGTAGAGATGTCAGATTCTATCCCTTTAGCTCAGACTCTTAAATAACATGCAAGAACTTAAATTTCCAGCCTTCAGAATAAGAGTTTTTATATCAACTGTGGAAAGGGAGCATTAAATCTTTGAGATAGAACTAGTGTATTGAAAATTTAAAAAGTAGTCTGTCCACCTGCATCCTGCTGTTCTGAACCAGTTCAAAGTAAAAGCATTAGATGAGAGTCTAAGTCTCCAGAAGGGCATTTAAGATAGTTATCAGTTAGTACCAGTATGGAAATTAGTCAAATGTCAATTTAGCCTAAGGGAAAAATGAGCTAACATTATGAATCTTTGTGCAAATCAGTTGTTTCCAAATAAACGGAACTCTGCCCTAGAATACTTTGAGCATAATAATTTTGGGACACTTCAGAGCATCCTACCCTCCCTTGCCCTGGCTTTTCCTGATGCTCTGGCCCACCTACCCATGGCTGAGGGGCTCAGCCATGCCCTGTGCTGGGGCCACTGCAGCTGTCAGGAACCAGCACCTGCTCTCAACACAGAGGCATGGAATAAGTTCTAAAACTGTGAAAGATAAGAAGGGAACAGGTAAGAGCCAACATGCCTTTGTCAAGAATGTATCACATAAAACAAATCTCATTTTGTTACATAATGGTTGCAAATAAAGGAGAAGCGGTAGGTGTTGTATGTTGTCATCATTCAGGCTTTTGACATAACCCTCTGTGACATCCCCAGAGCCAAGCTGGGAAAACATGGGAGACTTACTACATAAAGCCTAGTTGTGCAGCTGTAGGAGAACCCTAGTTGCTAGAAAATTGTCAAAATGCAAGGATATATCTGGCAGTGTGGAGAAGGGAGTCTGCCCTTTAATTGGTTCTGCAGATCATTTTCACTTAACAGCCAGGATAAGAGAATAGAAAGAATGCCCGTTTCACATACAGATGATACAAGTCTAGCAGGGGCAGTGAATGTCGCAGAGACCAGAATTATAATTCTGAATTATTGTTCTAAACTTAAGAAATTTTCTGAGAAAGAAAAATGATTGAACTAAGTGGGGGAACCACCACAGAAACACAAGGTGGAGAAAAGCTAGCTGGGAATTGTTCATTCCAATAATTATTCTGGGGTTGCAGGGGACCATGCTGGTCAAAAAGTCTTTGCAGAACAAGATCTTTTCCTGCAACCAAAGAGCAGGTTGATATAATTTTCTAGTATATGGAAATTTACCTAACTCTGTAGTCCTTTCATTCACTTCAGCCAGTAAACTGTGTCCTCTTTGGGGACTATACAGCTAGAAAGAGGCAGATTCATGCAAAACAATCCAAAAGATTGAAACAAAAACAATCTAGAAAACATTACTGAAGGTAGGGTGAAAGAATTGACGCTGTGACGCTAAAGAAAACAAAGAAAGTGTTACAGGGATGAGAAGATAAGCAGAAGAGAAGACATTAGAATAGACTGCAACTATTCAAAAGCCAAAAGCAAAGAGGAAAGGCATCAACTGCTTTTTATGTTTATTGCTGGCATAAGAGCTACAGAGCCTGAACAGCGACAAGATGTTTGTGAGCCACTGGAAGAACCAGTAGGAAAAAGAGGGCCCTGAAATAGCATGCTCACAAGAGCTAAGGAGCATCCATGACTATAGCACTTTGTAAGCCACATGCACAATCACTCTCTGTGAAAGACATAGTTATAGCTGAATTCAGTCTAAAGTAAACAAATAGACCACATATGACCTTCTGGGCACTACCTTTTTCTTTTTTTTCTTTTTTTTTTTTTTAATTTACATCAAGTGGTAGAAGATCAAATATCTACTTTACTCCTTCTCTTCTTCTAATAAATATACAGGAAAAGACATGAAAGGCTCTGCTCTACCAGTGAGTATGAAGCACCTTTTATCCAGTGTTCACACTACCAACCTTCAAAATGAACAAGAATAAAATGCGCTTTCTGAGTTGAGTCAAAAGCATGTTGAATTACAGAGTCAGAAACTGAAAGGGCAGCAAACATAACACCATATGAGAATCCTGATCCTACATTTTGGTCTATTTTTAAGGGCATGTCTTCTCTTTCTGATAGATTTTTCCAAGAACTTGGTGCACCTAAACATCAGAGAATCACAAGATATGCTGCACTGGAAGGGACCCACAAGGATCATTGAGTCCAACTCCCAACCCTGCACAGGACCATTCCCAAGAGTCACACTATATGCCTGAGAGCATTTTCCAAATACTTCTTGAATTATGTCAGGCTTGGTGCTGTGACCACTTCTCTGGGGAGCCTGTATAAAATAAGAAAATCCAGATCTTCTATGCCATTTTCTGCAATGAAATCCTTTCACAATATGAAATGAAAGAAACAGATAATATTGATAACAGTTTACTTAATCTAGGCCAGTTTTTTACATGGCTGGAAGCAAATCCAGACAAAATCCTCCTCTGAACTACTGAGGGAAGGTGGACTTTCCTCTGCTGAGCACAAGAAATATGTAAAGACATACAGAATGAGTAATTGGAATCTCTAATTAAACAGCAGCAACTAAGAGATAACTGTGTGTCATCCAGAAACATTCTCAGGAAGTGATATTTTCTCAAATAAAAGTCCAGATGTTGATTAATTGTAATTCGGACAACCTTGAAACTAAACAGAAAGTGACATGGAGGTGTGAAGTTTCTGCAAAATATCCCTGTAGGATTAAAAGGCTAAAACGTTTTGAATTAAGATAAGTAGGACAAGAACTTTGCCTCATGGCATGTTTTCCCGTTTAGGAACTGACAGGACAAAACACAAGCAGTTGCCTTCAGCATTCCTTTTTATTCAGGGTGTGAAATTAAGTAAGGAAAAGGAAGTGCAAATAGAGACATAGTTTAATGGTGGAAATTATCTGGGCTATCTGAGGTGAGTCAATACATCAGATAGAAAACTAGGAACATTGGAGTAGAGGGCTGGGTATCAAACTTTTTTTTTTTTTTTTTTTTTTTTTTTTTTTTTTTTTTATAAAAAAAAAAAAAATCATTAAGGTAAAAGCTTTAAAGTTTCTTTTACATTCAACATAATCAAGATCAGAGATACTGGATACTTTATGTGAAGGCTTATGCTCAGAAACAGTATGTTTGAGCAAGAGTTACCATGCTTAATTATATCACTGTTCCACCTAATTTGGTACTTTTTCTTCAAGACTCAGTAGTACCTCAAAATGTGTCACAACAAAGTATGAGAAGCACCATTTAAGATTACTCTGTTATAGAGAACATATTTTACCAACCCCTCTTATTTAATAGGTGGTTTATGTCCTGAATCATGAGAGTTTATACCCCACATAAATTATCTATACAGCCTAATATAACTATTCTCCTTATTCACAGAAATGTTTATTTCTGATACTGTATCTTGTGGTAATGACTTAAGTATGCCAGTTATTCATTGTACTAAAGGGAAAAATCATTATATTGGTTTAAATTTGTTTCCTTCAAAATTCATTGAATCTCCTTTTGTTCCTCTTTAACACAATGACACAGCATGTGTTAAAATTAGTTACTATTTTATGAATCACATCAGCAGTCTTTTCAATGTCATTTCACAAAACTCTTTTCTATGTTTCATGTGTGAAAACAAAAAGTCCTGGATTCCAGCTTTAAAAGGCATACTTTTAGTTTGTACCCATGTTTTAACACATATGAACCTTTGTTTCCAAAAAAAAAAAAAATAGAGCCTGTCTTCTTCAAGCAAAACAGGATTCCTGGTTACTTGAAATTTTTAAAAAATTAAGAAGTTGTATATTCTATTTTTCATATACCTAAAATTGGGACACGAGTATAAAGATCATGTTGTAAATGTGGATATTTAATTCAAGTAAAATGAACTTGAAAAGGGAATTCTTTTCATGACATGCATATTCATTTGGTCTTTTCACAATTTGTTGGGTAACTGTACTGTATTATATAAACTTAGAGGGTAAAGAGGGAAATATGTGTGCTAGATTTACCTGTGTTTGCACCACTGGGAGCATTCATGACAGACAAACAATGTAATAGAAGCTGCAAAAATGGACAAATATTCAAAAAGAAACACAGGGAAAAGGAAACTAAGTCAGATGGGAGTTGTTTGGGTTTAGTATTGGGAAATTAAGGATGACCTTAGTATAGCTAGCTATCTTGAAAAAAAAACCAATGTTAGAAAGGTATAGGAACTGACAGTAAAGCTAACCATAATAGGCAAACCCTGGGCAAACAACTACCCATGGAGGTATTTTGTCACAGAGCCTAATCATTGGTGGCAGCAGGACCAAAAACCACAGGGTAAACACATAAAAAAAATTTGCAAGTTCTTATGAACCTCCAGGCTCCCTAGAGGTAGTCATAAATCCTGGGACTTTTTGCATGTGTAATGCAAATTTTTATATCTCAATAGGAAAAGATGAGAGAGATCATATTTTTATGGGATTTTCCCAATCACCATGCCTCAAGCCACACTGATAGGGGCAGAGCTGGGCTGACACCCAGGGGTGCTGACTAGCAGCTCTGCCTTCTGCCTTTAGGAGAAACATTAGTGCTAGTGGTCAAGGCTTGCATTTTGTTGCAAGCCTAATGAAGAAATACATTGGATGTGCCTCATTTTGGTATGCTCAGGGTAAAAACAATTCTAAAATATGCAGTGTTGCATGACTCCTAGATGAACTTACTCTCAAACATTTCTCATTCTTAAAATGCTATAATTAAATAGTCGTAAAATAATCCATGTAGCGATCTGAGCAATTACTGATCAAATACACAGCAAAGAGTCACTTTGTCCTCACCCTTCACTAGAAAATCTGTCTGATTTAGAAAACTTTTATGATTGTCCAGCTGTTTGGAGTCACCTCCCTTGCATGCTGATGCAACAGTAGGTCAAATACTCCCTTCAGACAATATTCAGCTGTTTCTAGTACAGTTACTCCAGACAAAAATGTATCATGAGGACCTGATTTGAGTTTGTACCATGCCCTTCTACTGTCCTCTGCGAGAGCAAAGGACCCTGAGACTGGACCTTAACTTTATTCATATCAACTACATAGTCTGGTTACAAAATTTGATTAACATCAATAGGCCATAATGTCAATGGAAACCAGGTCCAGCAACGTAAGCCCTGTATTTTGCTTAGTCCTTGATTTTAAATTCAAAAAAGAATACAATGTTCTCTGTAAAAGCTGAACCAAAATGAAATTATTATTTAAAGGAGAGAAGCAGCTTTGCAGGCAAAGGCAATTGAACATGTGGAAATCAAGATTACTTGATCAAATGGTAAGCGGAAAAAAATCAAGTTATTCACTCTACTAAAACTTTCTTTTAATAACAACAGAATAAATCCAAGCCTTCCAAGTTTCCCATGGGTTTTATTAAAGTGACATATTCAGCAGCTAGTTTCCCAGACCCAGGAAGAAGCTAGTCACGTATTTTCCTCTGCCTTGCTTTTCAGTTTTAATGGATTGTTAATTGAAACAAGAGAAGTGTCTAAAAGGGGGTTGAAACTGTCAGGAGTTTTGTGATTTGATTATGGCTGACCAGATTATTCCATCTGAAGGTCAAGGAGGTCACTAAGGCTTAAATTCACCAATTCACCACATTTGGCATAAGACTAAGCCCATGATTATGTTCTACGTCTTCATTAATATGCAGTTGTTAAAATAATTCTTCCCAAAGCTGAAGGCAGAAGGCCTTCATCCTTTCCCAGCTGGAATAAAATATATCATGAGTCTCACTCTGTTTCCTATTGCACGCAGCCCTGCAACCAAAAATATGGATCAAAATGGATAAGCCGGGGTATTGTTATCGTATTGGGCAATGATTAGATTACCCAGAGCAGTAGGTTAGACCTTTAACATCAACTTAGAGTTCAGCACTGACAGAAGAGGAGATGATATCAGACATTCAAAAATATATAAACAAAAAGAAGTGTGGATTGAAAATGACACCTCGCTCAGACTGCAGAAAAAAAAAATAGTCTTTACCACTTCAGTTAAATTTAGAGGGAAGTTATGAACTGAGAACTGATTAGATAATCTAGTTCCCCTCGATTTGTGTCAGTTAGGATTTACATTTAAAGAATACCTTCAAAATACTTAACCTTACTCTCTGCTTCACATAAACACTTAAGAAATCAGTGAGGTCTGGTCCTCAAATCTTATGCAGCACTTTATATGTGAAAAAACCCTATCAATTATGCTAAAAGGACTTTATATAACAAAATATGTGTAACATCTCACTGTAGATAAATGAGAGGTAAGAGAGACTTGGAATATTATCCTTTGGTGACATGGAAATCTATTCTGTTAAAAACATATGGATTTAGAACAATTTAAATTTTAATGCATTAGAAACCAAGCTTTAAATTAAGAAAGAACCAGTTATTTTCTGTAACTTAAGAAAGGCCATTTATCCTGCTAAGTTTTCAGATTTTTCACAGTTTTCACTTACCACGTTTAAGACACATAGTACATTATCACTTCATCTATCATATAATATTACAGATAAATTTACACATGACTTCTAATGCATAAAGCTTCTGTGCTGCCAACAGCCTTCAAGAGCAACTCCAGAAGAAGAAAAAATGTGCAAGGAAATCACTGAAAAGGATAAAGATAATAGAGAAGCAGAGGAAAGAAGAAATTAGAACACAGGGGGCTTCAAGCTGTTTGCTTCTCCTTAATGAGATTAATCCATATGTTTCTTTCTGATTTACCATGTTTCTTTTTGTTAATGGATTGTGTGGTGGATTGGGAGGGTTCTTGAATTTTGGGGACCAGGGGGTTGTTTCCGTTTGGTTTTGTTTGGGTTTTTGTTTGTATGTTTGGGGTTTTTTGTTTACTTGCCTTTTTTTTTTTTTTTTTTTTTTTTTTTTTTCTCTTTTTATTTTCTTTTTTTTTTTTTTTGTTTGGGGTTTTTTTTTTTTTTTTTTTTTTTTTTTTTTTTTTTTTTTTTTTTTTTTTTTTTTTTTTTTTTTTTTTTTTAATCACTCTACATAATCCTTCTATTATTTCTTTTTCTGTAGCAGTGCAGGAAACCTCACTGTGTTATTTCACTGGTGGCTGGATAGCGTAGCAAGAGTTGTAGCCTGTCCCAATGCCTTTTTTATGCACTAATCCATTAATGTTAGACTATCCTGATGGGACATCATCACTGAGAGTCAAAGTTTTCATGACCTCAGGCTGCACTTCTATTATCTTTGGAGGGGAAGGGGAAAGGGCCTTGGGGGGAATAGTTCTACCCCAAGAACTTCTAGTTTCTTTAAATAAAGTTCAAGATTGAAATCAACTTGACAAGGAGAACAAGTGCTACTT
This sequence comes from Aegithalos caudatus, assembly GCA_013389925.1. Lineage (NCBI taxonomy): Eukaryota > Metazoa > Chordata > Aves > Passeriformes > Aegithalidae > Aegithalos > Aegithalos caudatus. The sequence goes on from WEIU01010353.1 coordinate 43,493, forward strand.
TATCCACTTACCTGATTACTGCAAGCTGAAAACACTCACAAGACAGGTTTCACACTATTCTGGGTAGATATATGGGCTCCAGCAACTTCCAAAAGCCATGACTCNGAGAAAGCCCTCAGGTCTTAGAAGCTCAGATTTGCATTCCCTTAACAACAGTACTGTGAGATATTAAGGAGTTTTTGCCTTTTTTTTTTTTTTTTTTTTTTTTTTTTTTTCATTAAAACCAAATGGTCATTTGGGGGTCATATATATTCATAATTAACTGGAAACCATTTCAATGTAAACATTAGCTTATTTAGCAGGAGTAAAGTTTCTGCACAAAGCAGTCTTCTGTGCAATTGATATTTCTCCAACACACTGTTCCCCAAGGAACACCATTCAAGGAAGTAGCTTGGAGGAAATAAAAAGGTAAAAAAGCATTTATTTCTCTGGCACTGATAAGTTGGCATAATGAATGCAATAAAAAAAAA
>WEIU01010355.1:3234-53331 GCA_013389925.1 Aegithalos caudatus
TTTTTTTTTTTTTTTTAATCTTGTTTGTTTTGCACTGTTTTTTGGGGGAAGGGATGCTGAAGGAATGGATTTATTTTTTTTTTAAATTTTATTTTTTTCCAGATTATGTTATAAGAAGGTTTTCCTGGCTCAGTATCTATCAGACCTGAAAACCAAAGAGCTCTTTGAGTTAGAACAGATGCTACAATCTCCTTTGTTGATCTTAAATCTGTGAGCTTTGAGAATTCCCAGCACTAATTGCACCACCAAGCCTGACTAGTGGAATGAAACACTAATTAAATGGTGCTTCAGAAAAGGAATAAATACTGTGTAACCCCTAAAATGGGCACTGTGGATGACTAAGCCTCACGAAAATAGTGTTGTAGAACTTAAGAAACTCCAAGTCCTGTTCATAACAGGTATAATTAATGTAAAAAAAGTCCAACTGTTTTGTCTACCAACTGGTTGCAGATGCTAGGGAAGGTTTTCCAGCTATTACTCAGCTGTAGCTTGTGGATGTTTTACCTGGGCAACAGCTCTGTGCAAGACAGTCCTGTTCAGAGATTTTGGAAAAGAGGTCTGGAAAACAAGTTTGAGATTTCATAATGGTCTAACATAGGTTTATCATGATTTTTTAACACACCATCTATACAGGTGAGAAACAAGTAGATTGTAAAAATAATGGTAGTGAAAGAAATCAGGATAAAATCAAGAGATGGCAGTTCTTGAAAGATGGATGATGAAGACTTGAATGCCTAATGGAAAAAAAAAATCTAAGGCACTGTTGTTTGAATCTCAACTTGTTCAGCTTTCTGACAAATCTATACCTTGGGTAAGCCAGTAGGAGACTAGTGTAAAAGTATGGAGAAAGAAGAAATAAAACCTAGAAAGTTCTAATTTTCCAACACAGCTTGAATAAACCCAGCCACAAATTAGATTTTATGTTACTGCTACAGCTATAAAGAGGTATATAAATGAACTGGCTTTTAGCTGGCTGTCATAGGAAACTGCTTTTAACGTTAGACAACGATCATTTTTATTACCAGAGCTGAATGCAAGTAAGAACACACAACTACATTTAAAGTGTAGGTCTAACCTTATCTCCTTTGCCCCTCACATATTCTATAGCTTTTCTTTGCTTTGTTGCTTCTGTCTTTGTCAATATCTCAGCCTGCCAAGTTATATTAATCAGATTATGGGAAGTAAAAATAAAATCACAAGGAAAGAACTGGTAATGTTGAGCATTTTTTGATAGGAAAAAGTATGAGGATTACAAGTGCTGTCCAAGTAGTTTCTGCACTTAAGCTGCATATAATGACACAGTTATTGTAGTTGGGTTGGGGTTTCGGTTGTTTTTCTTTAATTTTAATAGACACTTCAAGGTAAAACTAGGAAAAAAAAAGAAAAGGAAGTAATGCAATTTTTTAAGCTAGGATGGTTTTCATTTATGCTACTAAATAGAACTATTCACCCCTGAAGTCACAATAGTTTTCAAAATCATTACATCTTCAAACCCCTCCTTATGCCACTGTAAATGCCTAAGTTTAGCTCCATAGATTTTCTTTAAGAAATTTTTATTTTGTACCACAGCCAAACTCAATAAAAACAAAGTGGATTATAATAAGGCAGGGATTTCACTGATAGATAAATGTGTGCATTTTTTTGGCTTTGTGGACAAATGAACTCTTGATCTCCCCAGTGCAGCTGCCTGGGAGCAGCATCGTGCCTGTGCTGCACACAACAACTTCTGGAGATGTTTTCAGGCGTTGCTAAATAAAGCCTTGAACATTCTGGTACAGTCATCACCCAAGTGAGTCAGCTGAGCCTGAATCACTCTGATACACGCCATCCAACTGAATGGATCTGTCTTTTGAGTCTGGGCTGCTCTGGCATTGTTACATTTCCACCTGTTTGGGTGGTGGTGGTGGAGGTGAGATGTCAGTCTTCAGTAATAAGCCAAAATAAACAAGTTTTATAACCTCTTTGACCTTTTTTGTTCCTTGATGGAAATAGGATTTAAACAAAACAAATGTTCTGTTTGTGCATGTGTGGGGGGTGATTAACATAGTGAGAGCCCATGGGAAGGTTTTATGTACATTTGTGTGCATAACCTTTTCCCCTCTGTGAATCCAGAAACCCAGAGCTGTTCTGACTTGAGGAGGCTTCTCCTAGACTATTAATCACACTCTCTCTCCACCTACAGGACTTGGAAAGACTGGCACAGCACCACCTAAATTACCTTTACACTAACAAAGAATTTCTTCACAGGAAGCGTCCCTTGTTTCACTGTTGGGACAAATCAACAATTCTCTTGGACCTCTTTCCAATCATAAAAGGGAAAAATTGCATGGATCTATACACAACCTTCACAAATAATATTACATAAATCTGACAGAAAGACACCTACTCATACAGTATATAATTATTCTTTCAGTAGTCCTCCAGATTTGTTTCTTCTCATCCATTTTATTCTCATTTTGTCGTACATTCCTCATCACGGTTATTAGGCTTTAAGATACCCTTGACAAATATATAAAGGGCAATATTCCTCACTGGCATCAAATTATGTTTAGGGTTTTTTGAGTTAGTAGGTAATGTACCAGTAAAAGAGTAATTAATTCCTGAAGGACTGAGCACAAAAACAAGCATACGTTTGTCTGAGAAAGTGAAAAGTTTGACTAAACAGAAAGTTTATGAATTATCATGCTGTCATCCAACTGGATCAGTAGCCTTTTTCAAGTTGTTTACTAAATGCCAGGCAAATTAGGACAGCCATGAATCACAGGGCTCCAGAATTAACTGATGACTTTTGGAGATTTTTTTTTCTCCATGAATTAAGGCTTTTGGTAATGAGGAGGTATAATAATCAGAATGCAAAATGCCTTGGATTCATAGATTCCATTGCCTTTTTATACCCTGTATCTTATGTCTGTAAAAACATTTCCGGTGACTGGATGTGAAGCAGCACATATCAAAGTGGGATATGTAAACATCATACAGAACAGAGGAATGTTTTGTAAAACTTACCTGAGGAGATTCTTAAGTATTAAGCACTAATTTTATTAACAAAATTAGTGAAATCTGCCTAGAAAGTTTACTATGCCAGCTATGGGGAACCCAGTTCAAAGATATTATTAAATAGCATACACTAGCCTACAATCTGGGGAAAACACATTTCTTTAAGGCATGATCCAACAAAGCAAGACAAAGGAATTAAAAAAAAAAAAAAAAAAACAAAAAACAAAAAACAAACAAACAAAAAAAACCCAAATAAGTTTTGATGTTTGAGAAAATATAGATCATTTCTCAACCTAATTTCCTTATATATCCTTCCATTTCAAAAATCTTATTGTAATACAAAGCAGAGGTGTCAAAGGAAAGTATGTTCATGTGGTATTTTTTGTTCAGCTAGAAACAGATAGTACTGAAAAATCTGACCTTCTCTGAAATGGCTCTTATTTTGTTTGTACCTCTGTGGGGTGGGTGCTCTCACATTGAAGATGAGGTTCAGTCTTGTATTTCAGGATGGCAGAACTCCACAGCAGGCACTGAAAGTCTGTGAACATTATTTGTTTACAGGACAAGAAAGATAGGGGATGAGAAGACCCAAGGAGAAGCACCTTGTCCAATTCCTGCTACCATGGGAGTCAAGCACTTTGAAAGACAGGATGAAGAAGGTCACAGGACTTAAACACTTGAGTATCTGAAGTCACTGTCTCCCATGCCCACTAAATGTGTTTGTCACTAATTCAGGGAATCATTTTCCCCATTGAACTTGGAAAATAATTCTTCATCAGAATCATACTGACTTCTGTTTTGAAAGCAAAACCAAACAAGCAGGTGCCTTCAGAGCATATCTATGTTTTCTGCCCTCGTTCTTTGATGCCTCCAGTTGTGGTCATTTTTCACTGTGACATGCCCCTCTACCCCCCATAAGAAACAGCACTCCAGCTGGCTTCCACTGTTGGCTAAAACACCAATTACTTCAGCCCTGTCCTCATTATTCACAATTAATTTATTTTTGTTATTCATCTAGCATATTTCTTAACACTTTTTAAGTTAAATGTCTCACAACTTGCTAATTTCATTTTGCACCTGGTTTCATGCCTGTTTCCTGTTTCTTTCACATTGATATCTTCCAGGATTTTATGATTATATTGTCCTCTTGTTTTCATGTTTTAGTAAGGTTTGATATCTCAGACTGCTAAAAAACCAACTTCATTAATTTATTACATGTCCTGTTTTTTCTCTGCATTGGGATAAACAACCATTTTCCTTTCAACACAAGATTTTGAGTAAATGGATTTCCCATGCTCATTTCTCCTTTCTATTTTCTCCCCAACAGACTCTATCTACCACTTCCTTGAGGTTGAAGTGGTCTCATCTTTTCAGCCATTTTGCTGCATTCACGTCTTTCTTTCTGGGAAAAGTCAGTGCTTGTGTTTCAGCAGTTGATCACCCAATTTTCCTTTGTTGACTTCCTATTAAAGCAGCATCTCTGTAAGTGTAGCATCAAATTGCATGCATTCTCCCACATGTTAGAGCTGAAACTTAGAAGAGAACTCTCCCGTTTCAGCCCTTTGGATTTGATGCTGGACACACAAATAATGAAAATGAACACTCCAAAGGAAAGAAAATGAGGTCCTAAACCACACTTAGGAGATGAGACAATGCATTAAAAACATCAGTACAATCATAACAATGACATAGTTATGACCACATAACAAGCAGAAGAAAACAATTCACGAAGGGCAGCAAACTTCAGCACAGCACACCAGGAGCATCGTCCTTCCAGACTGGGAGCCCTCAGAAAACTGGAAGCTTCTGTGCTTTACACAAACCACTCTTTTACAAAGACACGGAAATTCCTGTCACTCTGTTCCTTTTCTGGAAATGTTACCCTTGCAGCCTCTAAGACCCATGATCTGTTTTCCATGATCTAGTTTTCTCTTTCTGAAGGAAAAGGACTACTACAACACTTCCTCTCTTCATTAAAATAGTAGCATTTTCACTCTACAAGTAATAAATATTAAGGATCAAAAATTTAATTTTAGGTTTGATGTCAGTTTACCACATTATTAAAATATCTGTGCCCCGTGGAGGAAGAATCTAGGTCATCTGACACAATCACAAACTTTACTTCTTGCAAGTTAGGCAGGTCACTACATCCAATAACAACACTTCCAGAAAGAAAAGATTTTAATCTATATTAACTTTCCTAACTGCACCTCATCATGTCAGTGTGGAAAAAGAATATAATTTCCTCTCTTGTGCAACGAAAGCTTTCAAGAGACCACATAGGAGCCTTCTGTCATTTCATTAACCACAAGAGATTTGTAGCTACCCAGAAGATGATAATCTGCAAAACCTTCTGCACACATCTTGCCTATTTAACAGTTATCTGATCAGCCACTGAATAAAAGAGTAAAATAACCTTTGTATTTTGCTCATAAAGAAATGAAGCATTACTAGAAACATTTGAAAAGCTAGAACAGAAAAAACCCCAACAGATGGGGGTCAGGGAGTGGAGAGAGAACTTTTAGCTCATTTACTCTAGTTCTGGTGAGATAACACCCCTAAATTAGGAATGCCTTAAACTATAAAAGGCTAACAAGGGTGATGCAATGCCTCTTTGTTATCAAGCAAGATTTCATCAACAGAAATTCCAGTGTTGAGACAACTTGTTTTAAATGGTAGCACCCAAGATAACCAATCTTAAAAGGTCATGTTTATTTAAAAATAACTTGCCTTCATTTTACATTAAAGTTAATTTACTACCCTTAAAAAATTAAATGCAAATGTATACAAATAATTTAAGCATCCTGTCAAAGTTCACATACACACTGCTAGAGCAATGACAACATTCAAGGTCATATGAAATCTTTCTTAACCCATGTATCACCCTGTGGATTATTCTGTTAAATATAGACTGAACTGAAACGCTTGCACCCTCTCTTCAGCATTTTCTATGCTTTAAAAAAAAAACAAACCAAAAAAAAAAAACAACCAAAAAAACAACAAAACCTCAAAATCAAAGCTCTAATTTCCTATTTATCATGTGCTTCCCAGGCCATAACAAAGAAGGATACTGTACCTCTGATGCTGGTGGCTGTTGCCGATGTGGTTGTGCTGGCTGTTAAGGCTACATTGGTTGTGACTGTTGCAGTGGTAAGGGAGGGGATGACAGTAGTGGGAAGCAAAGTGTTGAAAACATCTGGTGAGTGGAAAAAAAAATAAAATAAAATCATATCATGCAAACAAAGGAGAACCATAATAGTGGTTTAATATGTAAATACAAGCATGTTGAAAATGGCTAAATTAAAACATGATTAACATAAATTATTACAGGTACAACAGAGTACCTTTAAATTCTTGACATTTATCACTCTCAGTTTTTATAGTCAATCTTTGAGTACACGAAATTTAAAACTCTGTTAAAATGACCACATTTCCACAGAACGAGAGAGTGACAATTTAAGTGACAAGAATCCATTTCTTCACTGAGCCATTTTAAATGTCTCACGTAGTAGAAACCATATACGGATGAAACATGCTGTGTCAGAGTGGGAGATGAAAAAAAAACAACACCATCATGCTAAAATAAACACACACATGTTAACGAGAAATGGCTGTATGTTAAAACACCCACTTTCAGACAGACTCAATGAAGGGAAAAAGGGGAGAAAATGCTACTAACTATAAGAGCTGCTTTTTCCGGATTGCTTTTCTTCTTCCCACACATTTGCTTAAGACACAGTTGTCTGCTAAGATCCAGAGCAGAGTATATTTCAAAATCTTTACCCTAATTAGCAGGCACAGTCATCTTTCAGTCATCCTTAATGCTTACAATTTATTCTCAGTACACATCACTATTTTTCTAAAACGCCTTCAATGTAAAAATCAGAAATGATAACAATATTACTGATAAAAAAGCATGCATGCAAGTCAGAAAAAATTCATACAAAAATGACAACAGAATCCTATGAAAACCTTCAGGTTTTGCTCAAGCAAGTGCAGGTATGTCAGGATCAGGAGCACGACTGCTTCTCTGCAGAGGAACCAACAATACCTGATGCAGAATGCTCCAGTACACAGCAGAACACCACCAGATGTACACATAGAAAATACTTTGATTACACTGCCAAAAGCAATAAAAACCAATAGGACTTTGCTTATAAGGTGATTGCAGGTTTTAAAGAGCAAACAAACAAACAAAAGCTCTGAAGAGAACTAGAGAAAAGCACTTCTGAGAAGACCTAAAAAACATCTGACATTTTTCAGATTATTTATCTCACAGGTTAGAAAGGGAAGGACTCATTTCTCAGCAGTTGATGGTGAGTAACCCATTCCATGCTGATTTCACTGAAAATATTTCTGAAGGGTGCTATTCAGTGCAATAAAAGAGCAAAAATCTGACCCACAATCTGTCTTGCCTTGCTGTGGAAAGAAATGCAATTGGTCCCTGAGTACCATCAATTCTGACTGAAATCAATGGAAGCTGAAGCAGCTCAGAGCTTTCCAGTATTGGGCCCTACAGAACACACTTCAGACACAGGGTCCTTAAGTTCAGCAGTGCACCATTACTCTCTTAAGGCTTCAAAGTAGCATGCTTACCTTATTTCCATGCTTGACGACAGATTATTTCCCAAGTTTAAAAGTCTCCTTGTTAGTTAATACCTATAAGTCACCTACTATTTTCTGTATTCCTCTGGTTTTGATAAAAAACACCACTATGCTCTCTGGAATCTATATTTTGTGATGTTCTACTTCTGAAGCCATCAGAAAACAGTGTAAGATCCATCTTTCATCTGTACACTGATTTTTAATCGAATGTACACTAATATTTAATCTAATTTCCAGTATAAAGTATTCTCAAGACAGAAAAATTAGAACAGGCTTTTAAAAACCCTCACAGCCATATTAATCACCAGGAATAATGATAATATTACCTGGAGTATGAGTACCACAATAATGCAATAGAACTGAGTATAACAAGCATTAGAAATAAATTAACATGTTAAAAAGATACATGCCACATGTACTGATCTATGTAATTTCTTCTCATAAAGGGAAACTCCTTCCCTGATAGGTATCTGTTAAAAATTAAATCAAAGAGAAAAAAAACCCACCTAATTCATAAGGAGAGCAAAACCTTGTTTATTAGGAAAGCTTTATACATCCTTCTTGTATGTAAAACTAATTAGTCTGACTCATGGTTCCATTCATTATCTTTCTTAAATACCAATTACTTCAGACTGCAATGACAGTTATGGTTTAATGACAGTGCTATCCAACCTACAAGCACACTGTTTACCTATTTTACCAAATAACAGCTTACGTGAGTCACTGGTGAACTTGGAACTTTCTGGTTTCTCTTCTGATCAAAGCATTTCAAACAAGATTTCTTATTTTAAATGAAAGGCTACCTAGGAAGCATTCTAGCTAACATGAACTAGGATATGTCAGTGTCTTAATACAGATGTGATCTCATCAGAAGATTCATTAAGAATAATGAAAACTCGTGCAGATATTTGTTTCCTGATGAAAGTCATAAACTCTGATGCCAAACATCAAAATGGAAGCCTGGCAGAAGCCTCACAGAAAACATTTCTTCTCAGAAGGGATGCAAAACCAAGGAATAGCATTTGGCATCTTTCTTTGCAGAGTGAGGTGAAATTCATCCTGTGAATGACTGCAGTCTGTCTGCTTTGCTCACAGCAATACCAGGGCTTGCTCGTAAAGACCCCAGCACAAAGAGAGAAACCAGGAACCAGCAGCCTAAGGAGCATCACATTGCCCAGGAAATGAATCAGTGAAGTCTGTTCTGGACCCTGGAAACATTTGGTTGGTACCAGCATAGGTTCAAGGCTCTGCACTTTCCTGTTGCACACTCTCATGTTGTTAATGAAATAATTCCTCTGGGCAAAGTAACCAAATAGCTCATAGCTCTCCACACAGCACCTTTTGGAATGCCTGGACCATATCTCATCCTTAAATCCTACTCTGGACAACCCAGATGCAAATACAGCATTCTGCATTGATCCCCACATTGAAAAGACTTGTGTGTATGGTGTCTGCTGTGTCTGACAGAAAGGCTCCTATCACTTCTTCCAAGATTTAGGATTCTCATCAAAACTTTGTCTTTGCTTTGAACAGGCTTTTGCATAAGAGAATACAGAATATGCAGTTCAAGAAATAAACTAGAAGTAATGTCCAGTGCTCCTCAGACTCTCACCATCCATTGCAGGTGTAGGAGGTGAATGGGTTTGGAAGTTTCCAAAAACACATGGACTACGGATCAAAAAAAAAAAATTGATACTTAACAGCACAGGCTTCTGTTTAAGCCAGATGGATCACTGTGCTTCACAGAGGGTGTGCTGCTCCATTTCATGCCAGAAAAGAGAATTGGGGAATTGCAATTTAACCTGTTTCAAGCCCTGAATGACCTTTTTTTTTTTTTTTNGGCAAACCTATCTTAATTCACTAGTGAGGCACATGTTGTCATCCAGAGCTCCCTCCTGGCAGCTACTCAGACCATGGTATCAAAGGGACAATGTAGATTTGCCCTCTTGAGCCTCCTGTCAGGGAGGATCTTAAACAGAATGGATTTGCAGACTTCTGCCCAAGAAATCTGTGCTGAAGTGAAACTAAATTCCACTTCCTTGTCTTGAAATTTCTGGATCTACTTGTACACAATGTTCATCTCAAAATGAATTTTTGTTTATGCCTCTCATGCCACTAAATACCAAAGATCATTATGACCAAGAGACCTTACAGAGCAGAATTTTAATTCAAGTAGCCATACCCAAATCACTGCACCAGATAGCTATTTCAATAATACTAAGGTATTAATCCTTAGCCTCCTGTGAAGCAGAAAATAGCTATATTTTGCAGATGGGGAACCAAAGAAGATAGAAAAGCCATGCTCAAGAGATCTAGAAGTCAAGCAATAATTGTCTCCATTAATTTTGAAATCTCGCTTCTAAACTGGATGTTTGTTGACAGGCAGCTGTTCAGTCAAAAATACAATAATGTAATTAAGCTGGTATTAACTTCATCATCTTGCTAGCTTTGAAATGCAAACAACTCATGGAGAACTAATTGTTTCCATAAAAGCTGCTAGAAATAGAAAAGGGGTTGACCTTCACGCCAAGGGACTCCCATGGACTCTTTGTCACTTCTGTTCCACAGGTTTTGCAGGTGAGGCTTGCACTGGACATTCAGGGAGAGAGGTGGGCTCCTGACCTTTCTCTGGTGGCACAGGGAGGTTTGAGCTGAGGTGCAAATGCTCAGCCAGGGACCCTCATTGCAGTGAGGACCTGACACGATGTCAGAGCTTGGTGCTGCAGAGAGGAGACCCAGGAAGGCTCTGTTGTTCCTTGTGCCACTGCTGCCTGTTAACATGGAAAAAACAGGAGCCAGGGGAGAGCAGCCAGCACACAACCTGAAGGCTGATTCCCAGTGCCTGGTGGAGAAAGGAGGCAGGCAAAATGGGCTTGGTGTGAAAGCTGCTCTTTAGCAGAGGCATGGATGGAAACTGGTCAGGAGTGGCAGGGCAGTGTCGAGCCCCACCTGCTCACAATTTCCTGTTTCCTTCTCCTTCCTTCTTGAATTGATGCCACGTTCTCCTTGCTAAGGCAGAAGACATCCATCCATTTAAGTGCAGGGAGCCTGGATAATTTAGTCTCCCTGCCAATTTGGCCCTGAGCATTTTTACTCTCCATTTCCAAAGAAATGAGAAATGGTGCTGTTTGGTTTAGTGGGCTTAAGTGAAAGATAGATCTGACCTATTGAAAATATTTGACTTTTTTGGTAAAAACACAATCGATATTTTGACATGACTGAGCACAAATCAGACAACAATAGCTGCAGCTGATAAAAATGTAAAGGCTTTTGTTTCAAGCTTGACAAAGGCTGACAGAAAAATTAAAGGACAGAGTGATAATGATGGATGGTCCTTGCTGTATTTTGACTGAGAATGAAAGAAATTTTAAGTGGTAAACTGAACTGAGTGATGACCTACCTGGGAAACAATCTCACTACTCTGTGAAAAATTTAATCAGTCTGTGGTATGTAGCACTAAATAATTTAGCAAGGTTTTAAATTCAAAGGGAGCTGCATTTACCTTGCACCAAGAAAATGGGATTGAACAAAAGGATCACTCAGCTTGAACATCATGTGCCAATACCTCCTTAGCACTTAGACTGAATGATCATGAATGCTCATGGACATGAGGTCAAGGGGTTCTTTTAACTAATTGATCCAGATTTATGAAACTCTGAAATGGCAATTATGTGCTTGACATTTTTGCTAGCAAATCAGATGCCATTAAATATATCCAAACCCTTTAAACAAAAGCTCCATGTAGATCTGTATCTTTAGTTATACCAATAAAGTCTTCTAGTGGATGAGTTCATACTGCAAGACATACAGTCAGACTGAAATTGCTAGAAATTAGGAACTGGAAAGAACAATTGTTTTCTCTTATAGAAAGCTTTATAGCTTGCTGGTTCATTTGTGGTTTGTGTTTTAGATTTTTTTCCCCTATTACAAAAGCAATAGGTTTCAGTAGCAAATGAAGGAGGATGAAGTATTAAAAATTACAGCAAAAAATGCCTGTTTCCTTCTGTTCTCAAAGAGCCAAGCAAAAACTTGGAATCTGCAAATCCCTGGCCCAAATTCTGTCCTTTAAAAGTTAAGAATATAACTCAAAAGAACAAAGCCCATTTCAATATTAGTACTTAGTACTGGCAGCATGGTGTCATCCCAAATCACTTAAAATGAGGGCCTGATAACACACCGTGGCACATTTTACAACACACGCTCTGACCAGAACTGCTTATGACAAAATAAAAAATGTGATGAATATGAAAAAAACAAGGTGCAGTAGCAGGTTATTTCTGATTATGCCATCTCATTTGACACTGAAATATGAAGAAGAAGTTAGCTGCCCTAAATTGTCTAGAAAGAACTCCTGTAGTGAATATCTCATTTATTTTGTGCACCAGAGCAACAGCAGGACTCACAAAGACCACAGGTGTGTGAAAGGCTGATTTCCCACAAGGAAAGCCAGGTCAGGCTCAGGACAGATGTGAGAGCTGCCAGCACACAAGCAGCTGTGCACCTCAGGCAGGTGAGGAAGAAAAAGCAGTGGGATGGAAGTTCCTCAGTGTGGTAGGAAGACATGGCAAGGGAGGAGAAGTTTGCAGAGCTGACAGCAGTGACTGGCTTTGACTTCTCTCCCTCAAGGTGCATCTGCCCAGATCCAGGTAAGCTCTCAGCAGAGCTGTGGGGCCCTGGAAGGGGATTTAGGATATTTAAGTAAAACCCACCTCTGTCACCTTCTGTGAGAACCCTAACAAGCAGAATGTGCTAAGCAGAGGCAGGACCCACCTGTCTCTTGCACAGATCAGAACCTAGGATTTAGTAGACACTGGGACTATGTGCTTTATAAAGCTCATGGGTACCTGCTAAAAATTCTAAGAGTAACAATAAACACAGAAAGGAAAGGTTTTGTGTTTTTTTTTTAAAATGGATATTAAAATATGACCTTTCTGCACAGCACCAGGTGTTGCCACAGATTTGGCTTTGTCACCTGGAGACTGGAGGAGTCTGCTGCACTCACAGTTGGTGGAGCTGCACAGAGGGACTCCAGGAAACCTGAATCAAGCATTTCACATGAAAAGCATCTAACATGAACATTTGAGCACTGCACTGGTGGCTCATAGCTCTCAGAATGTCGGGCCTGCCCTTTGAAGCCCTCAGTGCTTACTTTAGGGAACGTTTTGCTCCCCACAGCACTCCAGTGAATCTGCTATCAGCAAAAGCACTCTGACTGCAGCTCCCTTGAAACGGAGAGAGAAGTTTGCAATGAAGGCCTGGAGATGCTGGAACACGCTCCCATTTCACTGCCTGTCACACTCATTGTTTGTCATCAGCCCAGCCATTTAAAAAGCTCCCTGTCCCTGCTCCCAGTGAGGCAGAAGAATAAAAGGTGACATAATGCACTGTCTCACAATATATTTACCTACTGCTGCTCAGTTTTGGTGGGGGAGATGGTATTATCTGCAACGTTTGGAGTGTAGGAAGCTAATAGGCTGTAATGTCTTATTTCTTAATTTCTATTTGTGCTAAAACCAGGTGACGCACAGAGATCTCCTAAAAAGGATAAATGTAACAAAATAAGAACTTAACCGGGTAATTAGATATTGAATTTTTTTTAATGCAAGAAAAATTGAAATTATATCATAGGGAAATAATTTAATACTGAAGAATCTGTTTTCAAGCCCTCTAAATTTTACTTTAATCATGGTTATTAGTGCAAGATTTACCTCTAAGGATAAATCAGACAAGTATTCAACAGAAAGATTAAACTTCAGTGTTCTGGAGTTAAATGAATATAATGCATACTTCAATTTATTCCAGAAGTACTGTAAGACCTGAATTTTTCCCAAACTTAGCATAAGTTTTGCCAGGAGTTAAAAAAACGTCATTCAAATTCAACAGTAGTAATGACAACAAAGCCTATTGTTTTAAAGGAGTCAATCTGTGTTATAAAAGCTCACCTTTCTCATTAAAGTAGGTAAAAATACTGCACTGAAGCTTATGTACCTTGACTGCAAGAAACTAAGTAAAATTTGCAGGGCATGCAACAGGCTAAGAAAAAGAATTTGGTAATTCAACATTTTAAATAAATAAGAAGAAAAAGTTTTAGAGCACTGTTTGAGAGCACAGCCTCAAATGAAGACCCCTTACTTATAAAAAGACACATATATTTTTACATATATATATGTATCTTGATTTTGTTCAGAGCTCTACTACAAACTCTACATTAACAAATACAGACCAAGTAAAGAATGTGCCTCTGCCTTGAAGATCTGTAAGGTCATTTTTTGGGCAGTAGAGGCCAAACTTTAGGAAGAAAAGAGAGTATTATTTCCATTTCACAACTGGGGAAATGAATACAGAAGAATTAAGTGGAATGTCTTATATTTTACAGAGTTCTGAGCCTGACAGGGGAGTTCTGAACAGATCTCCTGAGGCTCATTTTAATCCTCTGTCAAAAAAAAAAAGAAAAATGAAAAGCACAAAAGAAAACAAAACCTCCCAAAATTGCATTTAAAAAGGCAGTTGCCTTTATACCTGCAGTGCCAATTTCACTGCATTCAGGACAAAATGTTACCACAAAAGCCACCAAACATCTTGTATGAATAAAGCCAGCACAATTTTCCCCAGAAGCACACCATTCTATCACTATTAATATGGTGTTCTAGGCCCATTGCCACTGCTTAAAAATCACATTAGGGCTGTGATGTTCATTTTTTATTCTTTTTAAGTAAGCAGACAAGCCATATTTTCTTGTTTTTCCAAGCCATAAAATAGGAGTATTCAAAATTAAATGAAATAAAGTACCGGCAGCTGGCCCTTGAAAACCTATAAGGAAAAGCTAATGCACAGTACAAATTCAGGCACCAGCAGCCTTGAACAAAGATGACAGCTTTCTCAGAATGACACTTGACTCCTGTGCACACACACACACACACAAAATAATAATGAAAAAAATTCAAAAAGCTCAGCCAGAATAGCACTGAGAAGAAAGTTGGTAAAGAGAATTTTCTAAAATTTCCTTATTAGGGGGACAGGTGCTGGAACTAAATGGAGGTAAACAGATTGCTGATCTCTATTTTATTATAGTTCCTACTTTCCTTTTTCTGAGAAATTCAGGGCCAATCACTGAAGTTGCTTAAACAACTCCAAAATTGTGGCAATAATTCTAAGGTTGGTAAAGAGAGATAACAGGGACTGTAATTTATTTTAAATAAGCTTATTTTAAAATAAAATCAAAGGGTCCAACACTAATCTGAAAGAGTTTATCACAGTATCTTATGCTGTATCTTATTGAAAATCACCTTGGGAAAGTGACTGGCACTGTGCAATCTAAAACACAGATTTTTGCACTTCATTGCACTTTCTCTGACTAATACACTTAATTCTCATATTCCTATCACCAAAGTACACTACCTGAGAAAATAAGGCCTTGTCTTTCCAGCTGTCAGCCTTTTATGCTCTGTTTTTTGGCATTTTGGGGCTTTTTTTGGTCCTCAAAAGGGTTCTATACATGTAGTTGAATTCCTGCCATGATTCTTTGGCTTTGTATAACACATAACTATGAATGGTGGAATCCATGCAATATTGCCAAGACTTAATTTTGTTAAAATTACCCAGCTTCCCTTCAGACTGGCAGATATTTAGTATCTTAACTATTATGCCATCAAGGAGGATAGGTCACCAGTGGAAATCACAGGGTTTTTTTATAAAGAACGATTGATCATATCTACTAATTTATTTTAAACACAGTGATACACAAAGCAGTGCTAAAAGATTTCAGTTCCTGCTCCAAAATGATGAAAACCATCCAGAGCTCTGCTCCATCAAGCACTTCAACATGTCAGCATCCCCCAATCCTCCCTGCTTCCCACCAATCAAGGGTTGGGAAACCTGCAGAAAATGTAAACTACAAAACCAAAAGGGGAAAAACAAATCCACTGGTGCAGTGACCCACAGTAATACCTGAGGAAAAAACACTTTTCCCACTCCTCAAGTTTTTTCCCCACCAAACTTTCTTCTGTCTTTCCTCCTCTCCTTTGATTTGTTTGTTTCTATACTTGCCATGAGGATTAATGAGGGAAGTTTCAGCTGGAAGATAATCTGCCTCAGGCATGAGTTTACCAAGAAAAACAATTTTTTGTCTTCAAGGGAGTAAACAAGCTGTGTGGATTCCAGTGAAGGGAAGGAAAAGGGTCCTGACTGAAAATTGTTGGGGTCACTGTCACAAATGACACCACCTATCTGGAGACCTCTTTCCCTGCCAGTAAAGTTCCTTCACATGGTGTTAAAACTTTCTCAGAGCTTGTGAAGGAACCAGAGCCTGGTGGAAGAAGTCAGGGCGTTGTGGGACATCCTCACATGGCAGATTCCAGGCTTCATCAGCTTTGGTAGCAATGGTTTTAATGGATTTTTTCCTTTTTATTTTTTTTGTCTTTGCACATGAGGATGATTTTCAGATACACCCTTACTGTGCTCCTGGGTATTTTTGCTGTCTGCTCCCCTTTCTGTGGGAATCATAGAGAAAGATGGATGCCATGAGCTTTTTTGAAAGCTGCCAAAACACTGTAATCCCTGAGACAAAGTGATTTACATTAAGGCAGAGCAAGTCAGAGCAAGATCCAAAGCACAAAGTTGATGATAGGATTCAGCATTAAAAAATATGACTTTAATTACAAATCTAAGAGAATTTTATTATATTCCATCAAGTACTCAAGCAGTAAGAGCTCGGAAAAAAGTCTGTGATTGCAGCATAGAGGATTCAATTTTGGAGGAGGGGATAAAGACATGTTAGGTCCCAACAACAAATTTAGATTGAACCTACGCTGTAAAGAGAGATGTTAGGAAGATTTTTTAATTTTGTTTGGAAAAACTTCAAATTCTTGTCAGTTTGTTCTGTTTTTTGTTTGAAAGAATACTGAAAACAAGTGGAGAAATACTTCATTTGCTTTAAGAAAAATGCTAATGGAGTACTGTAAGAAACATGCTATAGAACATTTCTCCTTTACATAGCATAGAAATAGAGGCTAAGATAAACTCCAGAAACATTTGCCAAGTAATTAATAATTAAAATTTTAAAGAGAAAAAGTAGAATAATCAGTACTAATAATTAGTAATATAAAGTTATGGATGTCAGAAATATTAATGGTTTGAGATAAGCTAGTTATCTACTTCTCTCTGAGCTTCCATGCTCATCTTTATATGTGATCAGAGCCCTCAGATACAGAAGTTCTCAAAGCTCTCTAAGAGAGATGCATGCTCTTTGCAGAAGCTTTTGTCTACCCCTCCTCCAAGGCATTTTCATCTATCTCCAAGAGGTTTCACAATCTCAGCTGGAGCAAAGCAGATCTCTGATGTATCACCTGGTATGACCAGGGGACATTTTAAGCAATACCACTTAGATAATGTTCTATTTCCTCTCCTGAATGGAGTGAAACATTGAGGAATCTATTCTCAAAAGAAAGGTAAGTTATGGAAGCACCATATGAGAAAGAGTGACAGGACACCCATGTCTGCATTGCACCACCTCATGGTGCAGGAAAGGCTTCAATTTAGAAAAATCACTAAATCACTTTAATATTGTCTTTATGGTTTGAGTTTCCTGAATAATAAATGATCTAGATGGAAACAGAAGATCATAAAAAACTGCTAGATTGTAACTTTGTCAGTCTCAAATGAAATTGTCAGTCTCAAACGAAATTATTGAGTTAATATTTACTTCATGAAGATTGCATATGATGCTCACAGACATTACAATTTTACAAGCTGGCATCTCAAAAAAAAAAAGGGTAAATTGAAGTAAAGTTCAGGAAAACAGGGGGTATAAGCAATAGCAAAGGGTGAAAAATTAGAGAGCAATCTTTGCTACTACAGCAAATCAGTGATAGTAAACTCAACAGTACTTAAGGTCAGTAAAAAAAGTCAAAAAAATCAAGAGTATTTGGTATATCCAAAAATCTTTTCCTTTCAGAAATTCCATTAGAACTATCACATCAGCCAATAATATGTGCAGAAAGAAAATCAAATATTTTCAAGTGTAGTGTGTTATTAAAGACATTATCCAAAAAACACAGGTTTTACAACACATACGATATGTATTCAAATAGGAAGGAGCTTTACGTGTTAGAATGTGTTATTAAAGGTTATATTGATATATTGTAGATATTGTTATTATTCCATTGTGAAAGGGCTTGGGGAGAGATTTCCTGCTGCTGAAATACTCTGCATTCAATTTCAATGATTACTCCAGTATGAAATTAAGGAAAAAATAAAAATATCTTATATGTTATAATACAAAATTAATTAATTTAAAAAGTTTTCTTTAATGAGAAACAATATTTGAATGTAAAAATGTAGTAGTGCCAAACATATTCCCCAAAAGTGTTAGTGTGGTTTGGAATGTTACTTTCTTGACCTTCCCAAAATACTTTTAAGCTTATCTGAAAAAGAAATTTGTATCTTATTTTTCTAAAGTCACCATAAATGAAGAAAGATCAGTTCATACAGCTCAACTATACACCCCACCATTCAAGTATTTATCAACAAAAAGCAATTTCAAAGTAGCTGCCTTGAGAGTGTTCAGGGATAATAGCTGGACAATTCATCCATAAAATTAAGCCAACAACTCCACCACAAGTTTCTTGACAGACTTCTCATACCCGAAAATGTCAACTAAACACTGTTCTTCTTCAGCCCAATAACAAAAGCTCTACTGCACAATTTCTTAATTCATCTTACTGCAGGAAATTCATCTGCATTGTGCTTTAAAGTCTGGACCACCTCTTCTAACCCAACCAAAAATTCTTCTGGAGAAGTCAGGAGTCAGCTTTAATGTTGTGGTAATGATTTAATGCCTTAATGTCATTTTACAACACTGATGTAAAATTGGATTATTTCAACACAATTTGAAGGGCTTCTTTGAAGAAGACAGCTTGGGGGGAAGGAAGGCTTTTGAGTCTCAGCAAGTACCCATGAGCATGTTTTTATTTATTTTCCAACTGAAAGCCCAGGTTCCTTCCTTCTGCAAGTTACCATCTGTACTTTTTCATTTATTTTTACTCATATAAAATGGGAACAGGAAAAACTTTTCACCTTTGTTTTAAGGACTTGATAGTGAGACTTCTTTCTTTTAATTCAAACAATAATACAAAAGAGAAAAATCTGAAACTAAAAGGCACATGCAGTCATATGCAATGATTTTCTAATTAAGTCCTAAGAAATCTTCTGAGTCTCATATTCTTGATGTGCCTTGATTACTGTAAGAGCAATGTTGGGGTTTTTCACCAAATCCACCTATTACTGAAGCTATAAATGTTATTGTTACATCACACCATGGCTCTGCTCAATTCTCTTTTAGCAAAGGCCAAGCTTTGCTGACATGGCAAGATGTTTCCATAGGCAAAGAAAGAATTTTTCTCTGAGGGGTGTGTGTGTGTAAATGAGACATTTCAACTCAGAAAACTTTAAAGGAGGAAACTTTTTAAAAAGTCCATTCACCTCAACTTGTAGGATCTTAACACCAAAACACAAGAGTAGCCAAGATTACTGATGAGTGTTTTCCTCCACAAGGGTGCTGCTTCCTTTCTTTCTCCAAATTTTTTTTTGTGGTTTTTGATATATTTTTATAAAGAGAATGTGTCCAAAAATACTGCACAGATTTACCAGAGGTCTGAAGTGAAAAGATTTGCAAACTGAAAAATCAATTACCTATTCATTAAGCTTAATTTTGAAAGAAAGCAGAATATATCCTCATCTCCTCAGGTTTTTGGGTTTTTTATCAATTTTCTGCTTTAGTCAGTTTCTACTTTTATAGAGAGATATGCACAAGCAATTTAGAGAAATAAAGAAAAGGCCCCCTATGAGGACATCAAAACAGTAATGAAATATAATAAAAGATCTGATTGCAAGCAAATGAACTGACAAAGACAAAATAATCTATAACAGATAGAGGTAGTAGAGTTTGTTTAATTTTATGTGTTTTTGGATTCCACAGTTTCCACCAATTAAAAAAAAACAAAACAACAAACCAACACATACATATGTACAAGTGCATGGTGCTGGAATTATTGTTGGGCACAGAATGTGAATCTCTATAAATATATTTAGAAGTAGTATTTAATAAACAAAGGTGTCTGGTGCAGATTTGGCATAGTGCTACTCCAGATATGGAGAAAAGTCAGTCACAGATTTAGAACTAGACCAAAAAATGAAGAAAAAAGGGGGAGAAAAAGACACCATGAAAGGAGGAGAATGGATGCATGGGAGAGAACTCCAGGAAATGCAGAGTTTATGATCAAAATTAATGAGAAATAGAGACCAATGTGGAAATACTTTAGAATCTACTGAAGGGAAGCAGCAAATATAATTTTAAATGCAAACTTCCAGCTCAAACAGCAAAAGAGGACAAATAGATGGTAAGGTTGGAAAGTGAAGAGATCAAGCACCAGGCTAAACCAAACAAAAGAGAATACTTTTTCCTCAAAGCACATAGCTAAATTCAGAATCTTGCTGCCACAGGTTACTGTGGAAGCTAAGATGACAAATGTTTTGAAATGGGACTGGACAAGCAGGTGGAATATAAATAATGCTATAGCTAGGAAAGGTGCAATGGGACTTCTGGTCTTACATATTGTAGGAGATCATCTGTTCAATAGCACATTTCAAAATACTTATGAGATAGTAACTTGGTCTTTCAATTGCCTTTATTTGTAAAAAAATATCTTGGCCAAGGGAAAAAAATACGAAATTGAGAGGCTGAAGACAAAGGAATAGGTCATGCCACTTCTGATTCCCCAGAGATCCTTAGTAACTGGCTTAAATACCTCTCCTACTTAAAATTTGGGCTATAAGAACTGCCTTGACCATCCACAGCTTCATGTTCATTTCCATACTACTCTTCTAGATAATTGCTGCACAGCACATTATAACTCTGAATATTTCAATTAACTTAATGCCTGGCTGTAGACTAGCAGATCAGGATGTTTCACCAAGGTAGTCTGTTTCAAATAGGGTTGCAAATTATCATCTGCTGCTGTTTGCATTAGGGAGGTCTCTCGATGATGTTCTGTCACTCACTCCAAGGTGGTGCTGATCTGAGCCTTTGGCAGTGACACCCAGAGGTTGTGAACTACTGAGCACAGCAGCTGTGTCTTCAGGTTGATTATGATGGAACAGCTCCTTCCTCAACTCCAGCTAAATCACTGCAGTTATTACCAGGGCTCTGCAAGCAGAGTCTGTGTTTTTGGGTTGAGCAACACAAGTTTGACAGTTTGCTCTCTTTGCTGGTGATTAATGACGAGTATTTGGACAAAGGTAAACAAAAATTCTTAATAAATTGGAAGAGAGTGAAAATTGCCTGGGGCCCATTACCAAAGAAAGGGTGTAATATATCTAGCCAGAATGTGCACTTCTAAAGCACTAAGCTTGCCAATTAGAATACAGAAATGACAACAGCTACAGGCATTAAGGCCTGTGCCTTTGTTACTGCGTGAAACAAATGTTTGAGCAAACTACATGTCTTGCCTTTGTGCTTCTGCCTATAAACTCTGACTTTGTACCCAGCTTCCTGCTTCACAGAGTACTTTCTGACATTTATTATTAACAATAAATGTTAAGAAAGATGAAATTAGCAGGCACATTGATTCGGCAAAGCAGCATGAGCATATTTAATAGCCCAAGCCTTTAACCTTATTCAAATAGATTCAATTTCTCTGAAATCTAGTTTCTCTAATTATGCAAAAAAAAAAAAAAAAAAAAAAAAAAAAAAAAAAAAAAAAGTAAAAATAATTTTTATGTTGTCAGATACTAATTGTATTGGACAGATTTCCATTCATCTGCTTACAGCAATATTTATTTTTTCTGCCATCACTTAACATCAAAACAGTATTACCTCATCAGCACCACTCACAGTGGAAAAAATACTACTCTTCTGTATAATTTTGTGTTTAGGTCAGTCCAGTTAAAGGCATGAGACACTCTTCGCTTGGTTTGCTTACACCTAATCTCTAATTATGATAAACTGTATTTTCCACTTTTAGCCAATGTTCTCTCTACATTAAAGCTGCCTAAATCTTCTTTGAGTTAGGAAGATAACTCGAAAAAAATGAGAGAATTAGTAGATTATCTCTCAAGATAGGGGGATTTCTTAGGGGGAGAAAAAAAAAAAAAAAAGAGAGAAGCCAGATGAAGCTCTTATACCATCAGCACACAGAAAGAGATAATAATCTGTTGAAGTGAAAAACGAAAGGAATAAAATTTATGGAAAGCACAGTACATATAAGAAAAGGAAAGCTGTGAATCATGTTGCCCTTCCCTGCCTCTGCAGAAGACACCTTCCACTGATGTCCCCTGTTTCCTCACACAAGCTGGTGTGGGAAATCTGGCACGTCCCTTGTCTTAGAAACCTGATATTCAAGGTAAGAAGTCATATGATTAATGAGCTCCAAAAAATGAGTAGGACAAAAAATTGCATCAACACATTAAGCACAGGGGAAGGGATGAGAAATCAAAGGAAGGCTCCAGATATATTTAAGAAGATAAAAAAAAAAAATATAACCTTTATTAAACAGAAGGATGCATCTCAGAAAATGATAAAAAGTAGGTTTTCTAGCCCCCAGAGAGAGAGAGAGAAAAAATACTGTATAATTTTAGGAGGATTATGGTTCACTAGAGACATTCATGAATGTAATGAGCTAAAGAAGGGGTAAGGCTGCTTAAATTCATCTATACAACTGATTGTGCCACACTTGATAAAATAATTGTGTCAGTCTCCTTTGTACTTAAAATAAACCTTACAACTCTGAACCCCAGTAAGTTGTTAAGCACTAAACATCATCTCATGCTCTGTCACATAAGTCTGATTGTTTCAGAAACCTGGCAAGCACCTGACATTTACCTTCTCTAGTTCCAGTGCTGGAATGGCAGAAATGCAATTAGGAAAACTCAGGTACTCATAACAGAAAAGGTCAGCAATGAGCAAGCTAAACCTGATAACATGCCTAATGTGCTGCCAAACATAACAGAATGCCTCCCTGATAATGAATGATTTTACAGACTGCCAGGAAGTTGATGTAAGATAATCAGATCAACAGGGGACACACCACTGTGCAAGAGTGGGAATGGTGAAATATTCTTTGATAAGAGTTCTGTTGCTGATGGAAAAAGATCTCCCATTATAAAAGGCCACATTTTCAGAAATAATCACATAAATAAATTGGGCAGAAAACACAAATGACAGAAGTTTCAACATATGGTAAGTGCAGAAGCCGTTACCTCATCAAAGGCAGAGCACTTTGTGCCTGCAGCCAACAACCACCACACCACCGCCTCTGGGATGCAAAAGACATTTTTTTCTTTTCCTCTTCTTGTAGCAGCCAATGTAAATAGAGGTTAGAGGGTTTAGTTTTTCTGATTTTCTTTAACACAGAAATACTCACGCAGCAGTACAGGCTCTGTGTTCCTCATGCAAAGATCTCCTCTTTACTTGTGTCACTAATCCTACATAAACTAATGGTGAACTTTTAAGAAAAATGAAAAGTAACTTAAGTGTTTCTTTTGATAAATGACATTTCATCAACAGTGCCAATAAATATCTCATTACTGAAAGTAGCGCTTACTACAAATTTTATGCTAAATACCTAGAGGCAGGTAAACCTGAAGTGAAAATTGTTTCTGATACCTTACAACCATCAAGGAAATGTATACGTGTGACTGAGTTCATCATGAGCAAATAAAATCTACATAACTCCCTTGTCTATTTAAAGACTTAATTTTGCATTAGATTTTTTTTCTTTTTATTTTGTCATAGTTATTGCATAGAAATTGCATTTAAAAATAGAGGGAAAAAAGTATAGTTATGAACTAAAGTGGAGGTTCTGCCTTTATATTCTCTTATATTAGAATTCAAATTATGGAAATCATAACCTTCCAGGAATTACCTGTGATAAGACAACATCATGTTTTGAAACTCCTAGATCCAAATTTCCAGGCTGTATTAAAGGCAAATGCTAATTTTATATTACAGTTTCCTCTACTAGCTGAGTTATATCAATCTATTTCATGATCGATGTAGAAGGCAGCTAGTGTTTTTCACATGACACATATTGTTACCTAACTTATTAGGAAAAACAAACAAACAAAAAAAACCCCAAACAACTACTGTAATTTAATGTGAACCTTCCTATTTTTTCCATTTTATTGGAGATAGTATAATGCATTTAGGACATGACACAGTTTTGAGGTCTAACTGTAATGATGGGCCAGGTGAGATCTAACTTGTATGAGATGAATTTTCTCAGTAGCAGGCTGTAACTTGTGTGAAGTATCCAATGTCCTGTCTTTGGTGGTCTATAAAAAGCTAAGCAGAAATCCTCAAGTACACGTCTGTCTGATATTTCTCTTCATATATCCTTTTGTAACCAGCTTTATCTTAACAGCTGGGCCTGAGGCAAGTATTTATGAAACAGTACCCACACACTGCAAAACAGCTGCTTGCTTAGCAAAAAGTTCACATCATAAGTGAATATATTTTGTTTAAACTGTAAGAAGAGAGGCATGCCAATGAAAGAAAGACAACACACTCCCCGCAGCTAGACGATAGCATCAATAAAAGTGCAATTACACTTCCAAATTTTCTTGCTTTTCTTTCCATAAGATTGTATCAGCTGGGAAAGTTAAATCTGCATGGAATGCACTAAGGAGAGCACACTCACCATGTACTATCAGGACATACTCTGTGCTGTTCCGGCCAATGGGATTTTTTGCTTCACATCGGTATGTGCCATTGTCTGTTTTGTTTAGGAAGCTGATGCTTAGAACCCTGCCATTGACAACCATTCTCTCTGGATCTGGCAGTTCTCCCCCGTCCTTTGTCCACAGTACTGGTTCTGGCCTGTTGGATCAAAGTAAGGCATTTATTCAGACACATAAAACACATATATACAACATGTACATCAGAAACAGCAACATCAGCAACTTATGAATAGTCACCTACCACCCCAGGATTATTTGCATTATTGGTTCTAATGAACTGTCCCTACTACATCCTGAATGTGAACTGCTAATGAAAGTGAAAGAACAAGTGTAACAATATGAAAGAAGATATATTAAAAAAAAAGAAGCAGAATGGTACCGCAACAGGCCAAGATCTTTCCTAAATTTAAAAAAAAAAAAAANTCTCGTGAGGTTTCAGGGCCCACAGATGCTTGGCAAGTAAGTGCAAATAGGATGATGTGGGTGTAAGTGGTTTGTAGATGGATTCTTAAATGACTTATACCATTCATAGGCACGAATAAACTTGAATGTGCTGAGTATTTTTCCTAAACCAGGTGTATCAGTCACAGAGTAGCACCTGTTAGACACAACCTAAACATGTTTCTCTTGCTGCAATGTGTCACAGCCATCCTTTTCCCCACCTTTTCTTTATCCTTCCCTTAAATAACCCCTTGTTTCACATGTTATCAGAAGCAATGTAAGATTTAACTTGAAATCCTGGATTGCCCTCTCTGGTGAAACCTTTCCTCTTTTGCCTGATGCACTCACATCAAACAAGCCAAAGGCAATGCCCTGGCTGTGATAACCCCCTAGGCAAGGTAAGGGCACCACAGAGAAGGGAATTGACAGTCCTGAAGGTTCACACATCTTCCCACTGGCAAGGCAGACCTAACTCCTTCCCAGAGACTCCCAGGCAGCTCCACAGTCCATGAGATCTGCCTAACAGACAGCAGGATGTATTTATTACTGGCATGCAGCCTTTATTTGCGTGTAACAAGATATACTTTCAAATTTACATGAGGGAAATCACCAAACAGACAGGCCTGTAACTGGGAATGAAAGGTTGGTTTACTGAATCTTGCCTGCATAACAGACAGAGCATCTCAGGCCCTTTTACAGCAGTCACTTCAGCAGGATGTTCACAGCCTGGGGATTCAGTGCTACCTTGCCTGTAGCTTTGAGCAGTATAAGCCACATATCAATCTCTATCCAAACGTGCCAGTTGTATGACTCAATAATAAACTAAAATATAATGCACTGTTATAAAATTAGCAGTTGCCGGGTTAGTCACTAGTCGTACTCAAGAAACACTTAATTTCACTAATCTGAAGCAGGTGTTTAAAGCCTATTAGCTAAAATAAGTGCTGACAAAAAGAATTACACCTAAATACTTAAGGAGAAACATTTAGCCAAAATGTGGCCTCATAAATAGAAAAATAGTTCTAATGGCTTTAATGGCACAATTTTCTTTTGAGTTAGGCAACACGTAAACAGAGAGAATTTTTCTGAAATGCACTTCTATAAAATTCAAATTAGTCTTTAAAGAGAAATACTTATTCTGAAATAGAATAGATTTACGCATATTTTAGAATATTTTGGGTGACGTCCTGTTAAAATGTTGTCAAACTTAGTACTTAGACTGGCTATTCTCCGAAGTTTTGATTTTTTCCAGAAATTCATAAGCTCAGAGAATAAAAGCAAGGATTAAGGACTGACGGTGTGATGAGCCCAATTTATACCCTACCATAAATATGTCTTAATCCTCTTCCTAAATTCATTTTCATGGACTGGTATCCACACACACATGATACACAATGTACACTCTTTCTGTTTAATGCAAGCAGGAAATCCAGATGTCCATGCTGTTGTAGAAACATTGCCCTACAGAGTTCCCAGCATTAAGCTGTGATTTGCTGTGATATGTTAAGGTGGATTTGTTCAATTTTCCGGCCAACTCCGCATTGTTTCCCATTTACCAGCTTACTGTGGATGTGTAATCCCTGGAGTGGGGACTCTGAAACACTCCTGCTACAATGTGCACCATTACCTGCATAAATGGCGTGTTAAAGCAACTTCTGTGCAGAGGTAATTTATGGAACTTAGGTTTTAAATTGAAACGAGATGGCATATCCTAGGGGAAAACCTATAGGATAACAAATAAGTATGAAATGCAGCCGCAGATATAAATTATTCAGGGAGCTGTGTCACATTGTAATACACCAACTCCAGTCTTACACAGAGCACTTAGCTGTGGTTGCAAAATGATGTGCGGCAGAAAAGCCAGGGCTTAGAGAGAGGCAGATCTGCATTCTCTGGGTGCTGGGGGAGCTGTTAATCAAGAGTGAATATTCAGCCATGCTGTGCTGTATTTGTGGCAGCAGCAGAGCAATTCCTGGGCAGCAGGCCCACAGCCAGCACATCCTGGTGGCCGGGCACAGCTCTCCCTGCACCTCACTGCTCTTGGGCACCGTGGTGCCTAGAGCAGCCACTCTGTCAAACCCAGAAGTAAATTCTGCCTGCACTGCTGGGAAGCTTGGAGACACTTGGTCTAAACAATTCACTGGCTAGGCAGAAGTGAGCTAAGAACAGGAGACATGCTCGTGCACCCAGGCCATCAGGCTGCTTTGGTCAGCAACAGTGGGATGGCTGTTTCAAGGAAGCATGGGAATACATCCATTTCCTGCTGTCCATTCCTGCTGCACTCTGCCAGCAACCACAGGCATTCTGTCAGGGGTGCTGCAGGCCACATCTCTTGTTCTCTTTGGTATCTACTCATTATTTAGGCCTGTTGCCTATAAAACTATCTTTTGGAATCTGCTTATAGTGTCTGTCAACTCAACCTCCTGTAGCAATGAATTCTGCAAGTTCCCTACCTACCATGCAAAATGGTATTTCTTTCATCTGTCTTTCACTGATCTCCTAGAAGTGGCAATGAATATTGCAGGGCGTGGGAAGTAACATTACTTCCTATTATAAACTTGTAAGTTATGACAGCCTAGTACTTAGCAGGCCAGTCTCTCCCTCTTTTTCTCTGTTTGTTGGAATTTGATACCTTCTGAGATCAACAGCAGGGAAAAAAAATTACACAAAAAAGGGACAAAGGAATCTTAACTTTAGAGCATATTTTGTATTCTTTGGTAATTGCCTTAGTACCTTCATTGTCCAAAGCTGAAACACTGAAAGAGGCTTCCTTCTCTGTCACAGAGAACTGACAAGTGTGAATTCCCCAGTTTACCCTACTGAAACATGTCCACAGGTGCAGACCCAGACAGTTTCTTGCTGCCACCCAACATTTTGAAAGGAATACTTGGGTTTGACATGCTAAAACACCTGGCAAATATGTACTCTCCTGATACTGCAGATTTTCTCTATCACATACATCTCTAACATTGCAGAATTCCAGTGGGCTTTTTTTAATCCTAATGAGTTGCCATAATGCTGTCAATTCCTACGTGAACTGGAACAAACAGGGATGTTTGTACAAACAGCACCTTCCATTTGTGCATTCAGTGAAAACCTTAGACAATGAACTGATTTTTAGTATAGAAATCTGAGTTTGTTAACTGTCTTCATGTTAGCCTCAAAACCTGACACAGAACCAACAAAATTTGGTATTATTTTCCAGTCAGAATGAAATGGAATTGAAATGAAGGTATAAAGCACTGGTATGAAGTTCCACAGTGATTCATGTGGTACTTTTCACACAAGTAACTGAACAAAGAAATGCTAAATACAGCAAAACTATTTTCTGGTCTTGAGAGTAGAAAACCTTTTCTTTCAAAACAAGTCAGAGAGAAAGGTAAGGGCACACTTAAATATATTGGGGAAAAAAAACAAACTTACAAACCACATGCTTGATTAGAAAGACCACCTAGGCATTGCCTTGCCTTTTCAACAAGTGTTTACAGAACAAGAAAGTCAACAGTTACATTTGTCTATAAAGTTTGGGAGTTCTTTTAGCTGAGGCCTTTGAAATTAGACAGGAGTATTTTAAGACAACTTTGTTAATTTTCTTTCTCTTTCTCCAACCTTAACCAAAGGACAGTGATGTTTCAGTTTTTTCTTGTAATTCTCCTTTCTAGTGAGATCTTTATATTTAACTGCAACAGTTAACTTAACCTTCATTAAAAAATTATACATCTATCTATTGCATTATGTTTTCTTTTTGAACAACATGAATTTAAGAAATTAAACCCATTTTCACTCGAAACTTCTTGGCTCTATGCATTTTTGTTGCCCTTTTCTAATTTTTGTGTACAGAAAGGTCATGTACAAAGTGTTCTTCACAGAGTCCTTAGTAAACAACACTTGGACAAACTATTGACTGATAATAAAAGGACAGAATAACCTTTTCATTTCCATAAGATCACACTCAAAAAAACCCCTGATCAACCAAAATGACAACAAAAAACTCCTATACCACCTTTTTACATGTCCAGTGTCACTTTATCATCCAGCTGGGTATCTAAGCATCCTGTCAGAATTCTGTAGCCAATGTGGGCAAAAAGAAAGATGGAAGAAGAATTTGAGGAACACTAACAAGATAAGTAAATTCATTATTGTGAGTAGGGCTCTCTCCAACAGTATCTTTTAGTTCTCCAAACAGGGGTACACTTGTATTCTCTGAAGTTCATAAAAGACATAACCTAGTAGATGTGCTCAAATGAGTAATGGAAAAGTTATCACAAGATTTATCAGAGTGTTTGTTGTTGAAAACCTGGTGCAATGCTAAAAGTCATCTAAGGGAATGATTGCTTCATTAGTTTGAAACTTATAGTTCCTTTGTATCATGAAACTGGATTTTTAGCTTTGTCAGTTAATCATCCACTTGAAAGTCTAAACCCTGGGGGAACCTCTTGTTTATATAAAGTCTCAGTCTGAGGAGTCATATTGGGATGAGCTGGTTTGGGAGCATTTCATCTATCAAAAACATCAATATCCACAGTCTCTAGCCTTTCATAAAAGGCTGGATAGATGGATTTTATTTTATGAGATAAGAACTCTCTGTGATTTTCTAGTTCTGCAAAACCTGAGTAACCTTCACAGAGCCCTTTTTTTCTCCCCAGAAGAATTAGTAAAGAATATCCTAAGTAGCTTTCACAAAGTTCTCTTACTTTTTAAGAAAGAGGCTTTGAACATCTGAATTGACTGTTATTATATTTGCCTCTACTTTTCTCTTTTAAGAGTCTTAGCAGACATAATGTAGCCTAAAAATATTTATAATGATCTATATTAATGCTTTTTAAAGGATCAAGAATTAAATTACCAAAATATGTTAAAAAATGAAGTGTCAACTAAATATAGAACTCAAATTTTTATATCATAAAAAATTGACAAGAATTTACAGCTATAAAGACAACAGGAACAACAAAAGGTCTTGAAGAGAGCTGCAGTGTATTATGTCTTTGAAAAAGGAGCATAAATAATAATCATAAAGAGGTAAAAAGAATCTCAAACATTGCTAATATTCATCATTTACAGGGGAAAGAAAAGAACACCAAAAAATAGAAAAAAAAAGAGAAAAAGCAGAAAAGGAAAGCAAGCAAACAAAAAAACCAAACCAGCTAAAAACCAAACACCCTTCATTCCTCACCTTTTGTCCTAGACAGATAAAGCCTTTGCTTTGTTCATCATAACTATACTTAGGTGACAAACCTCCCTGCCTGTATCTTGCTTTGGATAAATCAGGCTCACTCCTGCTGGATTACAGGTGCTAACCATGCTGATATGATAGACTAAATTTGCAGCTGAAAGTCCTTATCCCTCAGCAAACTGTGACAGCAACTGATTAAAGTGAATCAAGAGTCTTTTCAAAGCAAAGATATTTATTCTTTTACCGAAAGATACAAAGTATATCTTGTTAAAGGGTAAAAGAGTAATTTTTCATATTCATATTTCCTCCTAACTACACTCAAATATTTCCTTGCTACTGGTATTAAGGTTCCTTTCAGGTCTACAACATTTGCCTGTGGGAAGTTGACTGTTCTGTTTCTGTATTAATTCTCCTTTTTTTTTTTTTTTTTTTTTTTTTTTTTTTTTTTTTTTTTTTCCTATTTCCTCTCATCAGGCTGATAATCCATTTCTTTTTATCCTTTATTGCCCTTAGAGTCTACCTTTTGACCTTTTCCACCTTTAGCACAACTGTGAAGTGCTGCTGCTCTCCGTCTGGAGAGATTTTCCCAACTGAACATTGAGCCATTATAATTGTTAACTTCTTTAAAACTACTTACCTCTAGTTTTCCTTTTGTGTATATCATGTGCCCCCTTCTCCCCCCCCAAAAAAAAACNTGTGTGTGTGTGTGAAACCTCTTACCTAATTCCAGTATTATTCACAGTTTTTCTCAGAGAAGTATAAAAACCCTGCTGTGAATAACATTTTGGGGAATGGCTTTCTATAGTCATGAGACAGATCAACAAGAGAACTTATGTGAAATCAGAGGACAACTTATCAGTGAATTGCATCAGAAATATCCCTTGTATTCTACTATTGTGAGCAGCAGGGAGGCTAGAAATGGAAAAAAAAAAAAGATTGCCTAAAAAGAAAAAAAAAAAAAANNNAAAAAAAAAAAAAAAAAAAAAAAAAAAAAAAAAAAAAAAAAAAAAAAAAAAAAAAAAAAAAAAAAAAAAAAAAAAAAAAAAAAAAAAAAAAAAAAAACAGCAAACCCAACAAAAGTTTGTGAGGGAGATGCCATTCTATAACCTGTCTTTCTGGTATCCCATTTCACAAAATCTCTCTCACTTTTGTTATAAACTACACCTGATTTAAACTTCTGATGCCTCATTTCATCCCCCCTCCATGTTTTTTTTTTTTTTTTTCTTTTTTTGAATTTGACCAATTTCCCAAACAAAAGATTGGGGCACTTCTACTCCTTTATTACTTCTCAAGACATTCCTGCACCAGGCAAGCAGTTGTATCCATGAAAGACAAAATTTGCTGAACTAATTCATTTGTGCCTCCCAGCACTTATGAATCTAGAAGCAAAAAAAATGGAAGAGGAAGAGGCTGCCATATTTCTAAATTTTCAAGGCCAGGTCACTACTTAGGAGCAAACAGAAGTGAAGAATACTGTTAAAATTATGTATACCATAAAGAAGACAGATAAACCTCTTAAATACTCCATCAGATCATAGAACAGGCGCTGACTTAATTTTTTTTATTTTTTTTTCACAATAAATCTGGAAAAAAACCTTGAAATTTTAATGCATTTTTAGTAGTTCAAATCAAAATGCCAAGTATTTTGGAACACTTTTAGTAGCCAGCTAATAACCACACTTTTTTACACGTATTTTAAAGTCTGAGGCTCAAAACACCTTAAGTTCAGAGGAAACACTATAACCTCTATAGTTTACGAACAGCTTTAATAAGAAATCTTTAAAACCTTGTCTTTAAAAAACAATGACTTGTATGGCTATACTGTTCATTTTATGTCACCAGTTTATAAATAATTTATATTCCTTTTAAATTTTAACCAGGAAAAAGGAAAAGTCCTCCACAGAAGTATAACATGTCTTTCAAAAAAGATTCCTGAGGCTAAAAAGGCAGAAGGAGAGGTGCGAGCCAGTAGAGCAGCAGGAAAAAGAAAAAAAACAAAACAAAAAAACCAAAAAACCCAAAAAACCCAAAAAACAAAAGCAAGCAAACAAAAAAAACCACAAAACCACATTAAACAATCTTATATCATAAATCCTGCCTCACTTGCTGGGGAGCAGAGGGCTTGCAGGAGTGATGGCCACTGTGAGCTAACTGGCAATAGCTCAAGCATAAAGCAGGAGGCAACAATTCACAGGAAACATCTGCAGGTTGGCCTGCACTCGACCACAGATTAGATAAGGTATTTTCCAATTCCTATAAAGTAGCATGGATGCTGGTTTTGTATCAGAATTCTTGTACTGAAGGCCTGATATGTGCATATTGCACAATGGTGCACCTGCTCAGGGGGAGGCACAGTGTATTTTATGTCCTTCAGCAGCTCTCACAGGCAATGGATAAGACACACCTAATGACATATCAGTAATTAAACAAAAGTGACAGCCTTGTTTTTAGGAGACTGTGCAAGAAAGCAAGGGGATTGAGACCTCTAGAAGGTGCTTCTCCCTTCTTGATGGAGTATGGGAAGGCAGCAGCAGAACTGTGAAGCTGCCTCCTCATCCAGAGAATGGAAATCCAGCAGAACCAAGTACCAAACTCACATCCAGGAAATCTCACACAGGGAAAGAAGTGAGCTCTACTCACAGAAAAACAATGATACCTTGAAATCTTCCTTAAAATTCTGGAGCTGAAAGTACTTTGGATCAGCACTGGAGCAAGTCGATAAAATACGCCCTTCCCCTGTTCTGCCTGGGATTGGTGCCATATATTGATGTGCAAATTACAAAGACAAATCCCTTTCCTTTCAGTCTCATAAGCTAAGACCTACACTCTCAGATAAGAGCAGGGAAGGGAAGAGAGGAGAAACTATACACAGATAAGTGAATATAAAGAATTATTGTCACACCTTCCTTAAATATTTTAGCACTGTTCCTAAAGGCTTTTTTCTTTCCTGTCAGACCATAGCTGAAATGATAAATGTAACAATTTTAATCACATGAAAAATTGTTGATTAAATATTGAAATCTTAATGGCCTGGTTTCACTATAATTCTAGCTCTATATGTTTCTAATTATGTTATCAGTATTCAAACAGCTAAATCATTGGGATTCCTATGCTGCTGTTTACACCTTGTTGATTCCTTCTTAACCTTTAAGAGCTATTGAGAAATTAGTAGATTATTCTTTTTCATCAGTTGTAGGTAAAGCATGACTATAAGAATAAAGGATGATGGAAACTGCCATGGATTAAATGAACAGTATCTAGAAAAAAAAAAGTATTTCAAAGACATGCAAATGTCAGCAGTATTAAGATAATATGGTGCTCAAGTGGATGCATCAGAATGGCTGCTGAAAATTACTGGGATTAACCAGGAACTATGTTCTTAATGTTAATGAAGTACTGCTGGGGATAGGAAAGCTGCAGCAAAGCATAATGATAGGATGTGCACACCTTAGTTACTATGCTTGTCATAGAACAGAGGAAAATAACATCCTCTCATCTGGCACATCTTCAGACCCATTTCTAACACTCCTCACAACCAGTTTACAAACATGCTGCATCCCCAGCCAGGGGAGTAAGCACTGAGGAAAATACTGGTTTATCAGAAATAACAGAGAAAAAAGAGCAGAAAGAGCTTCAGCACCACAGATTTTAAATGCTTCGCATTTTCATGTTACAGGATTAAGAAAGGTACAGTTTCTTAAGATAGCCTGCTTTACACAGGTTATGCTGAAGTGCCACATAGAGATAATGGTTGTGACTGCAAAAAACAAGAAGCAGGCAGTAACTGCTGTCACACCACATTTTCAGTTCCTATTTTATGATGTCTGTTGGTCATATCCTCAATGCCAGTTAAGGTCTGAAGGGTGTATCAAGGAATTAATGAGTAGATATTATTACAAGGGTTTTTTTCCCCTTTGAGAAGTCCTGATTTTCAACTGCTTAGAAATTTCAGGCTGCCACACTGATGGATGTTTATGTGCCTAATTTGCACTGTTTTGAATTTTGCCTTCACTGTGTCCCAACATTCAGAAGAAACTTTGTCTCTGTTATTACAATAAGCTGAGAAATCCCATCTAAGAAACGCCAGCTGCGTTTTCTGAGTTAAGGTCAAATGCTTGCTGGCACAAGAATCAAAGAGGAAAATGAAGAGTGGCTGATTCATTTCCTCTTTTTCCATTAAGTAAACAGTTGAAAATCTCATTCACAGTTATTTGCTTGTCCAAATACTACTTGTTTGAAATAATTTGCTGTTGATGTAAGACACAGTCAAGGAGAAGCCTCATTAAACTAAAATTCCTTCCTGCACTTGAGGTGCAGTGACAACACCCAGAGAGCTGATAAAAGCACCAGGGCTGCATCTTGGATGACAAGCAAGGACTTCAGTGCCAACCCTCATTAACCAAGGTATGTATTTCTTGACTTTCAATGCATGTAAGAACATCATGAAGTTTGGGAGATGAAGCAAAATATCCTCTTTTCACCAGATAAGAAACCATTATTAACTAGCCATTTCTAAAACCTTCTGTTGAATTGTGATTTCTCAGCAAGTAAATATTTGTCACTATAGACAACAGTTATAGGAGCTCCAAAGGAATGAAAATACAGAATAAATTTTTTGTACCTCAGTTACTTTTTTCACCAGCATCAAAAAAGCTGATGTTCAACCACACTGTATTGAATCATAATGAATAATAAAATGTTTTATACTTTCAAGGTAATATAACAATATCCTAATAACAATACACTGTATTTACAAGCATTTGTATTTCAGAGCTAAGTTCTACACCATGGTTTGTGTCAATTTCTTTGGCATCTAAAAATAACTTCTGAAATGGTAATACAATAAAGGGAAAAAGAGACAAACATTATTTACTTAGAGAAGTTTGTTTTCTTTTCCCAAATGCGTTATTATCTCCAGACAGACGGGAGTGCTTTAGTTCGTACAAACTCCTCTCACACAGAAAATTATTCATTAGTACCTTCATGGTAATAATTTTATCACTGTAAAGGAGATATCCTCAAGCTCTCCATGGGATCCAGCTCCATTAGCATCTAGTCCCAGCAAGCCACAACAGCCTGTGCTCAGTGCTAGCAGTGAAGGAACAGCTGTACTGAGTCAGACAAAAAAGTTCAGCTAACCCAGACCCTTATCTCCAACACCAGGGATAAGCAGATGTCTAGGGA
Organism: Aegithalos caudatus; assembly: GCA_013389925.1. NCBI lineage: Eukaryota > Metazoa > Chordata > Aves > Passeriformes > Aegithalidae > Aegithalos > Aegithalos caudatus. The sequence continues at coordinate 38,366 of WEIU01010355.1, forward strand.
ACAGGCCAAGCACAGATCTCAGGCATTTCTGATACCAAGCACGGTTTAAAAATACTCTGTAAACCTTAAGGACTTGTCTTTTCATGAACTTAGGCAGTTTTCTCTTGAATTACTGTGAATTTTCACCATCTGTCATATCCATGGACAATAAATTCTCAAAGTTTACCAGTCATTTTATGAAAAATTATGTCCTTGCTTGGCAACACAGCTGGTTCTTATTAGTTTAACTTACTCTTAAACATTTCTATTTGTAGAGAGCATGAACTAGCAGTCCTTAACAACTACCTCTGTACCATTTATAAATTTGGAAAGATCTGTAATGTTTCCTTTCTATACTAAATAGGCCACCACAAGGTCTATTTTCTGTGCCCTTCAAGGACTGTGTACAAAATGTTTATAAAAAAGGGCTTTTCCCCTTTGCAAAAGGAATTCCAACACCATGAAATTTTGCCTTTATTCAGATGTCTGCTAATCCTAGACCTTTTTATAAATTTTAGTATTTGAGAAACTCAGATGTCAGCTCTATAGACAAGGACATTCTGGGATCTCTCCTGAAGTTCTGTTCTCCTGACCTAGCCAGGTGGTTTTAAGCATGAAGTTTCCTGCCACAGCTGATAATTCATCAGCCTCATCCTTGAATTCCTTTTGAATGCTGGAGTAAAACCTTCTGGTCCTACTGACTTCCTATTGCCCATTTTGCCTGTTTGTTCCATAAGCATCTCCACAGTCCATTCAAATGTTGCTGGTGAGTACCTGAGAAAAGAGGGAATCAGTCTGTAATGTACCCAGTTCCCTCTGCCACAGAAAATATGGATGTAGCAAATCCATCTGGCTTCCCTGTAAACCTTGATTCTCAGCTGATCGTAAAATATGTATGGACAAACTTTCCATTATTTAATAAAAAAACCCCAACCTATTATTTTCAAGTTTCTTTTCTAGTCATTCCTTAAATACTCCTGATTTTTTTTTTTTTTTGTTTCTCTTATGACTCTTTTTTTTTTTTTTTTTTTTTTTTTTTTTTTTTTTTTTTTTTTTTTTGTGTGTGTGTGTGGTTAAGCTTACCGAGCTTACCGAATTTTTATATTTAATCTGCCAGGATCTAAGAATCTTCTCTTTCCTTTGGAAAACAACTTCAACTTTTCAAATTATAGCTTTGCCTTTTTTATTACTTTGATTTCTCTTCTGTTTAGCCTCACCAACTTCTTGTTCTCAAGGGATTCTGCTAGGTGATATGTATTGACCCTATGGTCCTAAACCCTTTTTTAATTTTTCTAACATAGTCCTCAGGCTGCCTGGAAAGATTTAATTCTCTTAGTTACCTCTTATAACTCCTGTTTAACAGGATCCTTCATTTCTGTGTAGTTCCCCTTTTTGATGTTAATTACCATATAATTGTCCAGACTTTATTTTTTTCCTCTAGGTGCAAACAGCAAATAAATACCTTCTTAAAGAAGAAGCTGAATGAAGTTGGTGCTGAGAGCTCCCTCAGTCTGTGACACTCTTTGGAAGATTCTAGAAATTATGTGTACAAGGCAGAAAGGTAGCTTAAGGATATTTGGGAGCTATAGAAAGTAAAAACAATACAAAAAACAAACAAAACCCCCAGAAACAAACCAACCCAACAACAACAACAAAACATAATCAAAAAGCAGTAGTGAGAAGACACACTGATTTGTCTCCCATCTCTCTCCCACCATCCCCCAGGGACACCCACACTCCCTCCTACTGCAGGGTAACACAATCCATCCCACCAGCACTTCTTAATTCTTGGTAAATCTTCACTATTCCATCTTAAATGTGGCCAATCCAGGGTTCCTAAACCGGAATAGACCAGAACAATGGGACAAGGTGATCCAGGTGCAGGGGCAGAGGTTGTCCTGCAGCCCCTGTAGGAAAATACTCTGGACCAGAATTCTCCTGTGCAAGACTGCAAATCTCAGGCTCAGTCTTTCCTCAGTTCTTAAATAATGTACGTTAGGAAACAGTTTACCATGGTGCTTAGAATAGTATAGATGTGGAAATTTCATTTTTCACCAAACTCAGGCCTGAGAAATCTGCAAGATCTTCCTTGTAATGCAAAGTCAAAGATTACAACCAAACAATGAATAATTTGTTGTACTAGTAATAAATTAACAGAATCTGTTATTTCTCTTAACTGTTTACTGTCATGCCTGTCAGAACCACAACCCCATTTACCTTTTCATCTCCATTCTTCTGAGGTTATGCTTATCAAAGAGCAGTGTTAAGTTCCTCTAGAAGGATGGAGTTTGACCCTGCTAGCTTCCACCACATAAATGTTCTCAGGGTACTCTGCTGTTGCAAATGTGGGGAAAAATTCAGATATTCAATGAGCTGGTGCTTTCTGTGACGTTGGGTATTCCACATAACATCTGCTACCCATATTCCTGAATTCTGAAACATAATCAGTCAAATCAGCATGATTTACACTGAAAAGATTATACTAATGTGCCTTTTGGTGTTCTACTGCTAGCAGTTGATTCAAAAACTCTATAATTTTATGTGTAACTGTGGCTAAACACATGTCTACAGATACTGAAGTATCTAAAAGGCCGAACATCACATCCTCTCCCAAAACTTCTTTCTCATATTTTAACTTGCAGTCTGCTACTTACTTAGAGTTACCTGCTCTGTATTTCAATTCTATCTATTATTCTATTCCATGGACCTTTTTTATTTTAGCATGTGTTTCCACCTGAGAGCAAGGAAAAGAATTATTTCAAAAGCCATATACATGCAAAATGGATTTAACGAGCAGTAAAAATGCTGTGTGCCGTTGTTTTTCATACTGTACTTTCTGCACTTTTATGGGTAAACACTGCAAAAAATGGATGCTTAAAAAAGAGGAAAAGCAATTATTGAATTGAGCCTATTAGGCAATGTGATCATTTTACAGAACACTAAAGGGGAAGTTCTTAAGCACTGCAGGAGGCTTTATTGTAAAGTGTAATTTTCAGACAGCCACTAATGCTCCCACCTGCTTCTTTTTGTGTCACACTTTTTATAACACCAATTTCCATGCTTTCTGAAAAATACTGGGGAAAAGAAAAAATACAAAAAAGTGTAGAATGTCCCAGCTGCAAAAAGAAGATACAAGCTCTCAGAAAGACAGGATGTTAAATGCAAACTCAGATTTAATCTAATGAATACACGTACTGTATCTCAGCAAAAATGTTATCTGCTTCAGAATATGTTATCTACTATATCATGGCATAATTCTACATTGGAGGTGTAATGTCAATGAAATATTGGTGTAGAAAGTCTCAAGCTGAATATTTACACAATCCTTTAAAATAATTGGCTTTTACCTGCAAAGACAAACTACCTATCTGGAAAGTTTCAGCAGGCAGTTTTTTTCCTATAATTCATGTGATATTCTTCATAAGATTTTAGAACATTTTACTGAAAATGAGCACTCATTAAATATAATATATAATAGATGCACACTAAATCAAGGCAGGAGATATCATTAGCATGAACACCTTCAAAATTACAATAATTCAAAAATTGGTCAACATTTGGTTGACAATAACCGTGGGGAACAGAGTGATTAACATCAGCTGACATGGGCTATATCACATCAGATCAAATTCACAGGAGGCTGGGTTTGAGTTAACAATCACCTACTCAAACAGAGTAAGCTCCTTCTGGAGAAATAGGAGCTCACACTTCTCCAAACAGAAAAAAGCATACAGACAGCCTAAATGGGATAAAGACACAGAGATGAAAAAGCAATGTTAAAAAAAAAAAAACAACAAAAAAACAAAAAAAGACAAAGTAAGAACATTTCAAGAAACTGTAACAAGGGCAGAGACAGGCAAGACAGAGATACCAGTGGTATTTGCAAAAGACAGGCTCTATCTAACTGCTGAACAAGCCAAATTCAAAGAAAGACAACTTGGAATGGACAGAGAGCAAGACAAACGACAGGACTAGGAGAGCCTGAGCTATCCAGAGAGCTGTTCCCAGTGACAAGGAACACGGGGCTGAGAACTGAGGAGGGTTTCTTACCCTTCTCCAAGTCTATATCCACAGATACAATTCCCTGTTCTATATATGCAGGTATTTATTTGAGAATATATTAACAGAACTTTGCCCAAAGCTGTGTGTGACATGCCCCTGGAAACTTCACTGTAAACTCAGAGTGTTCAGAAGGCATAAATCAGATAAAGATATTTCAGCTAATGCTCCTTCTGGGATCAAGGCAAAGAACACCAGGGAAGCTCCTGGTTAGTTAAATGCACAGCAGTTTTGTTCAAAACCATCCACCCTTCTGCTAAGACAAAGATCTATACATAAAACAGTAAAACTCCAGTACCTAACACCTAAATTCCCTCCTTTTTTTCCACTCACTTGATTCCACTTGTAGATTGTCCTTACCAGAGAAAGCAGAGATTCTTACAATTCAGGATTTCTTATGTACAAATGTGCATGAAGATTAAGGGAGAAATACTTTGAGATACCACATTCATGTTTTGCAAGAGTAATATTTAGTAATATTTCATCATGGATATGGACAAATCCATCCAATTTTCCAAATCATTAATATTTATTGATACTGCCTGTGCTTCCAGTTTGAGCTGTGGATTCATTCTGCACGGTGATTTATAAACACAGAAACATGTATGCTTTTCCAGATTCATTATGATAATTCATATAGGCAGAATTGATATCAGCATTCCTTTCTAGGCTGCTAGGTACTCATGACAGAAACCAAGAAAGCAGTGAATAAAATCTATGCAGAAAATTAGATCATTTCTTACAGAACCACCATCTCACCTGGCAGAGAAGCCAGGAAGTGCATCATATCAAAGCAGGACAGAAAAAATTGTCCATGGACAAAAGGCTGACCATTACACTAATGATTCAGAGGCTAAACCTGCCATTAGGATGCATTTTCAAAGCAATATTGGCAAACTGCTTACATCAAAATGTTAACAGCTGAATGTCAAGTGGGTTTCTGCAATTTTCTGCCCTGGGTTCTGATTTCACTCTTGAGCACAGGTTTGTAGGCATGCTAAGAACTCACTGTTACAACTCAAACCAAGGATGAGATACCTCCTGAGTGGGATGCTGTGTCACTCCAAAATACTCTTGGGAAAATAGGGACTGTGATCAATGTTAGAAATAAAGTATACACCACCTATTTGTCAATTTTGAACTTGGGACTTTTTGCTGCTTCAGTTCCCAGCTGTAAACTTGAGGCAAGTGAATAATCTAATCATACTAAGGTGTGGTAAAAATAAAAATTTAAATATTTGCTAAGTTCTCACATACTATGGTAAGTTTTTTTTTAAAAAATGAACAGTATGAAGGAACTCTAATTCTCTCTTCTGAAGGTATGCATCAGGTAAGACATACAGATCATCCATAGCTACCATTCATAATTAGTGTTCCACTGAAGGAGTCAAGAATCCTTTTCAAAGGTTATATCCTGACACAGTTCTCAGGAAGAAAATCATTATGATATTTCTCATATACAAAGAAAACCAGGAAATTCAAATGCATCCCTCCTAGTATTTCTCAAAATGTCTTCCTTAGGTTCAGATGTCTTTCCACTTTGAATTAGCTTGAAATAAGGCAAGTATTCAGAGGAATGAAGAGATTTTCTGCTCTTTTCTTTTCTCCATGGGTGAAAAACTTCCTGGACCATTGATGGAGATGAAGGAACACTCTTGCCAGGGGATGGTTAAAAGCAGATTTCTCCAGGAGTCTATCCTGGGTCCTGTTTAACTCTTTAATGCCAAAGACCTGGCAGAGGGGGTGGAATGTGTTCATTAACCTGGCTGTACTGATTATCTGAGGGGAGGTCACTGTTCAGAGGGGCTTCTGTCCCCTGGAGGAGTGGCCAGCAGGTTCCTCATGGGAGGCAGGGAACTTCAGCAAGGACATGAAATCCAACATCTAAGCTGGGAAGAACCTGGAATTTGTGGCTAACAGCAGGTTTAACTAGAGCCAGCTTGAGTCCAGGCTGCTTTCAGGGTTATGAGTTACCTCCCTTCACTGGCTCAGCCCTCTCAGGTCCTGCTCAAATGAATCAGCCACTCTCTCCCTCTGGGTTCCCTGGGTGCTGTGTGGTCCCTGTTATCATTAGTATTTGTTTGCACAAGCCTTTGCAAAGTGTTTGTCTCACTCAAGGGAGTCTTCTTTAAACAGATGCTAGAAAAGACAGGACAGTGTGTGGAGATACCACACACATCATTTACAGTGACTTTATAGCCCAAGCCTGGCTCTTTGGTAGGCACTCATTATTAAAAGTGAACACCTTTTCTTACATTGAAATGTTTATTTGTCCATACTTTATACTACTCTGTACATATTAGTGTTTGGTTTTGGTTGTGCTTTTCTCTATAACTTTCATGAGCTCATGAAGGATATCTGTGTGAGATTTCTGAAATAAAAATCTTCCCTATTTATCTCAAGCAAGGCCAAATATTCACTTTACATTAGTCAGCCAACTGTACTATGATTCCCCTGAGCTGCATGGAATGGAAAGACATTTCTCCAAAGCACACAAGAGACAGCTAACTCTCTCTTTGTTTCCTGTGCCCTAATTATTCCATTATATTTTGACGTCCTTTCTCCTGAAATGACACTGACTTTAAAAACTCACATATTTCATGCATGCTTTGATGAAACTACTGACTAAGAATATGAAATATTAAACCTTTCTTTCATTATAGGTCAGTTTTTGAATTTACTTTTGGAGTAGTTTTGAGTCACTAGACTATACTGTTAAGACACAACTGTGTATAAAAGTTACAGCTTACAATAAGAAAACATTGACTTTTAAAAAATTTTGTAAGCACGGATGATCATTTTGTTCCTTACTTTTTATATTTTTTTTACAGCTACCTCATGTTTACTATAAAACATTCAAAATACTGCCAGGCAATATGATTTCAGAAAAGTCTAGACATTACATGAAAAGGATGTCTCTGATTTCTGAAGTTTAATTACATATCCTTCATTGGAAAATAAATAAAATCTTGGTAAAGCTATATTATGTTAAAAATAAATTAAGAAGATTCAGCAACAACTTACAGATATATTAGCCAAGCTCATTAAGTAAAATATTACAGAATGACACCTGTCCAGAGGTGCAGCAAAAAACACTGGAAAAGAAAGCAATGCTAAGGACTGCAAAGATAAGAGATTCAACATGGTTTGAAACCACACAACAGTAACTGCAAAAAAGGAGTATTGCTGAACAGTGATATCAAGTACAAAGTGTCTTGACCTCAGTTATGCAGAGAAATAGCTAAAAACATTTTTACCTGCAATATGGAGAAAAAATAAAATAAAACACAACAACCCTGGACACCAATATTATCAAAATTGTCAACAGGGTGAAGAAACCAGGAATTGAGTCTTGAAAAAAGAAAGAATAATCTAACACTTATTCAAAGTTTTCCAAAAGAAAACTCTTAAATTTGTTCTACCAACTGGGCATTTAACAATTGGACAAAATCCTCACAAATGCTATACCTAAGTTCCCTTAAAATATTAGACATAATGGGGTGTACTCCTAAAATGTCATGTTAATCTGTGGTAAACTGATGAATATATTTCCTTTTTTCCTTCACATCAACAGAAGATTTTAACTGAAAATGTAATAGATTTATTCATACAATATTCCAAACACCAGCCTTCCGCTGCTGTTTCTTAGAGCTGGTACCTGAAGTGCTGCACAACTGGGTGAGAACATCATCAAACCCATGTGGCTTGCCTCTGCAAAACCATCCCAGAACAGGCAGGAAGCCTGGCCTGATCTTTTTATTGGTATTGTCCCACTTCCACAGCAGCAACCCAGTGTTTGCCCAAAAGAAGGTCATTTTCAGCTCCTGCCTCAATTTTACAGAAATTAGCACAGGGTCTGACTGGAGCCAGAGCTGTCCTCATCCTCCCAGGGATGAGCAGAGAGGTGAAACAGCACAGTTACAGAATTAGTGCAGTCTGTTTTACACCCTCTTATGTTGCCTCATTCAATCACATTTCCCTCTTCCTCTTCACTCCCATGCCCCCAGCTTCTCCCTGTTAGCCCCTTTCAGCATCCCTGTTCCAACACTGGGATCTCTGTACCAAGACCACAAATGTGGGGTGACAGGAACCCACCCACAGCAACTGGAAACCTCAGAGGCTGGGATAATCCCAGCCCATCTCCCACGCTGTGACACCTGATGCTGCTCAAATCCAAGGGTCTGAGGACATTTTTTTCTCCTGTGAAAATCATGGCTAATGACTGGCCAAGAGAAGTCTTATACTCTAAACTGTGAAACCTCAGCAGGGCCCTAGATCTAACCCTTAGTAAAGTTCTTTCTAGTTGCTCTTTATCCCTCTGCTGTATCTCTGAGGATGCTGTTTCAGCAGGAGATGCAGAGTGCAGTTGATTTCCCAGAGGTGTTGGTTTCAGCAAGTTCCCTCCCATTTCCTGCTGCAGGACTGCAAATTAGGAAGGGCTTTTCCTCAGAACTGTGTTGGAAACACAGTATCAGGGTAGAAATGATGCACATGGTTTGAGGGACAGAATCCCTTCCAGGAAGAGCTTGCTGATAAGCCGTAAGATGGTGTAAGTATATTCTAGCTTTAGCCTCATCCTGCTTTTCTCTTTTGGGAAAGATTTACTCAGCAGCAGCTATCAGTACTGTCAATGTCACCACAGCCACCACCTGGCTTCACCCTTTCTCAGTTTTCATCTCAAATGTCATTTTGAAGCTTGTGGAAACTGCTCTGGGATGCAAGAGAAAGGCACCCCTAAGTGAGTGTTCATTTGCTGCTGCCTACAGGAAACAGGAGAGACTGCTGGATTTGTGACATGAAGCATACAGAAAGTAACCCATTGTGTGCAAAGGGCTGTGAAGGACCATGGCTGGCCCTGAGCTCTCCATGAAGCCCAAACTTCATCCCTTACCTTGTGGTTCTGACATATCTGGGCTCTGTGGACCTCCCCGATTCCTCCCTGCCTGCCAGAGGTACTCACAATGCAGGTTGGGAGCATGAGATTCCCTCTTTCTCATGCTAAGCCACTGTAAACTGCTCTCAGGAGGATGCCTATTTATTAGTGGCCCTGTGCCATGAAAGACTGACCTAATGAAGCAATACAGAGCAGCTGATGTTGGCAGTGCCTGTGGCCTGGACAAATAGAGGTGCATTTATTGGCAAAATATTTGTGTCCCAAAGGCTACCACATACAGGTCCTCTGCCCTGATAATTCTTTAATGTCAAGATTTTCTTTTTCCATTTCAAAGCCACATGTAAGTTTTGCATATGAATCCTTTAAGGACAGAACACAGCTTTACTTAAAATGAACAAACAAATCAGTAAACACCTTAACTGAAGGTCTCTTTTAATTGCTAAGTTTAAACTAGTGCCTCCTGAATGGTATAAAGTATGTCCATAATATTATGTGCACCAAATAGAATATATTGTTTATGTCAAGGCATCTCACTTTTACTCCTCTGATTCTTTCCTTTATCCTGCTGGTGAGTGAGGGGTTGAGTGGGGCTAGAATGCCTCAAGTCTATCAGCCAAAGAGAGAACTTCATATGTAGCTCTCACCTGTTTAGTCACAAGGAGAACACTGAGATAAGGAAAATGCTAAATATCACCCAGCCAATGGTGCACTCAGGGCAATCAGTGCTGACCTCTTTCCTAAAATTAGGCACTTGCACATCCTCAGCAGATCTTGAAAATAAGGGGGAAACAGACCCTACCTCTTCATACTCAGGGGAAGCTCAAGGGATATGAGATAAAAGGATAATTCCTTCTCCTTTGGGTACATTATAAAAGCAAGAGATGGCTCACAATGGATATTTGTGCTACCTACAGAAGTATTTTTCTCAGAAACACACACATCAGGAGTACACAGGTACACAGAATGTCAATTACATTGAGCATCAGGTCAGACTAATTACATGGACTTCCACTGCTTTGGTCTCAAGCAGAGGAAAGAAGCATGATCTAGGTGCTCACCCAGTCAAGATCTGGATGGAGGAGTTGCTTCAAAATGATGCAGGCACATAATATAAAAAAGAAAAGTACCTGTGGAGTGTAAATTATGCCAGGTATAACTCAGAAAGAGCTTCTCAATATAGAAATTTTGGACTTAAATACCTTACTTGACCTAAATCTGACTTTAGGCTCCTACATAAAGCAATTCCATAAAGTGACTAAAGTTACACCAGGGAGAAATTCAGCCATAAGTGACAGGATGATTTGTCAGGCGATTTGCACCTTTTCTAGATTCAAAATATTATTCCATTACCGTTTTCAAGACCATTCTAAATTTGTGTATCATCACTACACCATATATTGATCTTTTGAGCAGAAGGTCAATATTTAAGAAAATTGATCCATAATAATATTAAGCAATTGGATTATTTATATATATTTATGAGTAAATATATAACAGCTCCTCTGAGCAGTTACTGTTTTCAAGAGTCAAGTCTATTTAAGTGGTAGACTCTGTGCAAGGGTTAACCTCTGCAGCTTTGTCTTTGAAGAAATTTATAGCAAAGATTTTAATTCCCAAGGAAAACAATTTATATTCTTAAAGCAGGCTACACCTTTCCAAATCCTGGTAGAAACAGGCAGCCAACTTGCACATATAATTAAACTTCAAATTCCCCTGTAAATGGCAGCCAAAGTTCAATATATTTTTTCTGAGGCTGGTTGATGTAGGAAGATTTTCATGAGATGTTTTCTCTTCTATCATCAATTCAATGATGTAAACAGAGATAGATTAAACCTGCACACCACCTTTCAGGTTGATATACCTGACTGGGAAAAAAAAACAAAACAATCTCACAGTTGGAATTCTTCCTGAAAACTAAAATAGATGACAAAGTAAAAGACCAATCTTCTATAGACACTTAATGAAGACAGGCTTCAAGGGGTTTTCTATACCAGCAAGTACTTTACACCCCAGGAGGAAACAAAGCCAGCAGATTTCTGCAGCTGAGGATTGCAGTCACAGCAGAATAAGTAAAATAACAAAAAACATATTACTTGTTAAATCACTTACACTGGTTTTCCTTTGGATTCACAAGTCAAAATTATAGATTGTCCTTCTTCAGGCCATGAATTGGAAGAAATGATTTTAACTAAAGGTGTATCTAGGAAGAAAAAAATAGACAACTTGTTGATATACACAAAAAAGATTTATTATCTAAGAGTACATTCTTCTCTATTTACAACAGACTAAAGCACAGATTTAATTTACACTTGGAGACAGTTTCATATGGAGCCTTGTGCAATTTCCATTGTCTTCAGGAAGGCAATAAAAATGACCAATGTAACTAAACCAGTAACTTTTTTATATCCTTAGGAGACACAGATAGAAAGCATGTGTATACTAAGAGAAAACAATTTTTTATTTCTGTATACAATGCAAATACTCCACATGACTATCGGAAAGTCTGATATCGAACAACAAAATAAAATAAGAAAAAAACATCAAGGATGAATAACAAGTACTCCATGCAATTGTTTGCCTATTTTTAGGCTGATATGATGGAATGCTGCTATTAGAGGAATGAATGCAATGGTGTGCATTTGAATAAGAACCCTTTTGTTGTTGCAGAAGCTTGAAAATCATAATAAGAAAGCTACAATGGGCTTTCAGATAAAATACCTTGTTACAGACATTTTACAGGATATTATTTCTGAAATGCAATAAAGCTGCCCCTAAACCATAACAATCTTAAAAAGAATTTGCAAAGAGAATGTTTCAAATATCTTCAGAAAGCACTACAGAAGAATCTGCAATCTGTCCAATGTGATTGGATTAGTTTTATAGTTTTAATTGCAAAAAGATACACAATAAAGCTAATGTGAATTCATGCCGAACAGAGCATTTGAAGTAGATCTTTAACTTTTAAAAAAATTTGCCACCTGGCTTGCAAGAATATATTTTCATAGTTAACATATGACTTAGAGGGGCACCTTTAAAAGGAACAACAAAAAAGAAAAGATGATAAAGAAAGGAATGTAACACATTTTGTCCTTAGGAAGAGGAAAAAACAAAGTTCATTGTCACAGTGAAAAAAGAATCAGATGAAGTAGAAAAATTGCTGTTTTTTCTCCTGGTTTCTTTCTCTAGAGCTTCCTAATACAAACCACTTTATCCTGAAAATCTAGAGTACCTAAGTTTTGTCTCATTCAATTTGCAGTTGCTGCTTTCCTTAGGAATGACACCACAGATGTCCTGTTATCAAGCAAACGTGAAAGACCATGAAAATATGACCCCACAAAATCAAACAAACAAAAAAGTTATGCTGTAACAATATAGTTTCTTACTGAGATGCCAATAGTCCTGTTGAACCCTAAATGGCATCTGAACAATTAAAATCATGTAAACATTTTTCTAATTTCTGATTTTTTTTTATTTTTATACACGACAGAGTAACAGCATGGCACAAGACAAGGGAAAGGCTTAGTGCAGACTCTCTGTAATTCCTCTGAAAATATTTTCAGCATTATTCAGCTTTCCAGAAGAGCTGCACTAACCTCACACCAGTAGCAAATCTGTTCCACAAGTTCATATTTTTAAGGACCCTGCAAACCATTATGCAGGTGACTAATCCTTTGGAGGCCAGGCTGGCATTTGCTTCATTTTTAGCACATGCTTAAGGCACTGACCTCAAGTGCCTTAATAAATCAGGGCATCAAGTACTTCTGTGATTTCAGTGGTGCTGTTGAAGATGAATAAATTACTCTCTTGACTATACATTGAACCAGAGGAGCAAATTAGTATCAGATAGGAATACATGAAGAATTTAACTGAGGGAGGGAGACAACTAATGCAATGAGATCAAGAGGTTTCCAGAGAAATATGAAAAAGAGCAGAACTTTGATGGAAGTAACCCTGACAGCCACAGGTGAAGGAAGAAATTAAAAGACCATCTAGCTATTATTCCTGGCTTAAATACTTTGGAAAAAAATTGTCAGCATTTTATGCAATACTGTAAATGACCCAAATAAAATTGAAGAGAGGATTCCAGACAATTAAGCTTTCATTTGCATGGATCAATGCAGTGCTGTTTCCCCCAGCTTGAAGTTCCCATTCCTCCTTTAGTATATCAGGCAGGTCTCTGCTCTCTATGCACTTCTAAACAGAGCTTACTAACACAGAATAAGAAAGGTCTTATATTTATGTTTCACTCTCTAAGGGACAACAAAGTAGTGTAGGAAATATACTCCCTAGTGGTTTTCCCAGCTAATTGGCTTAAACAGTAGCTACTCGTTTCTCTAAAGCAGGAAACACAGGGTTTAATACAATATATAATTTTTAGGGAAAGAAACAATGAATTTTTTTTGCATTTCATTAATGACTCTTTTTTCAAAAACTAGATATTCTATTTTGAGTAATTTATTCTCAGTATTACTGTTTCCAATTTTTTCTTTTTAGGCCATGCTTGATTTCTCTCCAGAATTAAAGCGTACACTTAAAAAGGGAAAACTTTGGAGATGAACCTACCCTCTATTTTCACATTCACATCAATACTTTAAATGAGAAGAAATCTTCAGAATAATTGAATTGAATCAAAACTAAGTTAAATATCTTGTTTTAACAAATATGATAGAACCCTGCTGACTGGTACTTTTCCAGAACACAGAATGCTATTACAAAATACTACCTCCCACTGTGACTGCTCATTTTTGTAGAAATTGAAAAGTATAAATGTACTCTATCAATACTTTGAGTTTTGACCTGTCACACTTAAAAGTATTAATCATTACAACTGGAATATCATGTGATTTCCAGCAAACACCAACATTAGGAAACAGCCTAAAGAAAGAAAATCAAGAATCATAATATAGTAAGAGGTTGATTTATTTTCAGATATGTTTATCAGCTTGTTATAAGTCATGTAGATATGTAAAAAAAAAAAATCTTCTACAACCAAAACAAAAGGAGTAGAGTCAAGGGTTTTAATATGGGTCAGATCTATTTTTCCTCCTCTAAACTCAATAGAAATATGCCAATGTGTACCAGCTCAACTTACCAGAACTTTAATAGTTTGCATATTTTTTAGTATTTAGCCCAGCAAATTCATGACAATGAAATATCATGGATGAGTATTCAAAGCCAAATTCTTCTGAATAAGGGAATGGCGACTACAATTTCTTTACAATATCTACAAATATGTCCTTACCCTGAGTTCTAAGAATATTATGGAGGAGGTGAATATTCCAAAAAGAGTAAGTTTGGGGAAACTCTAATTCTATTAAAAAAATCAGTGGTTTATGTGTATGTAAGCACCACAGCAAGTTTTCTCAGTAGAACACACTGCTTTCAGTACCCACTGACTCTTTTAGTTACATCCATCTCCAGCAGCAAGAGCTTCTTTGGTCCTCCTTAGTCCTTAGTTTGAGTAATGAGGCACTTATGAGCTACAACTGATTGCTACCACCAACCTGAACTGAGGTTCAAACATGTCTTTACACATCTTCTACCCTCTATGAGCACAGAACCTGCTCATTTATTGTTGGACACATCAGCTACAGGTAAGAATTATTGCACAGGCCTTTTTTTATATAACCTTCCATGATTCAGCAGACCATAGGCAAAAGTTCCACTGAGTGATTCTGCTTCATCCATCTTTCTAGGATTTAGGTTCATCTCATCTCACTAGCCTGGGAAATCCATTCCAAAGCTTGGAGAAGATTTATCTCTTTTTGATCGGGCTATGTCATCTTCAGCAACACAGAAATCAGTAAACATATGTGGAAAATTAATACCAGCTTACTCCAGTAAAAAATCTGACCTGGTACATGAAGAACTTAAACATTTCAACACTTGACTTTTGGTGTACTTTTAGCAGCAACTAACGGCAACATTCACATCTTTTGGAACTTCATTATTGATTGATTTAATCTCTTTGAAGCTATTTTCAAAATAAAGGTGGTTCTTATCAGTCACTAGACTTTTGCTCTTAATCAAATCT
>WEIU01010355.1:55647-90017 GCA_013389925.1 Aegithalos caudatus
TTTTAACTTGTTTATTTCATGAAGTCTGTGATTCCTACTTCTCAAAGTAAAATGGCATCACAGAAGACGTGGGTTCTACCACATTTCAATTAAAATCTCCTGTAGTATTATCCATTCAAGGTTTTATATGCTACACAGTGATTTTGCCTAATGTTTGGATCTTCTCTTTATACATGCTTAGAGTCATTTTCTCATGATCAAAGCAATCCAATAATTAATATTTAAAAACAAAAAGGTTATTTACTGCTTAAGTAATAAGCAATTCATAAAACAGAATTGGACTTAACTTTTAGTTGTGGGTAGGTTGGTTCAAAGAATTTTAAGGAAATAGGTGATAGTATCAAGCAGAAATTACATATCTCTTGATTTCTTCTGTTTTTCCTTCAATACCAAGAAAGCATTTTTTCTGGTGTGTAGAATATTAAAAGACCAGGCACAGAAAAAAATGTCCCATTTGGTGACAGTAACATATAATGTTCAATATATGCAAGGCACATAGAGAAAGATAAATCTTTTGAATTATTTTAGTTTATGAGTCTTTGGGGTTCAAAAGCAAAAATCCATTGGTCAAGTTCTTTGCTGTATGCATGGCACACATCAGTGTGATATATGCTGCCTAAATCTCTCTTAAAACACCAGGGATTCTGTACTTCTTTTCTTTTTTTTCTTTCACAATGCCCTACTTAGTCTTGAAAGTTCAAACTAGTAAAAAGGGCTAAACCTTGTGAAAATAGAAGGAGGCACAGCTGGTCAAACATTCTCATGTGATGAACAAAAACTTACAGCTCTACACAATATATCACTACAACAAATACATTAAACCTCCAAAACAAGGCTCTCCTAACTGGTAAGTTTCCACACAGCCAAATTGTCAGGTGCCCATCTCAAAACCAGGGCAAACACAATCCTGTTCCTGACTGTGTTATAAATAATTGAAAGCAGCTCATTAACATCATTTGACCCTAGGCCTCTGCTGGAATACTTTGATTCTGATGCATCTTCCCTTTGAAAGTGATTCTCTCTCTGTAGTCTATGTTATGAACCTCTCTCCAGATACAGCAAGGAGCTGAGTTTGTTGTAATGAAACCTGTGATCCTTCCTGGACTTGCTGTTTGAGTGCAAATTATGTTATCAGTAAAAGGGAAGACACAGAAAGATCCAGGGAGGGGCAAACACTTCACTGGCTGGGTTTGTCAGGGGAAGGGAGCACTCACAATACATCAGGGTGTGCCACAACTGTTACTTAAAATCCTCCTGCTAAAAGCATTGATACTACCTCCTTATTTAATCTTTTAGGATGATGAGTAGATGGTTTTAATTACCTTTTGTCACTAGAAATTTTCTGCTATATTCAGTGATTTAAAAAGCCTTAAAAGTACTGCTAGTAAGAAAAGGCTTTGTTTAACAACTTCGCTGAGCATTGGATCCAACAGTATGGAATATGATAAAGGATTCATTCAGGAAGAAAGCTGGGCTTGTGTGACAGAGCAGCTCTTCCCACTGTGATCAGGGATCATCCCATGGAAGCCAGGTTTTACCTTCCTGGACCCTAAGCAACACAGGGAGCACGTTTTATTAATTGCTCGCCAGTTTAGAATACACTCAGTCGAGCTCCAGGCAGTCCAGATAAAGCACAGAGACCTTTTCCATGGTGTCACATCCATGTCATGGCTGCCACAGCATCTGGCAAGGAAAAGGATAACCCCCACCTTCCTGCCATTACCCACTGACTGTTTCCAGACCACTCCAAGTTCTGAATTAATCACTTAATCTTGTGCAGCAGCACCTCCTGCCTGGATCTATAATACTCAGATTTACTCTGCCATTTTTAATATATATATTTACCTTGTTTTGTTTTTTTTTTCTTTGAACACAAACCACCATTTCTTCTTTGAACCAGAGTGCAAATTACTATAACTGGTTAATTACAACACATTATTCTTCTTACAGGTTTAGCTAAATTATGACCTACCAACAGAATGTCTTTACTTCATGGTTTTATTTTATGACCACAAACCTTCTGAATATTGAAAAGCTTTCATAAATTTCTCAGATATTTTAGTGTGGCAGTGAACAACAACAGTTCTGGTGCTATCATTTTAAAAAATGTTATAAAAATCTAACAGTCTGCTAATAAAAGATTATTACTACCTGGTAATAAATGGCTGCCAGATGATAAGATCTTTGAAGTTTTTCCTGAGAGACTAATTCGTTTATTTTCTACCCATTTTTGTCTGTTCTTTTAAAATGCATGTTTGTGAAATCTATCTATGTCACAGCCTTCTACATTTTTCATCGCGGGTTTTTTCTCTTTATTTCCTTGGAACCTTTCCATCATTTCCAGATGCAAAGATAAAATAAGCAGATACCTCTGAAAATGATGATGTATCTACTTTCTAAATTAATTAGCACTGGAGTAAGCACAGGACAGTTTCAGGAACTCTTTTTTTTTACTCAGAAACCATGAGATTATAATTTTCATAAGTGAATAGCAATTACAAAGCTCATTGAAAATTGTTAGTCCTACATAATTTCATTCCTATTTCTAAAAAAATGTAATAAAATAAGCTTAGAAGAGACTTTAAAAGTATATTCCAAGGACAAACCACTCCAGTGTGCACAAAAATAAACATCAGATTGGATGTCTCAAATGAGATGAGAAAGAGGAGAGAGGAGCACTTTAATCAGCTCTGTGCAAGTGCTCACCATTTTTAATAGCTTTTACACTTACCAGCTGTGCACCCTACAGCTGTGAATCAGCATTTCCCCAAATTTGGCTTATTTTGTACATGGCAAGCAGCATGGCTTCTGTCTACATGCACTACTGCCTTGAATAAGCACTTAGGTGCAATTCTGCCTTGGTAACTTCACCAAAGTAGCCTGGCAGACACAGTAAGTTTAATGTTCTGCTTCAGAAAAGAATGAATAACTCATTGCTTAAATGGCTAAGAGAGAAAGAAGATCAATATTATGTATCTGAAATATTATTTAATTAGTTATATCTGTGGGTGAGTCAATCTAGTTCAAGCAATTTTGCCACGGCAATGGTGTTTCATTTCAATAAAAGTATTCAACAACACTGTGAAATTAAGCTTTATGATAGTACTTAAATACTTAGGTTTGATAAAAGTGAATACTTGTACCATAACCACATGGATATTCCAATGTCTTCTTTTTGTACTCCTTTAAAACTGTTTTACAATTAAGCAGGACTAGGACCAGCATATGATCCCTTTGTTACCTGAGATTCTTTGATGACTATTGTGTCATCCTTAATCTCATCTGGTTTATTTTAAAATGATATTTGTTAGGAAAGAGTAATAACAGCTTGTAACAGAAGAGTGTAAAAACACTCTTGTGGATGCAAAACAAGAAAGTGGATGCCAGTGTGTGGGGGAAAAGAAAGATTGATCAAATATTCCCTCCTGACACTCATATTACATGAGTGCCTGAATTTGAGCACTGACCTGGCAGGAAACCATTTAGGTTACTAATTCTGTGGGCATTGATTATGTGGTACTTTGTTAAAGATATCCACTGGACTTGTTTCAGCACCTCACCTGCTGGAATGCCAGGCTCTTTCGCCACAATTCCTAAAATACAATAAAGGAAGTAAAATGTGGTAGCACATAACATGTGGCTTGGGATTTTGGGAGGATGAAAAAGAAGCTGGAAGAACAACACCAAAGCTCCACAGTTCCCCCTGCTCCATTTCAAACGTTTACAACCTTACCCTGCCTTTGCCACGTAATGTGTTCATTGATCATTCTTACCTACTTTGTGCTTGGCCTTGAAACAGGCAGAGACAAATGTGAGCACATCAGCAGCCCCTGCTGAATTAAGGAGGACAGAGTGGCACTGTCACCCCAGTTCTGAGTGTGTGCCACTCCATGGACACAGCACCGGGTAACAGCCACTCCCCTTTACATGGCTTTGCAGAATGGGTCACTGGTTTCTGAATTATGCATTAAGTCCCATACACACATGAAGGATATGGTAGAAATAATATTTTCTTTGCAAATCAGTTCTGTTTTCGCCAGTGAATGCAAGTGATGAAGCTTAGCTTTACAACTTTCATCTTGTTTAATTATTTTTGTCATGCCACTTCTTCAGAATGAACAATCTCTTCCATTTAGCATCTCCATTGTCTTACACTGTGCTCTCTCCAACTTACTTATGTTTTATCTCACTTTTGCTTCTAAGAGAAGAAGAAAAAAAGAGAAGACAAAGAAAAATCTTCTGCCTAAACTATGTTATAAAGAATACTGAACTTTGAGAGAGCCCATGACCTTTCAGTGTAACTCTATCTTCTGCTTTCTCTGATTCTTTTGTTTAAAGCCTTCATTGTTCTGTTGTGTCTGAGTTAAATTATCTTGAATATGGCCAAAGTACTGCAGCATATCCATAACTGTTGAAGGAGTTAAATAAGAGCTCTGGATGCTCAGCATTCCCAAATATCTCTTCAGTCCTTTCTCTGACATCCATATCAGATGTTGTACACTATGAAAATTTATTCTATATAAAAATAACAGTAAGCAGTAGCATCAGGAAATGAAAGTTTGACTTGCTTCTTGAAAATATACATCCCACCCTCACAAATGGAAAACCTCTTCCATGGGAGGTTCTGGTAATGATCTCCACATATGTTTTTTACTTTTTCCTCCAGATTGTCTCACCTGCTTTCTAGTCTTTCCTATTAATATTATTAAACTCTCCCTCCCAAAATTCCTTTGAAATCTCCTGGAGCCCTCTCTTATTCAAACAACAAGCACATGGAATATCCAGCCCACACCAGATTTCAAAGTTTTTATGCAGAGCAGACAAGCCACCCTGTGGACTTTCTACATAAGATTTTACAGAGAAATAAATTAGATTATATTTCATTTGTAAACCATATTTGAACATAAACCTCCAGATGGTAAAGGTCAGGATTGTACATTAACCCTTTGAACTGGATATCCCCTTTGAAAGATGAAAGTTTGGCAGTAAATGGACTTACAAGTTTATGAATTATTTTGCATTTAAATAATGGATTTCTTATTTTCATCTATCATTAACCTAATTGATCTCATTTAAACATGCAAATTGTAGCAGTGAACTTTCCTGTTCACAGATATCATCCTTTACTGTTTACAGTAACTATCTTTTAAGTTTCATTTGTTTCAAGCATTCACCAATATGAAAAGCTTAAAAAATATAACTGTATTAATCAACACAATTCTTACATAATTATTGAGCTATATAATTAACTTATTAATTTTCATTCAATATGAAGAGATGTAGAGTACTGTAACTATAGCTTTTAAATGGCATTCTTATTATTACTGGTTTTATCTGCATCTTACACTGGTAATTATACAAACATCCCTCCTTTAAGGGAGATAGAATGGAAGGCTGGTCCTCAAAGTATTGTGTTGAGATACAGATTATTTTCCATATTGACATTCAGAGGGTGAATTCAGGAACAAACAACAAAACAAAACCCAAACCTTTTTGGGTTGGTTGAATATCAGAGCATGGGTGAGTCTTGGGTGGGAACCTGAATGTGTAAAAAGGATAAACTTATAAAAGAGAGAGTCAACTGGAAGACACGAATTGTCTCCTCCTCAATCCAGCAGAACATCTTCAATGAAAGAGAAAAGCAGGAACAACACTCAGAGAATTGATCTCTACAGGATGGGGGCATCAGTCCAAGAGACAGTGCCTCCCTTTCAGATTCAGGGAGCCATTTATGAAAACATCCAGCTTTTCCTCACGAGCTTCTACAGGACCTGAACAGCTCACAGGTTTTCACTGAAGTGAAGGACATCCCTGCTTGCTCAGGCTTACAGAGATTGTCTGTGAACAGAGGAGGGGGCTTTGTGAGAGACCAAGGTCCTGTCTGCACATCACAGAAAATGCAGCCCGCTCCTGCTTCTTAAGCTGGAACAAAAGGTGGCTTTAATCAATAAGACCAAGCTTCAAATATTGGCCTCCTTCCACAAGTTCCAGAGGTCTCTGAGGTATCACAGTTCCAAACCACTCAAATTTTACCATGAGAGAATGGTTATAGGAAGAGAGCAAATTGTGCTAGTTTGAAATAGAGATCTACAAAGCCCTGATGTGCAAATCTCAGGTGATTTTTTTTTTTTTTTTTTTTTTTTTTTTTTTTTTTTTTTTTTTTTTTTTTTTTTTTCTTTTTGTTTTTTTNTAGGGCATTATGCCCCTGGAAAATCCAGGTCTTTTGACTGTATCAGAAGTTATAGAAGAATTGTGTAGTTAAACTAATTGATTAAAGTTATCATTACACAGACATTTTCTCTTTTGGCAACATAAAAACAAGTTTCAATTCTCACAAGAATTGCAACTATTTTCACTCCTGACTCAACACTCAGGTTATTTGTTTGAGTTCGCTTAGTATTTTGGGGCCTTGTTAAAAAAAAAAAATCAAAGAAAAATTGGAATGCTATTCTATGACACCTTATTATCCTCATTAAAAAAGCCTTTTCTGACTCTGGGGTTTCATATCTTTCCAGATTGTCCATACAGAGATTGTGGCAGTCTGTAATCACACCAAATGCTACCGGATTTTACTTCTAGTCAGTGTGTCTGTCATGGTGTCACACAATGCAATGAAAAGATGGTCACAAGCAAGCAAGCATGACCAACAACTCTGTTGACTGATCAGAAGCTAGAGACCAGCATCAGTGAAGGAAATTTCTTTTAACTCTCGTATTTTCTACACTTCAGAAAAACATATTCTCTGCCTAGAGAGTAAAAGCTACTTCCAAAAAAAAGGGAGATGTGCCCTTGTTCCTAAAGCACAGGTGCCACTTTGGGATAGTTCTGGCAGACATACCACAAGTCAGAAAAAAAAATTAAAGAAAAAAATTAAATAACCTCAAAGCAAATGAGAAAAGGAGATATACCAAAGTGCAAAAGCAAAGATTTTTTTTTTTAAAAGCACAAAATTAGGGGAAACAACTAAAGTAAGTACAAAGAAAAGAACACATGAAGAGAAAATTAGAATCGGCTTCAAGAAGACAAATGGCCACACAGATAAAGAAGAATGAATGTGTGACACAAATTTTACTCATTTACAGTACAGAAGGGCCATATGTGGGAAGCAGGGAAAAATTTCCTTTCCTCTCCTATTTTATCATAGCTAAGAAGTGTCCCATTTTGTGTACTTTTGCATGGGCACACATCTGCCCTTTCCGAGGTACAAAAATGTAGAAGTCTGGGTAGAGACAGACACCTTGAAGAGCCAATAACATATTTAACATGTGACTAATTCATCAGAATTGAACATTAAAGCTAAAGGAAGAGAGGTTTTTTTGTCTTTATATGTTGTTTTGATGGGCAGCTCTGAGTCTTTTAGATATTCATCAGACACAGAATCTAACATCCAACTATGCACGACCCTTCTTTGCCTTTATTTTAGGAGACCTTATTTCATGTAGTGCTATATGAGGGTGTAGTACATTATATACTATATTTAATATATTATATATTCAAACACATTTTTACTCCTTTCTTGTTCAGAATGTGTATTTTAGAAACTCTGTTCCAACCCAAACTTGAAAGCAGCCAAATAGAAAAAAATTAGCTAAACCCCCTTAGTGAGCATCAGGGAATGTAGTTATCTGATGAAATTACTCTGCTTACACCAGCAGAAATTCTGGGCCCATCTTGTCATGGGAGAAGCACCCATTTGTTGGTACATGAGCAGTGAGAGGGGCACAGTGCTGTCACAGACACGTGTGCACACACAGACACCCCGTGCTGTACACGGCTGCACGAGCGCGTGGCTGATCTGATCTGCAGCCTGCTGCACTCTCAGGGCTTTGTTTACTTAATGCAAAATCAATACCTTTATTTCCAGGACAATGATTCCAACATTCTCATGGAATAGCTGCCTAATCTTAAAGTCAAGTCCAGATGTTCATTGCAAAAGAATCTAATAACAGCCCACCAAAGAAGGAGTGTGCCTATCACACAAACATGTTGGAACAGCCTGTGGAAGCAAGTTAGCTGACGGCTATAGATTTGTCAGGCCAACAATCCACTGCACATCTGTGTCTGCCAATACAGAATTTACTCAAAATTGCCTCTCTAGACACTTCTTTACATAACACATATTTAGCTGATTAGTGCAGTCATTTGGGAGTGTGGTCAGCTTTTGAGCAAAATCTCACTGAGTCCATTAGCGCGGATCACATCGCAGCTGCCATTTTAGAAGCACGATGATTAGGTTTGAAGTTCAAATGATTTGATTTCACTTTAAGGCTTCAAAAGCAGCCTCTGGGGTAGATTTACACAATTAATTTTTACTGAGGTCTGCTGGGTAATTTACTGTAGTCAGAGAATCTTCACTAAGGTAAGGTAATTACCACTGGGTAATTTCATGGTGCTCCGTTCAGTACGAAGCAAAGTGTTGGCTGGTTTCTGCTCAGATAAGACCTGGAAGGAAGAGAAGATGCTGCTTTTGGGAATCACAACACATCTGTGACACTGAAGAGGGATGAGAAGAATTCACTGACTTCCCAGATGTGGACCAGAAGTTGTACATGCCCTCAAAATGTCTTTCCAGAAGCATGCATAAGGACTTAGACAATCCCTTAAACATTGTACTGAGAAGCTTTCAAAATTGAAGCACTGTACCCATGATTCTTTAATACAGGAACAAAGAAAGCATTCTTTGTTTAGTCTGAAAACAGAAGTAAACAATGAAATTAAATATCCCTTTGAGATTTGTATTTATCACTTACAAGAAGCACTTCCTAATAATCAGTGGCAGCTAGGCTGACAAGCAAACTTCAGAGCAATGCCAGGGGGGATACAAGTCTATTTTAGGTTTGCTATTGACATTAAGGGTCAGAGGAAAAATAAACTCAGCAAGCAGTGTCATGCTACCACAAACCTCTGCTGGCCAAGCAGAAACTAAATTACAGCCAAACCTTTCAGCACAGCAGAAAGACTTGGGCAATTGGGCTGCCCTGCAGTGCACAGAGCACAACATACAGATGAACAGGATTAAGCACAAGTGAGACATAACATAAATTACAGAGAAATAAATCAAAAGATTGGAGAAGCTAATTATCCTGGAATGGGGGTATGCTATAATTCTCCCTATTATTTTAATATTTCAAGTTTGCAAAACTCATCTGTGAAGCCCTGCAAAAAGAAGGATTGAACACAGTCTCCTCCAAAATAATAATAAAGGTAATCTCAACTACCTGACTGAACTATAAGAAGGGATGGAAGGAGAAGAGCAGCAGCAGGACTTAGGCACTATTTCTATCTATCCAACATAAATATGATTAATAGAAAATAAAAATACTTTGAGTGTAAAAGTTTAGTCCTCAGCTTCATTTCATACACTGTAGCACTACTGGGAAAGCTTATTTGATTATTCTATCACAATAATAAAACATAAGATTTGTGTAAGGGGAAGAAGAGGGAATAAACATATTCTATATCTGATGGCTTTCATTTTGCTAAGTTTACTTCCTACTAAAGTTGATGGTAAAAGCAGCTGTGTGAACTCATAAGCACTTCTATCTACATCTCTCCATGGACTAATTACAAATATCTCTTTCATACAGTCCCAGCATCTAAGGCAGATTTAATTTTATTCTATCTTTCACTAGATATCCAAACCTGTCATTTCATTCCATTATTTTG
The DNA here is from genome assembly GCA_013389925.1 of Aegithalos caudatus. Classification (NCBI taxonomy): domain Eukaryota; kingdom Metazoa; phylum Chordata; class Aves; order Passeriformes; family Aegithalidae; genus Aegithalos; species Aegithalos caudatus. The sequence continues at coordinate 65,314 of WEIU01010355.1, forward strand.
CTTTCCTTTTTCTCTACCTATCATCCCCTGGATGCAAACACAGCCCTGTAATTCCTACTGTTCTCTTTTAGTTTTCTTTGCTTTTTGGTTTGTTTGTTTTGATGGAGCCACAAGTGTTTTGTCCATTGTCAGTGGCTAGTTGCCTGAAACAAAGAATGCTTTTGAACTTTCAAGCATAATTATGCAGGGCAGAAATGTCTAGACAAGTTCCTATTGCCCTTTTCTTCTAATTGGCGATGATACAATGATAATTCATGAGGAGCATCCATGTACCACACATAAAAGTTTTCAGATTTTAAGGTGTTTAAAACTCAAGTGCAGTTCTAGTGAGTGATGCCTCATCTTTGTACATTCATTCTCTGCCAAACTGATGCTCACCTGTGCTGTTCTGTCTGACCATTTTAAGAGACTTGCTTATCATTTTCTCACAGTGGTCTGCTAATTTTATAGATCTTTGGGACATTAAGAGCAAGTAGCAATTCCACAGTACTTTGGTTGTGACTTTGGAGCCTACAGGTTGTCAGGTTAGCAAATTCTCCTGACTTGGAGGTTCCATAATTCATCCATTTTGCCAGCACTATTTTTGCCCTGCTGCAAGGTGGCATTGAGGATGTTGGATCAGCTCCTGTGAGCATGATTCTTGTAATACAAACAGGATGTCTTTTATATGCTTGAAATCTTATGGACTGATGGGAAAAAAAAACAAAACAAAACAAGAAACACAGCTTCCAGTGACTGCAGTAGTATCCACAACAAGGTGTGCAACACAATGAGAATAAAATCAGGGAGCCCAGTTCCTGTGTAATGTATTCCATTTGGAGTATTTGGGATTGCTCCATGAATCATTTCACTGCTCTTTTTCCTTTAAGACTCTTGGATGAATCGTATCATCTTCCCTTTTAATAAAGTTTCCTTTCAAAATCTGACCAGCATTAGGAGTTCTGAGTATGCTGACTGTGGAATTGTAGGTGGCAATGACAAGGACAACAAAATACTGTTCTAGTCTTCTTGTCACCAATAATAGAATACTTCTTTCTCCATAGCTTTAAATGGTATTTCCACTCTCTGCCCTAAACTTCAGCTTCTTCTAGCACATTTAGCATTTCTCTGTCTAACAACTCTATACCAGTGCTGGAGAGTATTAAATTGATTGGTGGAAAATTAATGGAGCAAGCAGGAATGATAGAGAACAATTACTTGTGCATTATGGCTTTTGATAAGCTGGCAGTCTGAGGGGGCACTAACATAAAGCACACCAGCAATGGAAATTCCCAGTGCAGCCTGACCTTGTTAGGGAATTTCAGTGAGGTTAGAGAAGAGGGAGAATGGTCTTGCTCAAAACTTGGAGAAGCAAGCACAGAGGAAGATGCACCTCACTGCTATTTAGCCTTGATACAAGGGTGCAGATTGGAAGGAAACAACAAATATTCAGTAGGTTTTATATACAAGAGGCCACAGAAAGGCTGTTTTGCCTTATGATGCTCATACAAACCAGAGCCCTGCCTTTACTTTCAGTCACATTACATTACATTGCAGCCATTTTAAACCTTTTTTAGCTGTCCAATTTCTGTATCTACTGTTCTATTCAACTTGTTTCATCTCCTGTGGTGCCAACATCTTGAGCAAGGCACTGAAGAAAGAGCAAAGAATTTGGAAGTGAAGGCATGGGCAAGTTCAGTGGCTGATGGCTGTGCAATTTAGAATTCAAGGAAAGAAAGTTGTTGGGGATTCCTGTCTCCAGCACAGATGCATTTGAATATATTAGGAGAGGTGTTTAATAGCCATTTGGTGAAGAAATGGCCTGATCTCTCTCAGTAAAATGATGGCTAGAATGTTTCAGAAAACATTTTTAGCACATATGCTAATCCACATTCTCTTAATTTTCATACTTTTTTTGCAGATGGCATTTTTAGCAAAGTTGTCAGCTTCTGTGCACAGAGTGCTTTTGCCATTCCTGCATTTTACATGTGCTGCAAGTCTAAGATGCTTATAGAAATATCCTTGTTTAGAAACAAGTTACATATGGCAGCAATCCTTGACATGGTTCCTCAAGAACTGGTTGCAGTCACTGAACTCTTGCCTGCCTCAGGGATAACCTTCTCTGGTTTGTAACAGGTTGATTGCACCTGGTCTAGACAGGCATTCATGAAAGGTTTTTTCCTTTCCCCTTGTCTGACATTTTGCAGGTGCCTGTGGTTGCTAGCTAGGCAATGAGATGTGCAGGTGTTCTCCAGAAAACCAAATAGATGGACCCTGAAATATGAATACAACTGAATATGAAAATGCCAGCTGATGGTGAAAAGGTGTTCTTTTGTGTGTCACACAGTTCATAAGTGACAAAAACTCACTGACTCAAAGGACAACCTGACTTCAGAGTAAGGCACACGGATTAAAAAACAGATTAATTCAACTTTGAAACAATGCACTTTGGAAAACATCATGTCCAGAAATGCTATTTGAAAGAAAATAAATAGCCAATATATAAAGATGCAATACAACTGCAGTTTGGATTAGCTAGACTAAGAACTTATGTATGCCTGGCTTAAAAATAAATCCTAAAGAGCTTTTCTTCCTGAATCTATGCTAGTATAAACACTACTGAGTTTCATTAGCAGGATTCAGCATTATTGAGACAATCTGCAACAAACTTTCCCTATTTATTCAAGTTTCTAGAAACTTTCAAGGAAAACTGTGAATTAGGATGCTCTTGATATTTAACAACACATTTATGTTATTTCAATGATAACCAAAAAAGACAAATGCATCTTTCTGCATTACTTCTTAATGAAAACCAAGAAGTCAGTCCCACAGTGCTGTCAGTGGTAAAGCTTTCAGCAAAGCATTTTGGGTCACTCCTGTAAAAATAATATAAAAAACACATCCAACCAACCAAATACAAAGCACAGAAGCTGGCTAAAAGAAAAGGTGTTATCTATCTGCACAAGGCCAGAGAATTTTGCTCCAACAGACACTCTGAAACAAAACAAAACTATAAAAGCAAGCATGTATAATGTGTATTACTTACAGTGTATTTCTAGAACCTGCATTGCTATCTGAGGTGTGGAGTTTAGGGACTCATGATCTACTCTGCAACTTACAACTGCACCATCATCACTGCGATCTGCTAGGAAATCCAGCGTGCTGCTGACTGTGAATGTTTTACGAACTGCATCTTCTTCTTTTAAATATTTAACATCTGAAAGAAAGAATAAACAGTCAGTTATCTTCCCAATACTTCTGGAAAAAAAGTAGTCCAGCATTAGACAGCTACATTTTCTATCACAGTTGTTGGAACAAACATATCTTTCATATCTGTATTGGTCTCTTTTATATAAAAGTAATTAGACTGCAGTTATTTCTCAATTTGCTGTCATTGTCAGAGTAGGAGATACATACTGAAAGAGAAAATTTTAAAACTGGTTCCATGATACAGCATTCAAACAGAAATTCCATTCTTTATTACCTCTTGAATGTTTAGGTCCATATTTGATATAAACTTTCTCTGTAGGTCATCTGAAAAAGATTGTGATCTTGTCCCACCCTCATTGCCCTATGTATTCACAGTGTCACTAAATATTAAATTTCCCCAGTTCATTCTTGTAGCCTCTCACAGTAATGCAATATATGGATATTACTGAAGCTGTGTGCACACACACAGATTAATCCTGTGCCTACTTTATTCATTGCTTATTCTGCTGTTTGGTTAGAATTATGCTAATTTACTAATAAAACTAAACCCAGGTATAGTCATTAGTGGTAACAAACAACTGTAAATAGGGACTGTCATAGTATTTACTAGAAGATACAGATGAGTCCCAAGAAGACCAGAAATAAGATTACTGCAGAGAACTTCCACTCACTGCTATTCTAAATAGACCAAATACTTTTGTGCAGAACCAGTTAAAAATCTGAGAGTTTTCAGCACAGACATTGCAGTGGAGGGAGCTTTCAGCTACCTTTAGGAAGCATCATCTCAGCTCAAGGTTGAGACTCACATTCAGAACATTTTGTTGTAAGAAATACATGCTAGATCAGAAATGAAGATCCAAAGGACTGAGCATTTGTGTTAAAATGTTTGAATGTATTAACTGGAACTTCTGACACATACTTTAAAATTGTTTTACTTGGTTCCCAACTATTTGTGATACTTATTGATTTTAGTTTATTTCAGAAAAATGGTAAGCTTGTTATATTGATTTATTGCAATGGAAGCTTGAAAAGACATCTATAAATACTTAAACATATATATTAAATTACACTGAGATTTCGTATGTCCTCTGTGCCCTAAAAAAAGTGAGAGGTTTCAGTTTTACAAATTATACTAAATCCCATTAGAGAACAGAATGACCTAAATAAAATTTCCATGAAATATCAATTTTAGAAAGCAAGTCTTCAATGGCTTAAGCTACATTTTTTAGATTAAAAATACCTCTGACATCAGAGAGGTGGTCTTTATCATTGTCTCCAGACAGACAAGGACACCATGTAGTTATACAGTTTCCATTTTTCCCTAAAAAATAATTATTTCTTGCATGCAAGAATTTTTCTGCCTGTTTACTGCTAAGCTATAAAAGAATTCCATTTCTGCCATGGTCAATATTAATATTTAGGGATTAATAGGTGAGAGAAACATTGACCAGAGCTAAAGAAAAGTTATTATAATCAAACAAGAAATGTCTTCACTAGTATTTAAAGCAAACACATGTAATTTTGTTTCCAGAGTTAGGTCTCCAAATTTAATAATGAGCACCTATATAGGTAATCTGCTTATAAGTAATGTGCACATCCCTTTGCTTACTGACTTCAGGTGGGGGATAGAAGACTCCTGAAAACATCAACAACTTTAATTTTATCGAGAGGTTGTGGATTCTTAATTCTTTAGAAAAACAAAAGCAGTTAATTTGCTAAATTGGTGTTTAGATCTCTCTCTCTCTCTAGGTATCTATTGTGTGAAAGAGTTCAACTCTTAGAATTAACTTCCTCTGCAAAAAGGGCAGTGATAATATTCTACAAACTGCTGGCATCCACACCAACAGAAATTTTTAGCTTGCCCTCCTTATCACCTTTATTTTCTCAGAAGTTTCTTCATGGCAAAATGAAGATGTGATTGTACTATGTGCCAATTGAGTTCAAACCCAAATGGATGTAAGAACGGTGGAGATCAAGTACGGGGTGCACACCATCACACAGGATATTTTACAGAATTTTAAAATATGTCAGCTGTAGCCTATTTGTTTTTTGCTGCTCCTCTCTCTCCTAAATATTCCCTTGAAGAAAAGGTTGAAAAGAAATCCATTGCACAAGCATTTTGTGTGGGAAGCATTGTAATGGAAAAGGCTGGAGGGATACAGCTTTATAGAGGAGGACCTAGGGGTTGTAGGACATGTTGAACATCAGTCAACAGCTTGTCCTTGCAAGGCTGAAAGCTAAAACCCACTGCCTTGCTCCAGTAAAAGCACAGCCAGAAAGTCAAGGGAAGTGATCTTTCTCTCTTTGGCATGTGCATGGCTACACTGAGAGTACCAGGCCCAGTTTTGGGCTTTCTGAACTAAAAATGTACAATAAACCTGTTGAAAAATGCTGTGGTCAGCAGAGCTGTACAAGGACATCTTAAGGAAGTTGATATTATCTAACCTGAGGAAGAGAAGACTGAAACCCAAACTGTTGCCTTAAAGTACATAAATTATGGCCATAGAGAAAAACAAGTCTGAATGCCCTCAGAGGTGTACAGCAAAATTGATGGGCAACAAACACAAGTTACACCAAGACAAATTCAGATATGTATTAAATATCTACAAATAATGAAAACACTGCACAAAAGGGTTTTTGGATGCTGTAAAATCTAGCCCAGACAAAATGTTTTCACAGAATCTCTGCCCTGGGAGACTTTTCAAGCATGAATTGGAGAAGACCTTTAGCTACTTGATTTAACCTTGGAGTAGGTTTTTGGCCAAATGAAACCTGGGGATCAGCTTTGGGCCCACTTCCATGACTTTCAGACAGGTGCACATACAGATATGCCTGTATCCACTACTACAGGTTTATATCTCATAATTGTAGACATTTGATAGGGAAAATAATAAATGGAAATAATCTAATGTCCCTCATCCATTGCTGATTTCAAGCTGTTTATAGAAGCATATACCTGTAACACACAGAAATACTTCTCTCTTGAAAAGACAGTTTTTCTGGTTTTACATGGCAGATACAATTTTTGTTTATGCTTGAACTCAAATTCTGACATGGTAATGGCCTTATTATCTGAAAAAAAATTGTCTTTGGCTTAGAGGTTTATCAAGACAAAATTATCAGTGCCTCTCTGAAATCTTTGTGTATACTAGATTTACAGAAACATACTCAAAGTATCTTAAACCTGTTGCAACAAAATAAACTTATTTAGTTTTAAAATCCAATCTACCTAGGAAAAGGAAAAAAAGAAGGAAAATCCATTCAAAATATTCCTTAAGCCTAAAAAATTCTCTATATAATTGTGTTGAAAGATCATGTAACAAATTTTGTTGAAAAAAAAAAGGCAATTTCAAAATGAAAAATATGCATCTAGCTTCTCTAGTATTTTTTGTTCTTCATAATCTTCCAGAAATGTCACCAGAATGCTAAACTGCAGATCCCTTTGTTAGGTTGGTGCATATATGAGTGACAGAATACTAAAGGAAAAGGAGTGGCACCCAGTGCTTCACATTCAGTCTCTCTCATTACTAACACTTACTTTTATCAAACACTATTCCTTTACCAGATGATGATTCCTTTTTTGAGTAATAGCAATGGAGCTACAATTTTAGAGTGGCTTTTTCCCCTCTGGTGCAACTCTGATCTCAGTGCATCATTTATATTCGTTTGCACCATGTATAATACAGTGTAACACAATTGGATTTACTGGTGCTAGACAGACGAACTTCTAACCTTTAATGTCAGCTGCATTAGCATATAATTTCATATCTATTTTCTCAGATTTATCATTTCACCTTTTACATTGCACAAAGCTAATGTAACTTCTGCTGATGCCACTGCAGACTGGTTAGGTTATTTTATTTCTAACCTTTGAGAAAACGCAATGTGCTCTTCAGAAGACCTAGAAAACTAAACTGAAATGAATGTACTTTACTCCTATTTCTGGTTGTTGGGGTTTTTTTCCCCTTTACTGTTCTTTTTCATACTCCTTTGGTACACTTCTGTTTCCCCATCCTGATTTTTTTTTCTTTTTTTGTTTTTTCTTTTTTGTTTTTATTTATCTCTTTAGGAACTCTCAAGAAGAGCAAATTAGTTAAAGAGTCAAATAACCAAATTCCTTGCAGGCTTCAATTACATGTCAGCTGAAGGAAAGGCAAAGGTATTACACCAGATTTTAAAACATAATTTTTAAAATAAGATCTTTTCAAATATGTGTTGCCTTGTTATAGGCCAACTCTATCAGTGTTTCTCTTGTAGTATTGACATTGCTTGGAGGTATTTCCAATCTTTACATGCCTATAATATGTATATTCATCCTGCCATCTTTTCTGAAGGACACAATCTATGCTGTGCCATGTGTGTTAGATTTGCTGTTTAATTCTTCTTTTTACTTACATTTGATTAGATGCTGCATTTCTTTCATCAATTTCCTCAAATTTCCCAGTACTGAAAATAATTATTCTCTATTTCCTCATTTTCTATCCTTGTTACACATTTAAAATTATTCCAATCTAAAATACTAGTTCCTTTCAACACTATTCTCATTTTCATTAGAAATATAATAACACCTCTATAATGGACAGGATTCCTTAGGCAATCATCTGCAATCTCCTTTATTTACCAATTTTATACCATAGCTCTGCTTTTGTAGATTACACTGTGGTAGAGAATAGTAAAGGAGGATAAATGATAAATGGTTCTGTAATTAACTCTGTAACTTTGCTTGAGGCAATTTATTGAGCTAATAAAATCCAAAATATTAGACAAAATCATCAGAAATATGGTGGATTTTTTTTGTTGTTGTTTGTTTTGGGTTTTTTGTTTTTGTTTTTTAAAGCTATACAAAACAGGTGGATTTTGAATCATTCATTCATCTGGTCTTATAGCAGAATGAGTAGAGGTGACATGAATAAATACCAATAACTCATCCTTTTTTATCCATCTACTTTATAATGGGCACCTCAGCTGGTTTGGAGGTGTGACAGCCTTCTGCATCAGGAATCAGGAAGCTCTCTTCACTCATCCATTCACCATCAAGGATTTAAAACTATTCCAGCATTTTTAAGACTATGGAGTAGAAAACTAAGTTCTAAGCAAAGCACATACCAAAAATGATGAAAGAGAAGATTGAAAGGAAATAAACAGCTTTTTATATGCAGCTCTTTCCCAGCTCCCTGCATCCTGGAAGGAAAACCCTTGCTGTCAGCTTTGGTTTTAGTCACTCAATGGCTTTTCAGCTACAGCTGACTTTGTCCAGCTCCCCCCAGCCCCTGTGAAGTTTTCCTGATCCCCTTTAAAGTCCATCTTATCCCTCCTCCTCACTTCAGACTGTCAGTGTCCTTGCCTCAGCTGGAGGTTCTGAGTTTCCCAGCAGAGATTCCCTCATTTGCTGCATCCTGACTCTTCCACACCAGAGCAGGCTCCATAGCTCTCCTATGGGAAGTGCATTCTCCTGTCTTCTCCAGATGGTTCTGCCTTACCTGGTCACATTTTTTAGGGGAATGTAACCCAAATCTGGGATTTAGCTAAATCGGATATACTCCAAGTGGGAATAGCACAAGAGAAATGAAAAGGGAAAATATCAGGGATGAGTGGTCTGATTGTGATAGTAATCCAGAAAATATTTCACTATGAAGCCTCACAGTTGAGTTTATTATGCTGCACAGAGTTCTGAGCAACCCAAAACATCAGTTTTTACCATTTGAAGAAGCAATTAAAAGGTGGTTATATGACCACTACAGTAAATTACAATCAATTCCTCATCTGTGTACTCTCCCCTACTGATTTCATGACCCAATACGAGCAACTTTACAAACACAGGTTAAAAAACCTAATTCTACAGAATGTATAGTTTTGACAACTGGACCAAATGACACCAAAATCTCTTTAAATACCTTTAACTTCTTTGTCATTCTTGAACCATCTGATATCAGCTGCTGGCTTGCTACCAGATGTCTTGCAAGTGAGCTGCATCCTCTCTCCCTCCATAACTGGTGAGGTAAATCCAGTAATTTGTGGCTTCTCAGGAACACCTAACAAGCAAACAAGCAACACATTTGATAGTGAGTTTGATTTGAAAATGATCATGTCAGCTGCTGCCACGAATGCACGAGCAACTTAAAGTTTACTTCTTCATATACTCTAAATTCTGGAAACAGGATAATTAATTCCTTGTGCCTTGCCAGTTAAACCTTTTTCCTATTCTAAATTAAGCATCAATCTGAACGGTAGTTGACTCTAAATAAAGAAAGAAAGCACGAATTACCAATTTTCTAAGTGAAACAGATTGCATTTTAATAAATACCTTATCTCTGTATATTCTGCATGCAGGTCTAGTCTGACTTGTTACAATATTTAAACTGCTCAGCACAGCAAGCAGGATGACAAAGCGTATTAGAAGCACAGCTGTGAAAATTAAACATTACTGGCAACAAAAAGCTGAACTGACCTAAGTTCAGAACAGATATTTACACCTAAATAATGAAGGCTTTAATACAAAATTCAGGGAAAAGGAAGAGGGAAAATAAATACTGGAGTCACTTTAACTTCAGAGAAACCAAAACACCAAAACACCAAGAGGTGTAATCATAGCTCCACTGACTATGGAGAGTTCTTCAGCTGAATACAAGTTCTTCAGAGGAGATCATGTGATTTGGACCTACCATACTCATAATATTCAATTTGGAAATGGTTGTTTTTCAAGGAAACACGGTAGATTTGAAAAAAAAAAAAAGCCAAAAAAGAAAACACGACGAAAATTGGGAAAGTTTTGATCCCTGGGTGCATAAATTGGTTTAAATTGTGAAGACACAAGACTAACTTATTTCAAAATAATACTGATGACAGCAATTTTAAAATCTCAAAAAATATCAGTTATAACTTTCAGCTACAGTGCTTTGGTGCATTCACATTTGTGGCAATACAAAGGGCTTAGTCACAGTAATTGATCCTTTGCCCTGAATTTAATAATTCAATTTTTGTACATCTCTTTTCAGAAATGACAGATTATGTACATAAAAGCAAAGCAGCATCACCTATTGCATAGTACATCTCTCTAATAATTCTACTGCTCTCTTTCTGGATAGAAAATGGTGTCTACTACAATACCCTGACTCTTAAATTTTCTGATTGAAAGCAGAGAAGTCAATAAAGAGATTATTAGTACATAAAAGGATAGTTTATCTGATTAAAATATGTAATACATCTCAGTGGCAAAGATCCCCCTCTCCAGCAGAAAATGTTTTAGAAGTTTAAAATGTTATTACTTTGAGATAGGAAATTACAAATACTAAATGAAAAAAAGTCAGGAATCTTAAACTGTGCAGCTTTCTCTCTTCAAAGGTAAGTAAATGATGCTGGGAAAACTTTAAGAAACCCTCTCCTACAATGAAGGTAAAGCTTAAAGAAGTGTTAAAGATCAAGTTACTTTTGTTAATAAATATTGGCTGAATAGTTTTGGGACTTTCTTGTCTTTGTAACACCTTTCTATGTCTTTCTGCCATTTAAAAGGTCAAATTGGCGCACTCCTCAATTGTTTAGATCATGAAATGCCTCTCCACAGAAAGAAGATGAAGCATAGGGAGTTGCTATTCCAGAATATTTTGCTTTGAGTGGGTACTTTTTGTCCTTAATGGCAAACTTGTGAAGATTTTTGTAAAATAGTCTCACAGGGACTGAAAGGGAGATGTACTTCATATCCTAAGCACAAAACCAATTCCCTGCCTGGCTTAATGTGAATATTACTGCCACAGAGAATGTCTTACATTAGTCCTATTAAATTCAACTGTCTGCCCATCCATATATAAAAATAAAACAAAACAAAAAAAANGCCACAAAATTTAAACTCTGTTTAAAAAAAAAAAAAAAAAAAAGGAAGAGTCATGTTCAGAGACAGAAAAAAGGAAAAAAGAATAAAAATCAACCTCTAAAATCATATAACCTCTTAGGTTCACAGGTATGTTTCAATGAACTATAGCAATTTTGGCTGATTGGGCTACTGACATTCATAGAATCATATAAAGCTTCAAGCAGAAACTTTATTTCCTGGGCATCTCTTGAAATCTATTGCTTTTCTATGTGTATCTATAACCTTTGGGGAAAACAGCAGAGCATTTAGAGGATAAAGCATAAAAGAAGCAGCAAACCCAGGGAAAATTTGCACTTTATAGACCAAAAAGAAAAAAAAAAAAAAAGAAAAGAGAAAGCAGAACGAGTCAAAAAAATGCAAAAATGCACAGCTAAGGAAAAACGATAAAGCTCTAAAGCCCGTTTTGATTTCATGCTTTCTGATTTTCTCCCCTTTGCCCTATCCAATAGACTGTCAGGAGATGAACACATGCACCTTCTCTGCACTCGTGGTGCTCGGGATGTAAGGGTTATGTCCATTTTATGGAGCACTCATTCCGTGGCGTTTGCCTGCTCCCCAAGTCATTATCCTGCCAACGGCGAGAGGCACGTTATTCCCCAGCACAGCCACAATAAACATCAGGGGAAACCAGATCACGCATTTACATTCATCTTCTGCCAAGCCTTAGAAAAGTTCATTCTTATCATAATTTCCCAGAGCCTGAGGAGTTGTGAAACTTGCCTCTTTCTGCTCAGCTGTGTGCACTTACCGAGCACGGTGAGGAAAGCCTTGGAGGTTTTGACTGGCATGGTGAACAAGGAGCAGGTGTACTGCCCCTCGTCCGACAGGGACACGTCGCTGACGCTGATGCTCAGCTCGTGCCACGACGCTCGCACCAGCTCGATTCTGTTGTCCCTCAGAGCTGGAAAACAAGCCACAACAAAAAAAAAAATCCATGTTAAGGTTGGATCCAGCACGTGAACAAAGCCTGGGGTGTCGTACAAGAGGCACGGTGAAGGTTCCCAGAGAAACCAGGCCTTAGAACACAGGGGTGTGGGCACAGTTGTCGATGCAGAACAGTTTGTTTTCTCTGTGGAATAAAGTAGGAGAGTTGAGCAAGTTTCTGAGTGGTGTACTGAGTGATTTGTAACACATATAAACCTAGAAGCTACAGGACTTGAGTTATCTCTGGCCTTCCTCCAAAAAAACCCCAACAATGACTTTGATTTCTGCCCCCTCATGGCTTTGTTCAGTGCCTAAAATAAATCCTTCCCAAAACCAGCCTGTTTTTTCACGTATTTACAGATGTTGAGAATCCTGTAGTCTGCCTACAGATTTTTCTCATGTCCATTACTACTAATATTGAACTAGAATATCAGGTTTCTCAAATTCTGTAAATTATTATTTCCTTCTATTAATAGACTGAAAGTTCCACTTTTACATGCATATGTAGTACACTGAACTATTTGAGGTAATTGGGCATAGTGGCTTTCCTGTTTTTGATTATGAATAAAATAAAATCTTTTCTGTTTGCATGACAGCAATGAGGGAGAAAGAAACATGTAGATTCACTTAAATTCGAAATGTCACTTCAGTCAATGCTTTAGAATTTAAAGTATTTTATAACCTAAGCAAAGATGAACGCCCATTTTCTATTAAAAACTGACAAAGCATTCCCAAAAATTGTATTTTTCTGCAGTAAAGTTGCTTCAGCAATCTACATATATTATCCAAGCCTTTCCACAGCATACAAATACTAATATCATAAGTGAGCAAACACTAATTCTCCTAAGCAAGCAATAAAAAAGACTCTGTAACTCAGGAATTTTAGCTGTACACCTCTAGATCGAAATGTCTAGCCTGATAAACTTCAGTGAGTCTATTTTCACAGCAAGCCTCTGAAAGTCAGAAGTAAAATGGGACTATGATATTTATCAAGACACTTACACTTGCATTTGTGAGAAGAACAAAAGTGTTCAATTCCCCAATGCTGTTCTCTCTCACCTCTTTCTAAAGTCTCCAAAGACTCTTAGATTTGCCTAGTACATCTCTTCCAATGACAAAAATAAATAAAAAAGTTTTACTGTGGTGCTTTTGCTACTAAACCTAGATGTTTCTGCCCAATTGCTGTCCAAGTCAATCCAGGTATATTTACACCAAAGTAAGAAGATACAGTGAAGATTCAGCAAAAATGTCACTTGAATTTGTCTTCTTCTAAGGCTGAAATTTAGGTTTGCTCTCACCAGGAAATTTCAGCTGAATTTGATGATTATTTCAGGGTGGGCCAGCTAAAGCTCAACTTCTGCAGGGTGTGAGGACTGAAAGGTGGCAGCTTAAGCAGGCCTAACATACAGGGATGCCATGGACTTCTTCAAGGCACATCAAAGGGACTGAGGATGTCTGTAATGGACACATTCCAAACAGAACTGAGATGTCATCTGGCCAGCCACAACAAGAAAAAAACCCTCACCATTATTTAGTTTATAATATCAAATTCCTATAATGATGAAAATAGGAGCAACCTTAAAGCAAACCAGCAAGCGAACCAGAAGCCACAAAATGCAAAGCTGACAGAACAGCTGAGAAAAGCAAGCTCAGGGAAACAAAAAAGCACATAAAGCAAGTGTCTACCAATCCCAAACAGCAGCAAAGCTGATCACTCTGGCTTTAGCAGCCAAAACTCCTCACAACACTGAAGCTGTCACTCTGTTTGAGCAAGTTGATAGGGACTCAGAATTCCTTTCTCAGCTTGTCAATACTAGTCAGATGCAAATGAGCAGACATAAGTATGATAATTGATTATATATTACTGACCTTCCAAGAAAAAAATTTAAAAATTTTCAAGTTCTTGCAAATGGTTTGATCACCACCACAACTGTTCATTTAATTTGGCAGCAGCAGAAAAAACAGAAAATCAAAGCAAACAAACCAGAACCAAAAGCCTCTCAGCACTCGATAACTTGGAAGTGGTGATTTTTTTCCTCCTCTTAATCTGAAATTATTTAAAAAATAATGCACTCTATCATCTTACATGGCATTGTAGTTTGTTATAATTTTCAGTTGTTACTGCCTGGTGATAAAGATTTATGTATCTGTTGAAATGTTTTCCTACAGATGGGGCAATGTGTAGAATTTCATGCCCTAAGAACAGCAATGAATTCCACTACAGCACAACTGGCCTACAGATGATGCCAACAGCACATCATTTTGATCCTACATTTGAACTACAAACCATTTCCATCAACTACATTCCTACTGCTCCCCTCCCTCCCCATCACACCTTTTTTAACCTTGGTACAATATAAAAACCTCAGCTCAGTCAATTTTGTGGAAAGCTGGTAAAAACAACCACTGGTCAAGAGATGAGATCAGATGTCCCATGTTTTACTACTGAGTGGATTTTTATTGAAAGAACTGCAAGGAAGTTTTGTAATGGAAATACCAACACAGCCTTTGCAATAAATGCTGGAAATAGCACCAACATAATGCTCCTTTTCAGGAAAGTTGTTTGTCAGAAGCATTTTTGTAAGTGCTGGGCCTAAAAACAATTATCTCTTCCATCATTTTCAAACCTGAGTAGCTGTAAGTTTCCTGTCTGTGCAGATGACAGACAAACCAAATTTTACTGCTATGGCTTAGACAAGGCGAGCACTTACACAGAGATGTTTTAGAATCTTATTTTCAAATTGTATACCTGTAACTGTTTCTATATCCTCATCTGTTTAGAAATGCACCAGTTTCTCTTCATGAAAGTGATAGCTGTGATGGATGCCAGAACTGGTTTGTTTCCATTTTTCTGTCTTAGGTGCATATTGCTAAAAGGGTGATGGAAACAACAAAAACAGTGGAGAAACCAGGGGTTATTCTAGCAATTCATGATATCCAGGCATTGTGAGTGAGTGGAGCAGGGTCTTGCTCATGGCAGAAAACCTTGCCAAGCCTGGCTGATGGAGCAAAGCAGCCCACGGAGCCTGGACAGAAGGCAGCTACTGAAAGGTACCAAGTGGCAAGCAGCTCCACAGAGAAGTTCAAATAAAGTTCCATAAAGTAAAATACAAAATGTTCCATCACATTTAATTAGCACTTGAACACACAAAAAAAGAAGAACACTGCTCTTTCTCGGAACCTTCTGTAGAAACTCTTTGTTTTTAACATTTCACTTTGTTAGAAGCCAAACAGACCCTTCTGGCCTCTTCCTGGAGATTTTATACATTGCTGAATCATTACCCTACCCATAGTTTGTATACCTATGGAGATACTAGAAAAGGGTAAATAAACTGAATATTTATTTGACTTCTGGGAAATACACATATGCCAAAAGCAGTAACAGAGAGTACTAGCACTGGCATCACTTTGCTGGATTTTCATGTTGCAAGCTGTTTGAAAAATACAAAATGCAACAAGAAATATAATTACATAGTAAATTCCAATATGCCCTAGGTACATTATTTCCGTTTTCTGTAATTCCCAGGCACATATGATGTAGTTAATTTGCAAGGCATGAAATAATTATGCATAAAACACTTGTTCCTAAGCAGACGCAGTTCATTTATTTTACCTGTCATTCTCTTTTCCTGCGGAAAAGATTTCCTTTCAGAATGTTCTCTGACACAGAAGCAAGCAACCTTGATAATTTGTATAGTTGAGGTAATTATGAGTAAGAGATACAGTCATGTATTTCAGCCGCATTAATTAGTAATTATTGAGACTGATGACCATCACAATAAACTGTCCTCTTTGTTCACAATCAAACAAAGCTGTACTTTATTTTTTGAAAAACATAATAATATAATGATTATATGTTATCATAGAAAAATCCTGCAACAGGAATTAAAACAGAGAGACAAAAGAACCTTAGGAATTTGTCCAAATGGAAAAAAAATCACCCTTCATACCGTGAAGAAAAGGCAGTTGGATCTGTTAGACATAGTAGCCACACAGCAGCATATCTAATGTAATTTCATCTAAAATGACCACATCTTTGTAGTATTTGAGTCATATATTTGAAGAACTAGTGAAAAAACAAACATCAAAATCCCCAAATTCTCTAGAATAATTTGCTGATATTTTGAGAATACTAACTTGACATATACTGCCATGCTGGGATTCACTCAACAAAATTTTCTTCCTTATGCTGGAGATCTTCCCTCTCTCATGGGAATAACATCACCATTAGTTGGAACCAGAAGGATTTCTGATACTCTACAGGTCATGCTAAACTCCCAGAATTCTAATACTTATGAAACTGAAACAATCCCTCTGATTTTCAGACTCTGACTTTCTGAATGCAGTACCATGATCTGAAATAGATTTAAAGGGATTTATGTTGTGTTTCTGGATATACTTGAGAAGGCCCCTTTTCTTTGCTCCTAATGAATTCAATATACCAAGGTCCCCATAGGATGATCTACAGAATTTGCTTATAGTTGTGCATCAACCACCACCACCAGAGCAAGACAAAACAGAGACAGAATGGGAATAAATGGAACAAACCAAACTAGGATTGTTATTCTGTGTCTTCTAAATATTCACATTTCTTTTCAAAGCATTCACGTTTCTTTTAAAAGAAGAAGGATGGATACACAGTTATTCTATTCATGCCTAACCTATCTAGTCTGTACTTGCACAGTATCTGAATTCCTAAGATTTTAGAACTTCTCAGTTGTTTTTCACATGGAAAGAGAATCCATTTCCTTCCTCTTTCATTTCCAGTCATGCAAGTTGATTACTTTTATTCAAGTACACAGGGGTGGCAGTGTGAAT
This sequence comes from Aegithalos caudatus, assembly GCA_013389925.1. NCBI lineage: Eukaryota > Metazoa > Chordata > Aves > Passeriformes > Aegithalidae > Aegithalos > Aegithalos caudatus. The sequence goes on from WEIU01010355.1 coordinate 82,112, forward strand.
ATTTAGTAATCCCATGTTTTCTATTTCTACTTCTGTATGTGCTGAGGCCATTTTTACCTCTTAGCCAAGGCAATTCTTACCTACCCACAGCACTGCATTTTGCCCTGGGACAAAAGTCTTCAAACTGAGTCTACTTTCACAGATAATGCTAATGTAGAGGGAAAAAAAAAATTAGGAATATCTATGCAACCCATTAAATTGGCTGGCATATGTATCATTTGCATCCTTTAAAGGTTGCATCATTTATAAGTAAAATCAGAGGAAATCACATGAAGAGAAGGTCGCAATACTGTGGAGGATTTTTGACTAATTGGCTGTGGAACAGTCTGACCAATCTGCAGATGCATGATGGCTTTTCCCCCATTAGGAAAATGATTAGTAACACAGATGAGTTCAAACAGACATTCCAAACAGTGTCTTTCAGAGTTCTCAGTCACTTGGATGCTAAGAATACTTCGAAATCACTGAATTTTTAAACCCATTCATGTACTTCATAAATTCGGGGCATCATTGAGCTTCATAAAAGGTACTAAGTAAGGGTTTAGAAATGGAAGAACTACATAACACTCCCTGGAGGTAGGTTTTACTTTCATTCCAGTGCATTTATGAAGTATTTGGTGATCAAAAGGAAGAAACAATAGGGTCAATACAAATATACTTCTCCCACTTCTAATCATCTGGCCATCTTCTACTTTATGCTGTGGCTTGCAGTCTAATAGGAAAAGACCAGATTGTTTTCAGCAGAGATACACTGCTGAAATATTTGTTTAGCTTCTTTAGAGAGCAATGTTCAATAGCAAGCTGCTTCCTCCTTTTCAGATTTTTCAGAATTTTTGCATGTTGCATAATGCATCTGCCAAAGACACGCAGCAAACTCCCTTCATCAGGAGAGGGGCTGACAGCCTCACTAAGAGAGGCATCTACTCTGTGCTTGCCTTGAAAAGGCCAAAGCACTGGGGACTCAGAACCTGTCTGTACAACCTTATCTATTATTTATCAGAGCTTACAGCCTTAGATGCTTATGAGGAAAACCCAAACAGAAAGGTAATTTCTTCAGTGAAACAACAACAATTCTCCATTTCCTGCAATGTGGATAAAATGAAAAGAGTTTAAGGTGACTTACAATGATCTTGAACACAGCTGCTAAATTGAGGTTTCACCAACTGTTGCCAAGTGACAAACGAAGGCCAGGATGACTACATGCCCTTCATGGATGGAATAAAGAAAACTTTCCTGCATGGTAGATTTTCTGCATTGAGCTACCTTTTCTCTCACAATCATGCTCTGTAATGCCTCCTTTCTTTTTCAGAGCACCCAAGAAACATGGCAATATGCAAAAAGAGAGGAAAAACTTGCCTTCTAGGATGTTTATAATGCCTGTTTCTTGTATTAAAGAAGCAGCAAACTTATTTTCTTCTTGTCTTTTGAGAATAATAAGGATGATATTCACTGTCTGAGAAGGTCTGAGGCCTGACCCTCTTTCCCATGAGAAATTTAAGTTTCAAATCTTTGCAAAACATATAGGCTTTGAACAATCAGGATGCTTTACTGTTTTACTGTGTTGAAATATTATTTAATGGTACCTCCAAATAATAAAGCAAAAATCACATTAGTCAGGATGAAACATTGTCTGACAAGGTCTGCTCATCTGTTCCTTGTTCAACAGGGAATTACAAGATTTCCTATTATCCTAATGCAACTGGACATGTACCACAGCACAGTAGCCTAGAAAATATTTTAAAAATCATTCTTTTCAAATATACAGCTGCAAAAATTAAAACTGCAAAATGATCTGGCAAGGTTAGAGATGGATAGAATTAAAACAAATGAGATTCAATAGATACAAGTAATTGGTAGTCTTATGTACCAAGCTGGAGATGAATGTTTTGAAAACAGTAATGCAGGAAAGAAGCCCTGAGGATTACACTGCAAAATTATTTAACTATATGCTCAAATGCAGCACCACTCCAAAAAGATGAATCCTAATCTGGATTTTATTGATCCTTGCAATTATGGTAAAAGAAAATGCTACAACGTTCCAAAATAGCATACATCACACTGTGCCATATATTGTAAATTACAGACAGAAACAGTCTCTCAGTTGGGAAGATAATTTCTGAAGGTCTGCTGATGGACTACTGCCGCAAAAATAATAGTAAGAAAATGAAAATAATATAAGGGAGAGCTGTAATAAGTCCTAAGGAAAGATTAACAGAAATTAGAATTTATATATTTTTTCTATAATATCGAGGGTAATACTGAAAAGACAAAACACTATGTTTCAGGTTAAATGGGACTTCACTGTGAGTGAGAAATGTTAGATAATGACTTTCTTGAAGAAGAAGAGAGAAACAAATACTAATCCTCTTGCAATCCAAATCAAAGTTACACAGATTTCCAAGTTTGCTCTTCTATGAAGAGGCCAGGTGATTTTTCCTCATGTTACTGATGTTGATATTCATCACTGTGTTTGCAGTACTTAAAGATTCCTGACCAAGGCAGAGTTAAGCTTAAGAAGGTATTAAAAACTGCCTGGCCAAACAGCACAGAGCTCTACCAAGACCATCTATCTATTTTAAAGAACATCAGCTGTATAAAATACTCTTTTTCCTTGTCAAGAGAATGCTCTTTACAGTCACTTCTGGTGACCTTCATGCACTGGCTTTAGTCAGCTTTGAATGAAAGGAGCCCTGAAGGACAGGGAGCACAGAATAACTCAGCCAGATTTTACACTTCTAGCACTGCTGCACATCCAGGTTCTACTCAGGCCTGGCCAAATGCAACACAGTTTTTGTGTGTGTCTGCAGCTGACCCTGCCTCAAGGAAGCTGAAGGGCTGTATTTCCCTGACCTTGCAGATGGTGACATTACAGTTCTGCCCATTCACCAGCTAAACTTAATGATCCCATGACACTGGAAGTGTTTTTCATGGCATGAATGAGTGCTACTCTTGGTAGTGTCATGTTTATGGTACTGCTTCATATTCCTTGGAAAGTCAGAGTCTTCTAATTTCTAAAGAGTGCAGTCCTGCTCAAACATATTATTTCACCAGAATATGGAGAGACTTTCTCACTTTTTGATGTTCTAAAAGAGATTTTTCTCTACCTGAGAACAGCTATAAGATGCCCCTTTTCTTCCTGCACTTCTTGATCACATAGATACAGAAATGAACATCATCCTTCCTGTAGCAGATGGCTGTGTTGGCTACAGATGCCAACATAGGAATACTCATTCTTCCTAACTACATTAAGCAGTCAGACTCCCTAAACTCCTGCTGCAGCCAGTGGAGCAAGTTAGCTTCCTCCAGAGGCCAATTAAGAACAGGTCACTGCCTTGAAAATATTACAGAACCTGGACAAAACAGCCAAGAAATCGTCAACAGTTGATGAATGGATCTGCAATCAACCTAGCAATTGATCCCAGTACCAATGAAGAGGCAAAACCTAATGTACACATCAATACTGAAGATGTTAGTGCTGTTAGGGAGGACTCGCACATCTCACTACGGAGGGAATTGAAATATGGAGCAAAGTATCAGGAGAGAGCTGAGATGAGCCTAGTGCAATCCCAGGGAGGATTCTCAGAAAGCTCTTTGATGGCTGCAACATCTTTTATGATAGAGCCCTTAAAGTTTTATGATGTCTCTCATGCAGCCAAGCAGCAGACAGTCTGTCTCTCCACCACAAGTACACAGATGCTCCCTCCTTTGTGGGATTTGTTGTAGTTTTCCAGATGCAGATGTGCTGTGAAGGAACCTCTTAGTGAGAAATGGTGTCAGAAACAAATAATTAAAGGATTGGAGTCTCTCTCATACAAGTTGAGGCTAAGAGACTTGGGATTGTTTAGCATGATGAAGCAGAGAATCCTGAAGTTAATCCAAATTCAAAAGAAAACTAAATGCAGCATATCTAGACCTCTAATTTTCATAGGAAGCTGCTCTAACATGGTTAGAGAACCAAGCTGGACTGGATGATCTCCAGAGGCTATTTCCAATGTGAAACATTCTGGGATCTTGTCATTCTGGATGTTTTTGGGGTAAAGAATCTGCATATTACAAAATTCAGAAAGTTGACCAATCCTGAAGTGCAAACTAATAAACCCTTTAGTAGCTATTCATAAAGATTAATCTTCTTTAGCTTTTCCTAAGCATTTTTCTCTCTCATGGAGGATGTGGATTTGAGTCCCTCTGAAGAAGAGGCTGCCAGTCTCTCCCCTCTACAGTCAATGGGAAAAAAAAAAAGCCACAAAAACAAACCAACCAAAAAACCCCACCCAAAAACAAAAGAGAGGAAAATTAAAATTAACTGTTCTAGGCTAAATTTAGTTTGAGTAAATGCACTTCTTTTGCAGCTATATTCCGAGAATGTGGTGACACAAGCGCAGCAATAAAATATTTGGACTTCATGATGATAGTGGCCAGACATATCCACCAAGTACTGCAGAATATTATTTAGAAAATAAAGCAAATACCTGACATATGATGGCATACCAAGTGCTGATAGATGCACAGAATAAAAAACTCAACTGTGAATTAATGCATTATTTTACTAGCAGTAGATACTGACAGTAGTAGATGTGTGGAGCCCTGCTACCATTGGTACTATTTATCCCCATGATCTGAGGTTTTTTTGGCCATTCACATACACCAGATATATTTGAGTGTACCAGAATAAACTTGTTCATGCCTAACATGTATGTCTAGACAAAAAGCACTGAGTGCATCCTGACATTTTCAATTAAACATTTATTGAAGGCATTTCCTTTTTTTATGGGTTTGGAAAAAAATGGATCTTGGTTCTTTCTTGCTGTTTCTTTCCTGTTTCTTTTGCAGTTCAAATTGTATCAAGAGGTAAAGGACAAAAGATTAATTTAAAAAAAGAAATATGGAGGGTAGCAACTGTTTACAGCTAGTGAATGCTACTAACTCTTCCCACTTGCAACAATTAATTATTATTTTTGGTTCTCACACTACACTTTGTTTAACTGATACAGTTTGAAGACTCACTAAGAAACCATAACCAATCTGTCCTCAGTTTACTATGTATGAAGAACAGATTTGCACATCATGATTGTCATAAGAAAGGAAGCATTTTATAACTAAAAAATTCGGAGGAATTCTTCCAATAGTGATTGATTTCTGTGGCTATTTATTCATATTTGTAAGTACTTTTAATTTTCTGATGAAAATTAAATAAAATTTTGTATTTAATTATTTTCCCCTATCACAGCCTTTAGTATATTCAACGTACACTTATTTTCAAACAGAAAAAAAATTTCCTGCCTCACTGATCCCATCCTTTCCTCATTTTTTCATTCTTCTTACTCTTCATCATAGTTTCTTTTCTCTGAAATCTTTTCTGATTTCACACATACGTGAGTATTGCCAATTCATGGAATAAAATGTCCTTTACTCCAGTTTTTAATCCATCTAGTCTCATCCTCTTCTTAATCTTTAATTGATAAAGAACTTTGTTGGCATCTCTATTAGTAACATTTTTCTTATTTTCTATAGTAAATAATTTTATTTCCTCTGTGTGCTAGACAGGTTCTCTCTAAGAATGAGGCCACTGTAAAAAAAAAAAGTAAAATAAGAAAGGGCTAAACCAATTACATATACAATATACATCAGAAATACTGATCAGCAACTCTTTAAAAGGGAAGAGTACTTCAAATTAACTTATTACTTTGTATTTCCAAATATAAACTCCCAAGTACACTTTATCTTTCCTGTAGCAGAAGTTCAAAAATGTAACAATGGTGAATTTAAATTACTTTACACTTATCAGCATCCTGAGCTGCACTAGGAAGAGCATCACCAGCAGGTGCAAGCAGATGATCCCTGCAGTCTCCTCAGCACTGCAGAGATCACACCTGAAGGGTTGTGCAAGTCCTGGGCTCACTCAGTAGAAAAGAGCCAGGTCATATTGGAGTAGGGACATAAAGGCAAGGGAGTACAACCTCAATCATTTTGGTGGGTTAACCTGAGTGCCAGGTGCCCACCAGAGATGCTCTATCCTTGCCCTCCTCAGCTGGATAGAGGAGAGAAAATAGAAATGAAAGGCTCATGGGTCAGGATAAGGAAAAGTAGAGATTACTCAAGAGTTACTGTTGTGGGCAAAACAGACTTGGCAAAATTATTTTATTACCAATCAAATCATAGTAGCATAATGAGAAATAAAATAAAATATTAAAGCAACTATCTTCCAACCCTCCCTTTTTTCCAGGCTTAATTTTACTCCCTATTTTCCCTTAGGTCTTCTTTCCCAGCAATGCAGTGGGACACAGAATGGGGGCTGTGGTCAGTTCATCACTCAGTGTTTGTGCTGCTGCTTCCTCCTCAGTGGGAGGGCTCCTCACACTTCTCAGCTCCAGCAGAGATAGTCCTCCACAAACTTAAAAGTTAATCACAGGAAGAACTATGGTACTGTATTTTACTGCACAGGATCCCCAAAAGGTGTAAAGTCTCCAGCTTCACGTACTCAGAATCTGACTGGACATGGTCTGGGTCAACCTGACCTGGCTGATCCAGCTTGAGCAGGGCATTTGGACTGCTTGATCTCCAGAGGTTCCTTCCAACCACAGCTATTCAAGGATTCTCTGATTCATACAGTTTTTACCTGAATCATAATACTACAGAAAAATAAAACAAGTAAACAAAAAATTCTCAGGCACTGCTCTCCTCCACCTTCTTGGCTTTGAAATTGCTTTTCATATAATTAAAAACTGGTACCCTGCAGAGTGCTCTGCTGAACTGTAACAAAGAAAACTGAAGACTATCCATCCATAGAAATAAGTCTTACCTGGTACAAGGAAAATGTTGACAGATTAATGTGATTGCCTCTGGAATTGAGTGCTTGTTCTGGGTAGGCCCTCCCACAGACAAGTCTTTTCCCAGAATAAAAAATAATTTTAAAAACAGTTGATTGAACCAGTGAAAATCTTTCCAGATAGAACAATAGAAGGAAGAATATCTTCATTCAGACCCTGACAATAATCTGAGTACACACAGGTGAGCTCTCACATCCTCCAGGATCCTGTTCAATGGGGCTGTCATCTGGTCTGAGCTGCTTTTGCCACTTATAGGATAGCACAAACTTGAGCTTCCCAAGAAAACCTCTGCATCAGCATTGATTTACAATGTCATGAACAGAAATAACAATTACCACCACATCTTGGAAGCTCTTACAACTTAGGTCTTCAAATGCTGACTTACAATTAATACAATACCAATAGTGAATACATTTTTGAACCCTCTATGCTTGAATAGATAAGCATCATAATGTATTACTTTTATTTCCAAGATGCTTATTCTGACATCAGGAAAAGAAAAATTAAATCATACATAACTTACTAAACTCTTGCTTAAAAAGATGATTTTTAACAAAACAAACAAACAAACAACAAGTTTGTAGAAAAATGCTCAGAGCTAAGTTTTCTAGCGGCTCCTAAATTTTTAACTTCCTTTGCAGATCAAATTTTGTCTAGTTGAATCCTAGAAATTATCACCAAACCATGATAGATTTGAATAAAACAATCCACCACCAGTGCCACCAAAACCCAAAACAACGTAAAATATAATAAAAATTACCAAACTTTCTTGCACAGAAAAGTACAATCCTATAAATTTAAGAATAGCAGCAGCTTTAACTTCACAGTCAGGTGAAGGTTAATCAGAGCCATATGGATTAACACTAACTCAAAGGCACTCTAAAGTTGTATAGGAGACCATGGGGAGCTTCCTACTGTAAAATCCTGATCATGAGCTTTACACCAATAATTAGAAGAGTCTGCAACCAGATTTATCTCCAGGGGATGAAGACAAAATTTTATCCTCATGTGCAAATCTGTCTTCCTAATTTTGCCAGCAGACACAAAAGAGTAAGTGGATTAAAGAAAGAAAAAAAAAA